>OY101441.1:109830001-110430001 GCA_956483585.1 Gymnocheta viridis
TGAAACAAAAAACTAATCACGATCATGAGTGATTCTCGCTAATCATTTGAGCGGTGCCCATCTTTATTTGAAATCATACCACCTTTATAGATATAAAAAATGGCTCCATGATTAACGTAGGTTGAATTTTTAACTTGGTCTTCCTACATTTTGTCCAGCGTCATTCTCAAGCAAATTAATTTGTTTTAGTTTGATCCTCTCCCTTTAATTTAATCAGACAGTTGCTCATTCTGGGTGCATTCGTTTCTCAGTCATCGCGTGAGGATTTACGGCGCCCCAAGCCCGACAATTTTGTGAATTCACAAAACGTCTGAAAATTCCGCGAAGTTTGCGAGCGGTCTCAGCATAACTTTCCAAATTTGTTTAATAAATTTTCACAATTATAACGCGGTTTTTTCGTAAAGCGCTCAAATTTTAATAATCGGAATAAACATGTGTCACAACAGCTGCCAAATTTCAGAGTTGCACGAAAGAAATGAACTCTAAATTTAAAAAGTGAATTCTTACTGAAACAACCTTTACGTGGCATAAATACTCGTAGTAAGAAGATTCGATGGAGGGAATTATCTATTTTACCGTCTTAAAAATTCGAACTACTTGGACAACCTTGGTCTATTAATGAAAAAGTGTGCAATGCAAGTGTGCGAAATAGTAGAAACGCTTGGAAGTTTGACATAGAAGGTAACTTAGAATAATAAAAAAAATAGAAGAGAAGAAAGTTCTAACTTAATTTCGGGGTTTCGCGTAATGCCGAATTCATGGGGGGTTAATCCGTAATTCGATACGAAAAGAAAACTATTCGAATTTTTATATTATACAGATTGCAGTTTCTTTGCATCGGAATTAATTAAATTTAAATTAAATAAAGAAATAGTTTTTTTTCAACATAATTTTATGTCATTAATCTTATTTTAGCTTATTTGGGAAATTTTTAAAATTGATATTTTATCTAAACATTTATTCATGTTTTTATTTTAAGTATTTTTAACATATCGCGGATTGCTGTTCGATGCCAACTCAAAAATTCCTGTCAGGTAATTAATTTAATTTAATACGTATTTATAAAAACTCAACACACACTCGACCTTTGCAATTTCTCTTCGAACTCCTACTTTCTCTAACTTCAAATTCAAAATAACACGAACTTAATTAAGTTACTAAAGTCTAGAAGTCCAAGCTTGTATATTGTTTAGATTTAAACAGAAAATACAGCTAGAGGTGAACGAAAGTCCATTCATTCCATTAGTTTGTCTAACATACTCAAACTCTGGTGTGGTTCATCCAAACAGAGAAAACAACTGCAATTTACGAGTATCATATCCACACATATAATGATGGTTTATGGTCCTTCGAATTGGATGAAGCTGCAACCACTATTTCAAACTTATGGCGATGCAGAAGTATCTGTACAAGCTGCTGGAAAAAATCTACAAGCTGAAATGGCTTTAACTGATTTAATAACGTCCAGTAAAAGTACGCGGCATCGCATTGAAGGAAAACGTATTCGCAAGTGGATCATTTATGATTTTTCCTACCCGGACGTGAAGGATGGAGAAGTTCTTTCGTCTGCAAAATTTGAGTATAATTTCGTTGCTTTACCTTAACACGTGCAAATCTTGACAAATGGAAGGTTCAGCACTGCTGAAAGAAGACATATAAAAACCGATTCCCAATTAAGTGATGATTGTAACACAGCGGAATTGATTATTGGAAATCTTTACAAATCTTGTATAATAATCAAGAGCATGTCCAGTAATGCATCAATAATAAATACTGTATGGTAATGAAGTCATTAGCATACTTTAGCGGTTAACATACGCTAGGCGATTCAAGTACTTAAGAAAACAAAAGACTTAAGAAACAAACTTAGTGTTAGGTTTTTTCGTTACGGAATTTCTTGATCCCGCGATAAAAGCTATGCAATAGCTTTAAAAAACTTTCTCTAATTAGAGATGATGATGCTGTCAAGAAAATAAAACCAACTTTAATGTGATTATTTTCGAACAATTTTGTTGTTAGTGGTTTTTTTAATCCAAAGTGATTATTATTTTTAGCTAAAGTTTGTAACATTTTTAGTCAGAAATTATTGGACATGAGACAATATTCCAAAGCAACAAAGGAAAATTTTAATTTTTCGGGAGCCGCTACACTCCCATCATCAGTGTTCATGTGTGTTTCCATGTATCCGCCTCTGTTTAGGTTGCTCGGTTGAATGTGATTTCAAATTTATATTTATACAAATAATGTCTAGAAAAAGCATACGAGTTATTTGTATTATTATTATTTGTTTTTTTACCACTATCAATATTCAAATTTTACCATCACTAATTAACGTTAAATTAACCCATGTTGGTTTTATCTCATGTACCATTTTTCTTTCTAATTTTTGTTTTTACTTAAGACAAACTTTTTTGGTTTGATTAAAACTTATATTGCTTTTTTTTGTTTTTTTTCTTCTGCAATCAAATTGTTTATCCCGCTTTGCCTTTCTCCATAATATTTTGATTAGTTTCCTGACTACGTATTTCATTGTCCGGAGGCGTACTCCTCAATTCGATTCGAAAATAAGACTCTGAAATATTATAATTCAAAAATATTTTACTGCTAAAATTTCGTAGCGTAGTTGAGTTTTCATTCTCGAAATTTGCTATTCACTATTCTCTTCCTTTATATATAAACAATTTTCAAATATTTAAAGTTTTCAATTCTTTGAATTCAACACAAAATAATAACTTTAAAATAACTTCTTTTCAATTCCCTACCTTTTATACTTAAACTATCTTCTCTGCCTGAACTCATCTTTTATTTCTATTTTACCTAAATTTCTCTTCCTCTCTTTGACTTTGACTCTATTCGCTGGCTTTCAAAATACTTTATCGCAAAATCATGAATTGCTTCAAATTTCAAACATATAGAGCATCTTTTAGAATGAAATCGGCCACATCAAAAGTGGTTACAGCCTTGGACGTATCGGTGGTGGTAATGGCCATAACAGCGGGCGTTATATGTGGAATTGTAGGATTAAATTCTACCAGAGATCTGAATACCAGATTAAGAAAGGTAAACAAAGCAAAAAAAAAATAATATAAATAATTCGAATTGAAGAAAGAAGAAAAAAACAATATCCTTACAGGTCGATGATTCACTGGGTTCGATAACAAATTTTAAAATGCAACGACTAAAATCAATTGTAATGCTTTTATTGCCAATGATAACCATCAGCATATTACTGGGTAAGCCTAAAGTTCTGTACAGACGCTTTAGATTTTACAATAAATATTGTCAGTAAATAGATAGTTTATTGTTACAAATATAATAATTCCCACAAAACTTTTTTGGACAAAGTATGCTTCTTTTTGGTATACAATCATTGGTATATAATTATTCACTGCAGCTAACATACATATTTAAAAACACTTCTTTACTTACACCTAAAAACAATTAATTTATAAACAAATATGTGTATTTCTTCAGTGTTATAATTAAATTTGTTTAATTTTTAAGTTTTACAGATCTTTTGTTTTATACACTCACTAAGAACTGATAGCGGGAAGAAAAGTTCATGGAGTGATTCACGATAACATTTTTTCCTTCAGGCGGGGCAATAAAAAATTTGCATGGAAACAGAAATGTCCCTTTTCATTCACGATAGCAGTGATTTAGTTACATATCTGGCAACCGTGTAAACTGAAAATTTTTTGTCAGACAACGTTGTTAGATATATTTATTGCCAGACCACCTTCTGACCATGAATTTGTAAGCTTTTTTCGCAAATATCTCGAAACCGTATAAGCTGACAATCTGTACAGAGCTTAAGAAATAATTTCATTTTAAATTAAAGCCTTTGATTTTCAATAAAACCCATTTAACTACAACGTTTCATATTTTAATTTAATATATTTTTATGAAAATTTTCTATTTTACAAAAGCTTTGGACGTCTGGACTTGGTTCCGATTTGCTGACACTATGCAGAAAGGGGAAGAAAATGCAGGTAAGGTAAAAATAGTTCTTAATTTGAGCAAAGCAAAAATTCAATCACGTGATGGAAATTTCATAGAATAGTAGCAGGGAAGATTTTTCTTATTTTCAATAGCAAATATTCACTTACTACTCGTATATCTGATAGAGCGCTGCAACAAGAAGATCCCGTCCGTAAGTTCGCTATGCTCTTTGGATAATGCATTTCAACCACTACATGAACAGGGGGACATAAAACAATAAAAATTAAAAATAGTAATTTGCTTTATTTCATGCACAAAGCGCTTTTCTTAATATTAAGAAAGAATTTATAAAAAAAACCGCATTCGAGATTTGCTTTCGACCAGGTTTGCGAGCTTTTAAAATGCAGAATTTATGCGAACTCGGTTTAGAGAAATAACACCAATATGTATATATATATATATGAATTCGTTTTAAAACGAAAATTTTTGTCGGTTTCGGTTCAGAGAAAAAAGTTTATTGATATTTAATCACCTGGTGTAATCAAGAACGGGACTATAAGTCCATGGACCATCCATGTTATGAAACTTTTATTTTGTGTGAGTGTGACGAAGCAGAAATATATACCATTTCAATTCCTCTATCACTCTCTCTCTCTCTTTCTCACCCTAGCCAATCAAAGTTTCTGCAACAAAAGTTGCATAATGTGAACTACGCGAGAATCTCAAACATTTTAAAATCATTTATTTTCTTTAAGCAGATTTAAATGTCCAATGGTACATCCCCTTCTACACTTTGTACTTCATTTTAACTGGTTTGCACATCAATTTCGCAAATACATCCCTCGGATTGGCGAGACGTTTTGAGACTGTAAATTCCATGCTGAGAAATTCATATTTGCCAGGTAATTAAAATTAAAAAAAAAATCCTTGATAATAATGAAGTTTTGTTTTTTATAATTTTCATAAAGACATAAATATTTGTTTTAGTTTAAATGTAATTTAATACTTTGTTCAGACATACATTCTTAATTGAGACAATTTGTTTTTAATTGATAAATTTAGTGTTCATACATCTCAATTTATCTTATTCTGTTTTAATTTGGCACAAGACAGATCAACCACCAGGTAGTAGCAGTTCTACAACAACACAAAATTTGTTGTATAAAACACCTTATTGGCTGTCAAAACAAATAAATAAGCGATTGGCACTGTCAGTACAGCATATAATACGGAATATGTATACAAAAACACAATTTCGTTTGCTGATCTAGTTATACCACCTGGTTGATCTGGCTTGTTCCTTCTCACTGAACAAACTTCTCAGTAAACGTACTTGTGACAATTGGTGGATTTTAGTCAATTAGTGATTAGCACTTAACTTACTAATTGCTCTATTTATTAATTGACTTACTGTATGGCAAATTGAGATCAATTAAGTAAAATTAAGTAATTGAGTAAAATTTGCTAATTGCACAATTAAGGTGTATGATTGAACAGAGTATAAGATATTTTTTAATTTCTGTTTTCAAGCTGAACGCAATAAAATTTTACAAAGTCAGGAGAAAGTCAAGATCACAACCGTCAAAATGACAACTTTAAATACGCCCACTTTGCAGGCCAGTTTATCGAAATTAGCTTCGGAAACTTATCAAACTTCCGGTAAAATTAATTTATACTGATTTAATTATTTAAAAAAAAAACTAAAAATATTTTAATATTTTTTTCCGATAAGCTAAAAACAAATCCATGTTGTTGAAAGTTTTAGCTGAGTGCCACGAAACTTTGGGGAAATGTGTGGACATAGTGTCAAGGTGGGTATTTGAAATTAAATAAATATGTATAACTTATCAACTATCAAGGATTTTGAACTATCAAGGATTTTGTAGGGAGCCATAATAGGTAAAACATTATGACGTCTTTGACAATTTTTTCTGTTACTGCCAGATTGAAAGCTTAACTATTGGCTTTCTTGTTGGCTTAAATCCCTCTCGTTAGGTGAGGTTGAGAAGAGGGGCAGTAATGTCGAGTACTGGCGATGTAGCATCTACCAAATGAAAATTAATTAATTTGGTTTGGGTTAAAAACTTAGTTTCCTTTATATATTTCCTTGAGTTTTTCGAATCTGAATGTCTAAGATGTTCTATGTTGGTTATGGTATTCCTGTTGGAAATTTGTCGTCTAATCAGAGTAAATGCTGGACATCTGCACAGGTAATGTTCGAAAGTTTCGTCTTCTACTTCGGATGCCCTGCATCTTATGTCCACACTTATGGTCTTATTCACAAACGAATAATAAAGTTAATATGTGCATTAAAACCGGGGTTTCCATATAAAAATTCCACATTAAACCTACTATAACTTTATAAATCGTTTGTGAATAAGGTCATCAGTCAAATGCGAGCCCTGTTCCGTGTGGCCGTTTATTATAATGACCAGCCTCCTGAGTGTAGGCCTCTTTAGTTTTCGAATTTCATTAGTTCGCTCTTGATTTGGGTAGCCACGCAGGATCTTGGTTACTGTTTGTTTAGTTTTAAATTTTCGTAAACGTTTAACGTTTTGCACAGCGATATTATTCAAAATTTATCCCATCTTGGCTAGCTTATGGGCTTCTGCCTCTTCGTTCCCAGTGACACCCTGATGCCCCGGGATCCATCTCATCTCGAGATTTCCCCATGAGTTTATCTAATTTTTACTGTAAACGACGTTCCGCGTCTGAACTTTGTTATTCATTAAGGCTTTGATAACTGCTTTAATGTTGTTAAAAAATACGTGTTGGTACTCTGTTATCATTTTCCTTCAACCATTTAGTGGCTTCCGTAATGACCGTAATCTCCGTCTGAAAAACTGCGTGTCCGGTACTTGGAAAAATGTTCTTACATTAGGACTCGTATCATAGAGTTTGTTAATTCCAATTATTTTCTATTAAGAAAGGACTACAGGAAAAGCTAAATAAATCTAATAACACTCGAGCTAAGCGAAACAAGCATCCTGTTTTCGGAGGTCGCAAACCCCGCATTTATGTTTTTCACTTCTCAATTGGCTGTTTGTTTTTAAGAATATCAAATATTTAACAAAGTTTTTACTGGCAAAGAATTGTAGAACTATTACCTCCTCATATACATTTTTATGGCATAAGCAAACGGAACAAGCTTGTTGCTTATGTATATTTAATATACAGAGTATCCGCCGGGAAGGTATACTACTTTGTTTGTTTATTTTGATCAAAACATTGCACTATAATATGTGCTGTTCATAGAACCCAAGCACTCGAATTGAGTGAATAATTTGTATGCAAACCACTCGAATAACTGAGTGATTTTTCCACACAAGTCGATTGCTTGGATTCTATAAACAGTAGACTTGGGTCCAACTCGTTCAGTCGCTCGTTTTAGACAGAAACCTTTCATCGAACCTATTTAAATTATATTTAAATTATTGAGTGAATAATAAATTGAACCCATTTAAATAATTTGGGTTCGATGAAAGGGGTTTCTCAAAAAGGGGGGAGGGGGGGGCTGAACGAGTTGGACCCAAGTCTAATGAACAGCACATTAGTTATACAGGGTGTCCGCCGGGAAGATACACTACTTTGTTTGTTTATAACTTTTGATTATATGAAAGAGAATGGATCTTATATTGATAAATGTTTTATTTAATGTCGGCAATTATGTTTGGAATACAATATCAGATAAATGTCCGCCTCTGTTAGCCTCACAAATGCGAGCCCTTTTGAGCACATTTTTCATTACATTCTCACACATTTCACGCGGTATTTCGTTAATTTCATCACGAACATTTTGTTTGAGTAGCTCAAGCGTTTCTGGTTTCAGATATTTCCGCAAAAAGAAGTCCGAAGCAGTGAAATCAGGCGATCGTTGAGGCCAATCAACATCACCATTTCTTGTGGAAAGAGGTCTCGCAGTAATTCCATTGTAATCCTGGCTGTATGCGATGTGGCACCGTCTTGTTGATACCATATGTTAATCAAGCCCAAAGCATGCAGTTGTGGCGTTAAAAAGTTTTCAATCATATCACGATATCGCTCCCCATTCACAGTCACCGTTACGCCGTTTTCATTTTCAAAGAAATCAGGTCCAATGATTCCTCCTGACCAAATTGCACACCAGACTGTCAGACTGTTTAAATGGATGCAAGGGTGACTGATGAATAATTTGAGGGTTTCCCATTGCCCAGAACCGACTATTCTGTTTATTCACACATCCATTCAAATGAAAATGTGCTTCGTCACTCATTATGATTTTTTCATGAAAATCGGGGTTGTCATGGGTGAGCTGTAACATCCTATCGGCATAAGTACGGCGGCGTCAATGGTCTTGTGGAAGAAGCTCTTGTGTCAACTGAATCTTAAATGGAAACAAATGCAAATCCTTGTGCAAAATTGTGGCCGAAGTTGTTCTTTGAAGACCAAGCTCCTCCTGAGCACGGCGTCGAATTGAGGTTGATGAATTGTTTTGAACACTTTCTTAAGCAGCAGTAATGTTTTGAGCTGATCTTGCATTACGTTGTGGGTCCATGCTTGGGCCTATAACCTGCAGAACCTCTTTCTTCGAAATCATTCACTACATGATAAATAGTGCGTTTTGTTTGGCACGTTGTTTCTCCCAAAAATTTTACGTAACTTTCTCATCGTCACAGTAATCGATGATTGATTTTGATAAAATGTTTTGACGATTAAAACACGTTGGTTTATCGAATATTTTCCCATGATAAATTTGCCACGTGTCTACTTCACGGCTGCCAAATGTAAACTGTCAATACTAATGTTTACCAAAATGGCGGCAAAACAAAGTAGTATACCTTTCCGGCACGCCGGACACCTTGTATTAGATTTCATAAAGTTTTGTTCCCTTATAATCATTTAATGTCCCCTTTTTTTAATAACTTTTTCAGTGCCTACGGAATGGCCGTTTTATTCATTTTGATCTCCTGTTTTCTTCACCTGGTGGCCACATCGTATTTTTTATTTATCGAGCTGCTTAGTAAAAAGGATAATGGTTACGTTTGGCTACAGGTTCTATGGATATTATTTCATTCTTGTCGCCTCTTAATGGTTGTGGAGCCCTGTCATCGGGTTACACGGGCATCAAAAAAAACTATACATATTATATGCGAAATTGAACGTATAGTTCATGATCCCATATTATCAGAAGAGGTAGAGAATGTTATATTACTCGTATTGTTTCTTATATTAAAATATTTTGAATTTCCCCAATTTAAGGTGAAAAAGTTTTGGCAACAATTACTAGTATTTGATAGTGGATTTTCAGCTTGCGGCTTGTGTCAAGTGAATCGTCAGCTGTTAACTTCGGTAAGTAGAAAAATTTTGAGAATAAAATAATTATTTTGTTTCTAATTTTTTCTTAACTTTTTTTATAGTTAGCTTCAGCAATAGCTACTTATCTGGTTATTTTAATCCAATTTCAAAAAAGCAATGGCTAAAATCAACTATTTGCAGAACTGAAGTCGTTTGATTTCACTAAAAACAAAAATCATTCACAATAATTTGTATGCTTTTATAAATAAAATAATAAAGTATAAAAAGGCTAACAAAGTAGAAATTGTCTGGAATTTATTTTTAATGAGCGGTATACATACATGTAAGCACACTAGTGCTAGATTATCAGCCTGGGGCTGCCAGTGGTTCGATTCCCATTAAAGGCTCTTGAATGCTTCTTTTGGGACTTGAAAAATGGGACCACATTCTACATAACAAGACAGCGGATTATCATGCCAAGAACATCAAAATTCCTTCTGATTCCTTAATATGGAAACCACTTATATTTAAAGCTGGAGGAACAGCATGTTCGGCCATACATTTATGTACCGTAAGCATCCAATAATCAATCTATTGACGTGATCCCATTCAAAGATTGTTACAAGATCGTGATTAATTTTGTCATTCATGTTTTGCCTCATGGCCTCAATTGTGCGACAGGCTTTCTCTATTATTGAATGAATATGAATGACAAGGTTGAAAGTTTGACAAAGAAGATATTTAATGAAACTTAGAAATAGAGTAGAAGAAGGAACGAAGCCTTAAGGTATCTCTAAATTGATCTTGATCTCGTTTGCTGGGTTTCCACCCACATATAACAAATCGAATTAAAGTTTTCTATACATTTATAAACAAATCTCTAGAAGCATTCCAATACTTAAAGGACCACATATGAATGTGTTTCCAATTAGGAAAGTAATAAAACAATGAAAATAAGGTTATGCAACATTCATGCGTGGGTGATCGTGTCCACGTTGCTTGGAAAAAAACTTTAGATTAGATTAGACTTTAGATTAATTTGATTCATTCGTTTGGCTCAATGTCCTTCATTCAATAACTCTAAATCGTTTAAAAGACCTACTGAGTAAGATATCGGAAAGTTCAAAAATATACTTCTGATGTCCTCGAATCGACTCCAATTGAGCGATATATATATTTTTCTTTTGCCTAATCGCTTTATTTATTTATTGGCTTTCCTTCTTCCTTCCTTTTTTCAATGTAGATAGTTCCCTGCACATTCAAAGAAAAAACCATGACCTCGGACGAGGTTGTTTTTACAGACAAGTGATCAAGGCTTCGGGGATTCGTCTCTTAATATTCATTCATATTTGACTAGAGATGGGAACCGCTCACATGGTTAGCGTGAATTATGCGTGATCATGCATGATAGAGATTACTTTTTTGTTTCAATCACGTGAGCGTGCATAAGCGTGAGTCTAAAATAATTGAGCGTGAGTAACCGTGCATGAGTAGAAGTCTGAAAAACGTGTTTTTGCTTTATTGTAATTTTTTTCATATAATTTTTGAATTTTTTAATTTATAGTTTTTTAAATTTTAATTTTATAGTTTTTTTTCGTATGTACTTATTTCGGGAGCGTGAGTTTTCATGATTTTGACTAACTTTTCGACTCATGTGAGCGTGTCTGAACATGAGCAAAAATTTTTTGTCGTGAGCGTGTATGAGCGTGAGCGAAAAGTCACTCACGATTTCATCTCTAGTGTTGACAGTTCTCTCATTTCTGGTTTATATTGGTTAATCCATATTTTATCCACAGTTATGTATTCGCGAAAAAGTGCTTCACAATTGCAACGCAAAGAACCCTCTACTGATTCGAGATGTTGAGCAAAAATGGCAGCCATCCGCCGGAGAGTTTTTTTATACCAAATTTTTTGCGCGAATTTCAAAATACTGAACCATGTGGTATCACCGTGACCTCAACTCCTTTGCACGCTTTAATTTGTTGGTTTTTTGTTGATGATTTTCAAAGGAGCCCCAGGACGTCCCAAGAAATATTCATCGTATGTGGATGTAGAACCACAAAATCTGTCTATTGTGAATCCATTCTTAAGCACTCATGCAGGTGAAGTACTTGTCACAAATTGTTTAAATAATTGTTAGTTTTAATGGTAAATAAACAAAATTCTTTGTTATAATATAAAAAGGAGCAGTTAGTTAGTTCTATTAGCATTCTAATGTAAATGCTTACGTTGAGTGTTTACTTAAACTACAACTCTTGGTTGGACTTAATTCACATTTAATAATTATTTGCAATATGAAAAATATGAATTTGCAAACGAGTGATAACAACAATAAATATATTTAAAACGGGGATGATGAGGGAGACGTTAAAAATATTCTCTAGAATAGATTATATATTTCTTGGACATGAAGATGGTATGCCAAAGCAGATCACTAATTCCCTGCATCGCTTTTTGCCCAACAGACTGTGCGGAGTCCGTATAAAGCACCTCCGATTTTCGCAGTTGAACTGGTTCAGAGTAAATCTCTTCAGCTGTGCTTCCACTACTTGGATGGTTACATTCTCTTCTCAATTAGTCGAATGGTATACGTGAATTCCTCTTTCGCCTCAAGCCCTCCTATTTTCGCAACATCTCCAAATCAGCGTCGCAAGGTTCACTCCAGACTGGAGAAAACTTAGAGATTAACTTCAAGGCATCATTGTCTATCTCCCTCTGTTCCCTCCAGTCGAATACGATCCTTACGACGTTTTCTTCAATAAATTTCAAACATCTAATGAAATCGAAGTTCACAAATTGTGTTGTTTTAGTTTAATTTCGGTGTGAACTTTACCAACCGGCCAGAATTAGATCATAGAATGATCTTTGGCGTTCTTACTACACCGAGGCTGTAAAATAGAAAGAGTTCTACATTTTCCTTCTCATCTATATACACGTGTACATCTGAGCGCTACCTTATATACCGGAGTATAAACTCTATCTACCACACAAAGCATATTTACCTCCTAATTCGTTAACGTGGAGATGCATTATGTACTTTCTATTTTCAGGTGACGCTACATTTGACAACCAATTTTGCAATCTGTTCTTGCTATCCTCCTAATCTGCAGTATTACGCCGAAGAAATCTTTCTTTCGATATCGACGAACAGGCAATAAGTTAGCATCCCCTAACATCAAGTTTCTCATGATCGACGCAAAGTGACGTGAAATTAGAAAAGTGCTAATAAATCCGCAACTTCTATATTCCGGATTTGCAAGAATTGAATCGCTATGCATAAAATATGAAGCAGAAGTCACGATGTTGGAGAATGATCTCTTTCCCGCGGTGCTGTTACAACAAATTTGTTGCTTAAAAACTACGCTACGAAGTCTATTAGTCGTAGATGTAAAAGTATGTCCAGCGAAACTGTGGCGGCAAAATGTCTCGCAAACAAGAGCGCAATTTTCGTCTAACTGAAATCTTTCCATAATCAGCATAATTAAATAGGACTGGTGAATGGTAATGTGCGAACAAAGTTGTCACCTAAAAACTTATAAATACTCCGTCATCAAACTGTTGCTTTATTCTCTAAATTTGTGCTCCCATTCACTAGATTTGTTGTAAACGAATCCTCAGTTCAATAAAACATTGTAAAATATTTTGATTTGTGAATAAACATTAAATTTCGCTGGCACTGCTTCATTACACTAGACATCTGAATTGAGGGCTTAAGTATCTCTCATTTTCCCCATCTATGATAATTCACTTTCAAACATTTGCCGACTTGTCAAACTACGGCACATTTAGGGCTGAACACTTTTTTTATCGTAAAACAAAATTGCAAAATTGTACAAAATGATTTTATTTATGAGACGCAAAAGGTTTTTAAATACTTTAGTTCTCTAAAAGAATTTTCAATGGATTATTTAGTGAAAATTCTATCGAGAAATATTAAAGAGAGAAAATTCATATAATGAATTGCTCCTGTTGTTTTGTTTAGACTTGTATCTTGTAGTTAATTAATCTTGCTTCTAATTTAGCTAAAGCAACGTTTAATTAACATAAAGATATTGCTAACTTTCGTAAAAATATTGGAAGAATGTTCCTGATAATCTGACTTGATTAATCATGTTACGTGGTACGTCCACGGAATTCACAGGACAAAATGTTCAAATTTTCTGTCATGACGAGTTCTTTATACTCATATTTGATAGACAAAATTGTATGTATAATTTTTGAAAATATTTTTATTATTTCCTAGTGATTTTTTCCCCTATTTAAATCAGCTTCCGAGATATGGTTTTTTTTGTCATACGGGTTTTATATGTACGTGTCCTTTAAAGAAGTAACCATAAACTTCTTATTAAATTGGATATATTGGGTGTAACTCGTAGCAGTTTAAGCTGGTTACGATCATATTTAACGGGCAGAAAGCAAACCATTCGATTTAAGAACATTTCTTCTACTAAGTACATGTACGTCTCATCTGGTGTTCCCCAAGGCAGTCATCTTAGTCTGATTCTGTTTTCGCTGTTTATGAACGATCTTCCGAACGTTATCAACTTCGCCAATATACTAGATGTACGCAGACGATGTTAAAATTTGTTATTCGTTTAATCATTTTATTGATCACGTTTATCTTCAAAGAGACCATAATAACTTTTTTGAATGGTGCAATCACAACATGATGGAGGTGAATTTAAAAAAAATGTAAATGCATGCGCTTTTCAAGAAGTAATCTTATTGCTGTTAACTATTCCTTGGGAGGTCATCAGTTGGATTTGGTTGATTCATTTCTTGACCTTGGCATTTTACTGGATTCTAAATTAAAATTTGTTTCTCATATTACTTTGGCTGTTAATAAAGCTAGACGTGTTCTTGCCTTTATAAAGCGTTGGTCTAGAGTTTTCTGACCCTTACATTATCTTATCTTAAAATACGGATCAATCATATGAGATCCATACTACAACATTCATAATATTCGTATTGAATCTGTGCAAAAACAATTCTTGTTGTTCTGCTTACGTGGCCTTGGATGGAGTTCCTAAACAAATTTGCCTTCATGGAGTTCCTCAACAAATTTGTCAACAACAAAAAAATACTAGAAACTCTTGTATAACCATATTTATTTTCTTTCATTTTTGATGTTGATGTTGTTTACGTACACAAAGATAAATATATTCAAAATTTTTATAGAAATTACTCAAATAGTTGAGAGTTTTGCGTTAAAATTTTATAGTCAAGTCCACTGTCTGACTTGGGCAGACCGCAGTTAAACATTCTGCGATGAAAACCCTTCCTTTGCAACTGTAAGGCGCTGCTATAACGAACTTGATTGCAACAGTTTTTTCTATCGGCGAATAATACATCTGCGGAAACGTACTTTTGTCCCACAGTACTCTTCTTTAGCATTCATGATGTCCAGTTTTTCATTGAAACCAAAACCCTGAACAAGATGTGAAATTTTTCTACTCACCAAATTTTCACTCTCCTTGAAGTAAATTATGATATTGTGAAGTTCTTCCCGCTATCAGTTCTCAGTGAATGTAAGAAAGGGACGGAGTGCTATCACTTCTCCGTGAATGTAAGAAAGACAAGAAGATTGGTGGAGCTTAAAAATTAAACAAATTGAAAGTTAAACCTTTCGCTGTCACCGCTTTTTACAAAGGGTAATTTTTCTGTATAGGAAAATTCTGAAACACAAAATGGCTCGAAGTTGATAATTAAATCTATCTAAAGAATAAAAAGATATGCATTCATTTTATGCATAAGCAATGTGTCAGCGACAGATGCTGATGTATTGTTGGAAAGCTTCAATATTAAAAGTTTTTATGACTACGTACGTGATGACCCATGTCATTGACCGCGAAAGGGTGAATAATAAAAGAATTCACATTTTTGGTTTTAAATTAAATGTTTTTAAGTGCAAACCAACATGTATTTTTGAATATTCTAGGAACAGTGAACGATTCTCTGTAACCGCATAAAAATTCTGTTTCCGCCATAAATCTTGGTACATGTGTACCAAAAGGGGGCATACTCTGTGCAAAAAGGTTTTGGGGGAATTATTATCTTGTTCTAAAAACAAATATTTGTAAACTTTCTACAAAGATTTTTAAAACTTTTGTTTGTTGAGGGGGTTTTTAGCTAAAAAAAATCCTCAGCAAACAAAAGTTTTTTAAAATCGATAATCGAAAGATATCGATTAATAAATTTCAAAAAAATATTTGTAAACTTTATTATATAATTGAATAGAAAATATTGAAATTACATGATATTTTTATTCAGTTCGTCTGTAAAAATTAATGGAGTTTTCTCTTGCACTTTTTTTAGAAAATTTGCAATATAATGATTTTTTAAAATAGTGAGTTTATTAGAAATTGTTGTATCATCTCTTACGATTCAAAATTTTTGTCTTAAAAAAACTTTGGATAGCAATTTTTTGATAAAAAGTAAAATAATTGTTACATTTTTTTCAGAAAATATAACGGCATAAGTGAAGAAAACCCCACCGGCAAAATATTATTCATTAAAAGAGAATGATATTCGCGATTGGAACATCCGAGAAAATGGATATACTTCGAGGGAAAAAAGTATTCACGACGGGGGTGATTATACACTCAAATATAAATATGTAGAGCTGCCGGTCGACTGAAACTAAAATACTTAGTTGAAAAATAAGTCAAATAACAAATTTCAAAACCTGCCCCAAATGTTGGCGTACACTGCGTTTCATTTCGACAACAACCTGTTTTTAAGCTGTGTCTATTATTTGCATAAAATTGAAAGGATTTTTACAAAATGTTAAAAGTTTTTTTTTGTGCACACGCTATTAGAAAATCTGCACAAAAGGATATTTTGTTTACAACACAAATAGGAACAACATTAATATAAACGAAAAAAAAAAATAGTGGAA
The DNA here is from genome assembly GCA_956483585.1 of Gymnocheta viridis. Taxonomy (NCBI): domain Eukaryota; kingdom Metazoa; phylum Arthropoda; class Insecta; order Diptera; family Tachinidae; genus Gymnocheta; species Gymnocheta viridis. Next base: position 109,846,116 of record OY101441.1, read on the forward strand.
CGCAAATAAACGTCGGAAAACCTTCTTATTAATTACAGTTGTAACTTGAACTTTATGGTGTGAAGTTCCGCGAATACATTGAAGAGCACGCAAAGAATTGCCCGAAGAAATGGAAGTATCTGAATCGTCAATTAGTATATTTTTCGTGAGTAAAATATTGGCTCTGGCTCCTTATTCCGTGCGTAAAAATTCCAAAGGAGTCTATGTAATACAAAAGAGTATTCTATTTCTATTCTATGCCGCGGCAATAACATCAATAATGGGTAAAATTATTTACTTCAGTATAGTTTTCTATATGAAAATATATATAAAAAAATAATACAAATTTCTCCTCTACTGACAAGACGAAATGCATGGGATCTAAAAGGATAGATGCAGCAAAATTAAAAGTTTTTTTTATTAATTTATTTTTATTTGTTTTAGTATTTTTAACATATAATGGATTGCTGTTCGATGCCAATTCAAAAATTCCTTTAAGGTAATTTTGTATATAATTGTCTTATTCAGAAACCAAGAGTCGTCGAAATATCCAGAAGGTTCAACTTCGATTATCTCGATTGACCCCATTAAGATTAACTAGTATATCCAGCGGTCATATTAATCGACCGCATTCTAGAAATTAATATTAAACATTTACATACGGTAAAATACAAAAACAAAACACATTTTAAATAAACAACTCAGAACTCTGTCTCATTTCTATGCAAAAGCAAATTGGACAAACACACATAAACACTTTATTTTTCAAGTTGAAGCTGAGATACGAGTACATGCATGTTAATAAGTGTGCATGTGTTAGTAGCAACTTGAAACGCTTATAGTTCCATAAATATCGAACCGATTTAAATAAAATTATGATTGTCCACATCTATGTAAGAGCCCGTTTAAAAACATATAAATCTTTCCCAAATCGGTTCAGTATTACGGCCGTAAAAGGGATCTAAAAAATGTGTTTGCCTATTAATAATACACTAGAGACCCGATTTGCGTAGTTAATGGGGATCGGAAAAACGCGACGCTAATCGAAACGACGCAAGTCGGGGCTCTAGTGTATAGATATGTGAACTCAAATACAGAAGTCAAAACGTCGCTTTCGATAACGAGCTACTCAATCTATCACTTGTTTACAATGCCAATACATTTTTCGATAGTGGTCGAATCAGCTTGTTATCGAAGCGACAATTAGATCCCAGTTTTTGTCACTTGATTACAGACACAAATAATTCTCTGACATCATGAAAATACTGTTTACGAAATTCACACTCGCCTAGAAAATATGTATTAAAATTAGAGATGGGATCGTGAGTGACTTTTCACTCACGCTCACGATAAAAAAAATTAACTAATGCATGCACATGCACGACCTTATATTTTTCGATCACGTTCATGCACGGTCACGTGAGTGGCAAAGAAATTTAGTCACAATCACGAAAAACTAACGCTCACGAAATACGAAAAAAAACTATAAAATAATTGAAAAAAAATTTAAAATTAAGTGAAAAAGCAAAAAAAAAAAAATCACGAAGTAGTTTTACAAACTGCCATATCGCAGCGATATCAAACATGTGTTCGATTGAAAATTCGTTGTACAACGAATGACACGAATTCAACGTTCGATACTTGATGTTCGATCTTCGCTGGCTATCGAACTCATAATAAGAGCCTATAATTATAAAATATTTCTACCAGAGTGGGAAAACAAACAAAACTTATTGCAAACGTTTCCTATGAAAACACAAACTTTTGAAATTTTATCAATCGTTTTGTACATGAGCAAAACCAAAACAAATACCTTTTAAATGACAAAGAGCGCAAACAAAACTATTGGCTTTTCACTCATCTGCTTGCTTTAATATCCCGTTACAATCGTACAATTGAGAACAAAACAAATGCTCAAACGTAGTTTTTTAGTGTTTAATTTCGTTTGTCATTGTATAATGAACAAATCAATCAGCAAACGTTTGCAAACATTTCTTCTTAAAACTTTTCAATTTTGCTCCCATTATTTTCTTTTCTAGCTGCGTACGTTTAAATAATTGTACATCTAGTGCTCACAAAAAAAACAGTACAAAACTAAATGGGACAATCGTTCTCATTGTTTTTGTTTTACTCATTGGAAAGAGCGAAACAAAACGAAAGCAAACGTTTCGTTTTGTTTATTTTCCTACTCTGATTTCTACAACTATATTTTGCACGAGAACTCTTCTGAATCGGCCACTTATATTTTCCTGTATTCTCTTTTTACACACAAATGAACAAAAACCTATTCGCTGGTAAAACCATAATATTTTCCCAAATATACACAGATCATCTTTTAGAATGAAATCGGCCACTTCAAAAGTGGTCACAGCTTTGGATGTATCGGTGATAGTAATGGCCATAACGGCGGGTGTCATATGTGGAATTGTAGGTTTAAATGCTACCAAAGATTTGAACAGCAGACTGAGAAAGGTAACGACGAAATCAAATAAAATAAAAATATTTAAAATTAAAATAGACAAGAATATTATTTTACAGGTCGATGAGTCCTTGGGTTTGATAACAAATTTTAAAATGGATCATTTAAAAGCGATTCTAATGCTACTATTGCCCATGATAGCCATGAGTGTTTTAATGAGTGAGTCTAAAGGTGCGATCACATCTGACAAACATTTCCCGAAAAAAAAACGTGACCAACAGACAAGCTAGATTTGCATTTTCTTTAATTCTAATATTTTTTTAAATATGAGTTCTCATTTATTAAAAATAATATAAAAGTAGCATTTTGCGGCAAAACTGACTTAATTTTGTAATATAAAAACCAAGTTAAATCACACTAAACCTAAGCAAAATTAGTGGTTACGTTTTTTTGGGCGAATGTTTGCCAAGTGTGACCGTACCTTACGAAATTATGTACATCATTTCAAACTTAAATTTTTGACATTCAAATATAACGAATATAACTTTCGTTTCATATTTTTTTAATATATTATTGTCAAATATTCTATTTTTAAAAAAAGCTTTGGATGTCTGGACTTGGCTACGATCTGCTGAAACTGTGGAGAACGGGGAAGAAAATGCAGGTACGTACAAATCATGTGTTATTTGTACAAAATAAATTTCTATCAGATTTGTTATTCAAACTGAAATGAAAATCGAAAAAAATTGTAAATCGTGAAGCTGAATTCATCCATAAAATTTTTATGGAACTAATTTTGCAAGATCTCTCCTCTTGAGAGAGAAGTAATTTTTTTCGGACAACTCTCAAATTGAACTTGTTTGATATAAATTTTTGCCCGCACAATGTTTTCACATTATAGTGTTTTAAAAAATGTTTTACAGCAGTTCTTTTATTCCCTATAAAAGTCCTAGGAAATAATTTTGCTTTATTTAGTTCATTTCTCATTTATAATTTTTCCTCACAGATTTATCTTTTTTATTGATATTCTGGAATATTTTTTTTCAAATGAATAAATCGTGTTGCAGAGAACACTCTCAGTCAACAAAATTTTGTGCGGACAAACATTTCGTCCGTAAAAAATGACTAAATCCATCTTAATAGTCTGCTCTGGCACAATTTTGTTTGTTTTTAATAGTAAATTTACCCGAACCAAGCCAGCAGAGCGCTCTAGCAAGAAAATTCGTAAGTTCTCCACTCGCATATAGAGACCGACAATAAAATTTCATAAATAATATGCAATTGATTTTAATTCCATCAGCGATCACCTGAAGTCTAAACGTTAGAAATATAAAAAGACGTGTGGCACTCAGGGACTGCCGCGACAAAGCTATTTCATAGCATTTTTTTATCAACTTATGCAATTATAATTATTTATTTAATTTTTATTTATGCAGTATTTTTTTTCTTTTTCGATATTAATTCAAGATTTTTCCTTGAAATTAATTCAAGTTACACTTTTTGAGCGTAGTGAATTTCTTGATTCAGTCGCCGCGCTCAAAGTCCGCAATAAAAGCTATGCAATAGCTTAAGAACCTACGAATTGTCTGTTTGTTTGTGTATATCATTTTTTGTCCCAAGATTGCTCGTAAGTACGCCATTTTGTGTTTTTCTACATATCAAAATCTGTTCTGGCAATACTGTATGTTAATGAAATCAATAGCATACTTTAGGGTTAACATACGCTAGGCGATTCAAATACTTCAAAAAAACAAAAGACTTAAGAAACAAACTTAGTGTTAGGTTTTATTTTCGTTACGGAATTTCTTGATTCGGTCGCCGCGCTCAAAGCCCGCGATAAAAGCTATGCAATAGCTTAAAAAATTAACCAGTAAAGAGAATTCCTTAAATAAGGATCAAACTTAACAGAGAACAATCATGTGTTATCACTTGTATTTTCGTAAAAAATAGAGTTTACAAAAAAAAACAATTACTTATATAATGGTCCAATTAAAAAAGGTTGTTTATCTGTGATCAATTCAACGATTAAATGTAATCGAGACAATAACAATTATCTGTTATCAGTTGTTCATTAAATAATGATCCATTCCCAAGTGATCTATGTTCACCTGAATAACTGTAATGGAGAAAAGGACTATTAACACCCATTTTTAATTAATTTATTCCCTTTAAGCAGATCTAAATGTCCAGTGGTACATCCCCTTCTACACGTTGTACTTCATTTTAACTTGTTTGCACATCAATTTCGCAAATACATCTCTCGGATTGGCCAGGCGCTTTGAAACTGTAAATTCCATGCTGAGAAATTCATATTTGCCAGGTAATTAAAATTAAGAAATCTCGATTATAATTTCCATGAAGTTGTAAATATTTGTTTTAAGTTAAACGTAACTTAAGGCATTTTTTAATTTCTTTTTTTCAAGCTGAACGCAATAAAACTTTACAAAATCAGGAGAAAGTCAAGATCACAACTGTGAAAACGACAACTTTAAATACGCCCACTTTGCAGGCCAGTTTATCGAAATTAGCATCGGAAACGTATCAAACTTCCGGTAAATTTAAATTTATACTGATATGATTTTTGAAAAAAAAAACTAAATATATTTTAATAATTTTTCCGATAAGATAAAAACAAATCCATGTTGTTGAAAGTTTTAGCTGAGTGCCACGAAACTTTGGGAAAATGTGTGGAAATAGTGTCGAGGTGGGTATTTGAAATTAAATTAATATAGATCGAATCTTCAGTTATCCTTCAGCCACAGTGGACGTTTTGAACAAATTTCGGTGCGAAGGTCAAGATTAGAGTGGAAGGAAATTGAACTATTAGATGGGAACAAGTCAAAGCAAAAACGTCAATGTAAATTCAATGGGTTCGAAAGCAGGCTTAAATTGAACGTTAGAGCAAATAGCTCAAAACAAGTCTATACATAAGTTTATGACCTAGACTTGGATCGAACTCGTTCAGTAGCAGAACCTTTAATGATGGCATATGAATTTATAAAATCAGACATTTGCATTTAATTGAGAAAATTTTCAGCCAAACCAAAAAAAAATTAAAAATTTGGGAAAACTTTAATTAACAAAAAACCGCAACTTATTATCATCAGTTATCACTTCTGTCTTAGTGGTCGAAGTTTTAAACAAATTTCGGTACGAACTTCCAAATTGTTTCAAACACTTTTTTGAACTAAAACGAACGAAATGTTGGACGCAACTTAAAGCAAAGAACGTCATTGCGGATAGCAGCTCAACTTCTGTTGTGTTCCCATCTGAAATTCCCATAAAAATTCCTTCAAAATTCCTAGTTGTCATCTGTAAAATCGTTTTCGGTTGCTATCTATAGTCAACCCCTTAACTCTTAAATACATGGGTTCTCAGATCTTTGCGAAAAATACATATTATATGTAAACCGACAAAAAATAACTCTGTTTAAAAAAAATTATTATTATTAATTTTTTTTTGTAATTAGTTGTATCTTTTAAGATACACTATGTAATCGCCCGTGCCCGATTTTAATGACAAAATATAATTTTTCATATATTTTATATAAGATATAAGTAAAATATATACAAATAATTATTTTTATTGGTTGTGAGAATTTAAAAAACTGTTTTTGTCAGTCGTAAGACATAAATTTCGTTCACAATTACTGCAAAACATCTTCGTTTGGCCTGTACAACACGGCATTTTAGTTAGTGCGGAGTGCATAATATATCTTTTAAGATACAACCATTAAAAGTGATATTAGAACTAAAGTTACGGTCATATTCGTTTAAACGTTTAAAATTAATTAAAATGCACTAGAATTAAATTAATTAGAACCATTAGTAATAAAATCGGACTATGATTTTGACTATTTCTAAAAATGTAAGAACTTTGAAATTTTGAGTTTCCCGTTATCTAATTGCTCTAAATTAAAAGCCGTCAAATAAAATTCAGTACTGAAAGATAGCGAAAAGGGTTCTAAGCAGTAGTTTAAAATTTTGCTTAGTTTTGCAAATAACTAAAGAAATTACATTTTTTTCTGGTTGTATCTTTAAAGATACAGTATACATTTAAGGGTTAAATTCGAACGTGAACACATGGCCATACTCGAACACAAAACCAGCTTACCCAGCACATTCCTTTAAATTTAAGCTATTTTTAATCAATTTAATGGGTTGTTTCTAATTTTTCCTGAAGGATTTCCATTTTTCGCGTAGCCGTGATTTTTCCAATATGCCATCCATCGAAAAATAAACATTGCAAAATTGTGATAAATGTTCCGCATTATGATTTAAAAGTTATGGTCACTGTATACATAAGTACATATTTGCATATACATAAATGGAACTTTCACACACGAGAATAATTGTGTTGGTATAACAAGGCAGCTTTTTAGATGAGAGAGGCGAAGAGAATGTTTTTTTGTTGGCGTAAAGTTTCATTCGGTTACAACCCCGCATTAGTGAATATTACGTCGATTTCGATTGTAGTCGAAAATCGATTTTCAATGTCAAAAAACGATTTTTTTTGTAGTCGATTTTGCATTACCAACTTTATATAGAAATCGACTTTTGGCGGCGATTAATCGTATTAAGAAAAACACACAAATAATGACATTTAAGAAATAAAGCTGGAATGCACATATACATATACATATGTACAAAAACTAATGTAAATAATTCATTTGATAGATAAAATCAATAATGCAGCGCTCTACAAAAACTACAAAAACACATTTATTTCAATACCGCCACACAAATTTGTTGTTTTTATAATTGTTAACACCGAAGCGAATGGATACCAGGTGATATTATTATTCCAGATGATTATCAACTGACTACATCAAAGTGTCAAACTCTATATGAAAAAAAATAAACAAAAACTTCTTATGCATGCATTTAATATGACTGGTGAATGCCAGTTCACTGTGGCCAACACCAACAAAATAAAACCACTGAAACAAATCATAATTGATAGTCGTCTAACATAAACTGAACTTGAATTGTTCAAATTCTTGTGAAAACAAAATAAATTAATATAATAAAATTGTAAGTCGGTGTATCATAAATAAAAAAGCGAAGTCTCGTGAAAAAGATAACATTTTGTTAAAAATGCCACCAAGCCATGTTTGGCACTACTTTAAAAATAATGTTAAATGGAAAAAAGTGCAGGTACTCTATTTGTACTAAAGAGTTCTGGGGGCAAATTACGGCATTCGATATCGAACGAAATTTCCATACAAATTCAAAAAATTTTATATGGAATTTTGTTCGGTATCGAATGCCGTAAATTGCCCCCTGTTTTTGTGCAAGCACATCCACTTTGGCCAATCATCTTCAAAAATGCCATAAAATTTATTTTCCTACAAAAGGAAAAACAACAAACATTAATATTGAAGAAATATCGGATGAGGAGTGTGAACAAAACAAAACAATTGATTCTGTTTTAAAAGTGGACGAAAGGTCCACATTAATTTTATGTTAACTTATATCGCTCCTTATATAGAAAACAAAAATAATGTTTTTTATTGTTGTTTTCAATATTAATTACGAAAGAAACTTTCTTTAGAGTTTTATTTAGAATTTGAAATAAACACCAAACAGGAAATTTTATTTAACCCTGCAGTTACACCATCAAAATTTTTTCAATTCTCATTCAAAATTTTTTTAAATTCTCATTCAAGATTTTTACACATATAGCTTGTCAAAATTCACAAAAATTTTAAGTTGTGACAGCCTACGTCAAATTTAAAGCAATTTTTTTAGCAATATGCTAATAAAAAAAAACTTAAAATAATTTTTTCCCAACAATTATTAAAGGAAATAAACAAAATCATAGAAACAGAAAAAAAACAAAAAACAACAAATATTTTTTTTAATATTTGACTGTAATTTGAACACTATATGGAATGAAAATTTTTAAGCAAATTTTCGTCAAATTTTAAAAGTGTGAGTGTACATATTGGTAAGAAAAGTGAGAGAATTTGAAATTTGAATGAAAATTTGATCGTGTGACTACCAAGTAAAAGAAAGAAAAAATACAAATCGAATATAAAATAATCGATTTTTGCCTACGATTAATCGGTTGTTTAATCGGAACAGAAAATGGTTGATCGAAAAGTCGAAAGTTGATTTTCTGTTGCTTTTACCATTCATTACCCCACCCCGCATTATCAGAACAAAGCCAACACATACACAAGCAGTCCAATTATGAATAAAATATTCCCCGGGAGATTTCTCTCTTTTCCCCAAAAGGTATTGTTCACAAATATGTTCACATATTATATCTGAACAGCCCCTTTTTGGGAAAAAGAGAGAAATCTCCCGGGGAATTTTTTATTCATAATTGGGCTGAAACTAAAAAAAAAACAAAACGTCAAATGAATACAAACACACAAAGCTGTGTATACGTATACATTTCATGCCAGAAGAGTAATCATACCGTGTGTTATGAAAAATCAAAAATTGTGCGATTAAAAATTGTTCTCGTGTGTGAAAGCGCAATAAGAACAGTTTTGAAAAAGTTCATCTTTAAATATTTGTTTATTGTGATTGATTGCACCTTGTTTGAATGTCACTCAAAACATGTCGATGCTTGATCCTGATAATACATCATTTTTTTCTTTAATAAATTTTCCAGTGCCTACGGAATGGCTGTTTTATTCATTTTGATCTCCTGTTTCCTTCACCTGGTCGCTACATCGTATTTTCTTTTTATCGAGCTCTTGAGTAAAAAGACCAGTAGTTTTGTTTGGCTACAGGTTTTATGGATATTATTTCATTGTTGTCGCCTATTAATGCTTGTGGAACCCTGTGATCGTGTTACACGGGCATCAACAAGAACTATACATATTATATGCGAAATTGAACATATAGTTCATGAGCCCATATTAGCAGAAGAGGTAGAGAATATTATATTACTCGTATTTTTTTCTTATATTAAAATATTTGGAATTTTTTTAAATTTAAGGTGAAAAAGTTTTGGCAACAATTACTAGTATTTGATGGTCGATTTTCAGCCTGTGGCTTGTGTCAAGTGAATCGTCAGCTGTTAACATCGGTAAGAAGAAATATTTTAAAAATTGTTTACGTAAATATCTATTTTTTCTAATTTTGTCTTAACTTTTTATAGTTAGCTTCAGCAATAGTTACTTATTTGGTTATTATAATACAATTTCAAAAAAGCGATGGCTAAAATCAACTATTTGCCGAATTGAAGTCATATTATTTTGCAATCAATAAAATCATTCACAATAATTTGTAAGTTTTTGTAAATAAAATAATAAACGATGTTAAATGAAGTAGAAATTATGTATGTATGTGAATTTGTTGAAAGCCTTGATAGATTATGGAGTGAGCAGTATGTTTCAGTAGACAAGCTGAAAGCCTTTGTCGTTTGTCCTTTTTAATAATGTAATAAATAATGTGAAATTAAAATATGAAAAGTAAACTTTTCATTTTTGATGTTCTGGAATATTAAAATTCAAATGTAAAAAAAAGAATGACGAACATAAAAAATTTTAACTGAAGTGATTTCAATTTATTTTTAAGATTATCTACACGAGCCATAAATTTGTTGGCATATGTACATATGAATCTCAAATTTCGTTCATAAAAATACCAGAATAAAAATAATACAAATTGTATTGATATTAACGATTCTTAAAGCAAATTCGTGGCTCATCAAAGGTAACCAACGAAATTAGCAACTATTTCATAAATCGCCATGTCGCCAAATCGAAAATCAGGACGCCAAACAACTTTTAAAATCGCCACGTTTGGCGAGAAATGGTCACTTCCGATAGCCCTGGAGCGGAGTTGTTTTTATCATTTTTTTTAAAGAGAAGTAACCATATTATAAATAGTATGATGACAACTCTGGATGCATACACAAAGGAATCGGAATAGAGAGCTAATTCTTGCAAGGCCTGTTCATTATATTCGAAAAGTTCACTTTCAGGAGAGTCTAAAACACATTTTTTAATATACAAAAAAAAAGATTTACAATATTTATATCGATTTTTTTTTCAATTGTCAAAAGTTTTGTGTTGAAATCAGTGATGAAAAATTAAATTTTTCTTCGGTACAAAAAAAAACAATTAAGTAGTTCTTTTTTGACCGGTTTTACTCCTCCGGTTCATTTAATACTTTCAAACTAATTTGACTTCTACGTGTTGAACAATCGCTTTCCAGCATATCTCAACATACGAGTATATAACATAGTGAAAGTATTTTAAAAGAGTACAACGTCTTAAGCTTGTCTTTAAAAATGCTTTTACAGGTCTCGCTACATATCCAGGTAATAAACAATTTCGATCTCAAATTAAGAACGATTTGCAATAACAGCTCGGAAATGAAATAATTTCCATGCAAAATGAAAAAAGGGCCAACGGGAAAAAATTAAATAACAAGCGCAAAATTAATCAATTTGTAAATTGAACGATTTCTAATACCGAAAGAAATTAAATATCTCCCAATGAAAGAAGTCCTAACAAGAGTGAAAGAATTCCTTATACAGAAAATCGCAACAGAAATGAAATAAGAACAAAAGAACTGTCAATACCAATATTTCCCCAATTTAAAAAGCCTCACAAAAAGTAAATAGCTCCCTATAACAGATACGAAAATGTGGTAAATCCCAACTATATTTCTTTGGGTGTGTTATCATTTGAACGTAACTTCTGAATGATAGGATTTTGCATAAGTTTGGGTTTTTCTCAACTTGAGAAATATTGAAATATTGTAAACCTATTAGCGCACAAACAACAAAGTTTTGCACTGAAATGTATTTTTAGTTTGAGAAACAATACAACTTAGGAAAATACATTTTTATAAAAATTCGCAGTCTTGAAGAAGATCAATGTAGTTTAATATTAAGGTCGGCATTTTACTCTCAAATGTCCGACTCGGCACCAAACATTTAATCTCAACAGAACGTCAATTTGACTTCAAACTTGAATCTCAAATATTTGTCTTTGTCAAACCTTGTGGTAGTACTAAACAGACCTGTATTATTAGATCATGGTTTTGTACAAGAATTTTTAGCATTTTCTTCCGCTATGACACGAAACTTATGAAAAACTCTAATCCATTCGTAATTATTCGTGTTTTCAGGGCCAAGCAACGGCTCTTTTGAAATTTGGCATGGAAACCAATATTTTTTTGTTCACGTCACGTTTCTTAGCTTTTTGAATTACACAGTGTTACAAAATTGAATGAAGTAGAAAAACCTGGGACCGGATATTATTTTTCTTGTAGGGCTTGTCGAGTAAAACTAGATTCCAATAGTGAAATATGCCGGACACCTCCAAAATCCGGATTTAAGGTTAAAAACCCGGTTTTTGTACCTTTGCGCACTTATAAGCCTGTAATTTTGTTGATAATGATCTAATTTCAATTTCTTACTAGATTTGGAAAGAAGAATGACATATAATTTATCTAAGAAAATTTGAGAAATTTGGGTGTTATTGTCGAGCAAACACAAATTTTGTAGGTTTTTCAAAAATTTTTCAACTTTGGTGACGTTTTTATACATTATTTTATTAAGAAACTATAATACTATTGAATATATTCAAAAAGTACGTTTATTTACGATTACAACGCATATTTGGGTTTAAAAATAGATAAGTTATTGACTGAGTTATTTAACTTTTCATGAAAATAAACTTTTAAACATTTTATACAAATTTTATTAATCCATTAACACAGTGTGACAAAAAAAAAACCTGGGATGTGATATTATTTTTCTAGTAGCTGCTGTCGAGTAGATCAAGATTCTGTATTTAAAATTTCCGGGACACCCCCAAAATCTGGAGTTTCGGGTAAAAAACCGGGTTTTCGTACCTCTATGCACTTATAGGTCTGTACCTTAGTTGAACATTAACCGATTTGCTACTACTACTACTAGAAAAATAATATCACATCCCAGGTTTTTTTTTTTGGCACACTGTGTTATCATTAACACAGTACAACACAAGATTTTGGGACTCAATTCTAAGAATTGCACGTGAAAGTAGCCCCAAAAATAAGAACTTCTGCACCATTCGTTTTGTCAAGTTGACTGCATGGGACCCCTTTTCCACATGCAAAGTCTTAAGTAGTAGTAATTGTTGGGTAAATAATTGTTTTGATGGTGAATAAGCGAAATTCTTGTTTCTATACAGAAGAAATCTTCAATTCTATTTTTCCGTACATGCTCACGTACAAGAGCTTAATTTGACTAAAATTCCCATTTGATAATTACATATTTGCAATATTAACAATATGAATTTACAAAAAGGTGAGAACAACCATACAGATATTTAAATTGGGGATGATGTTAGAGACATAATGTGTAAAATCCGGTGAAAATATACTCAAGAATTAATTTTTACATATTTTTTTTTATTTATGAAGAGGGAATTTATTTAAAAGAGGGAATGGCAAAGCAGAGCATCAATCCCCTGAATTGCTTTCCGTTCAATAGTCTTTACGAATTTCAAAACTTCCAGAGGTTCGTGCACTCATTTCCCCATCTGTTGAGCTAATTTAACATCTCTACGTCTTTACGTGTATCCCTCTTTTATCTCAGCTCCTCCCGTCAACACGTGTTATGTGCCAAGCCATTCGATGCTGCAGTTAACTTCTCTACCGCATTTCAAAGCATCGCTAACAATTTGTTTTTTCTACCACATTTCAAGGCATCGTTGTCCATATGTTTCCGTTCTCTATAGAAAAATATGTCCTTCACCCGTTTGCTTTTCTTGACAGCCACCACAATCTATTTGGATATGTCAAACTTATGTTTAATCGGACGATTATGGACTGCAAAGGTACTCTAGTTGCGTCGCCAGCCGAAACAAACTGAAAAAGAAGAAGTCTGCCCAGCTCATCTGCCCTGGGACCTCAGTGACAGCTCAATCCTCCTATTGCGTGACAAGCAATAGGTGAGGGCTCTTTTAGTTCTTAGGATCAATAATTGTAGAGCCATAATAGTGGCCCGACTGTCAGAGTAGATATTGATGGCGGTCGTTTATGTGAATTTCATTCCAAACCGCAACCTTTTTAAGTTTGAAAAACGCTGTGCAGAGACCGATTTCTTCCACTTCACTGAGAGGTACAATGTAGACGGAATGCAGAAATTGTTGTGAACTCTTTCGCTACGATGTCTATTAATAGTATTTACAGAAATATGCCCATCGAATCCGTAGGAGCTGAATGTTTCATAAAGAAGAAAGGAGTTTTCTGCAAAGGGGCTGTTCGGACATAACATAACGTGTTTTCAGTATAAATTATTAACTTTGTAAACATTTTCAAGTCCATATTCCCACCGGATGCGATACGAAATAACTGCATGTTCGTCGATATCGAAAGAAAATTTTCTTTCGCATAGTTACATTTAAAACAAAAACAATATTTTAAAAGTTGATTTTGCTTTAAATGTAATAATTCGAAAGAAATCTTTCCTTCGATATCGACGAACAGTCAGTAAGTTAGCATCCCCTAACATCAATCTTCCCATGATCGACGCAAGGTGGCGTGAAATTAGAAAAGTGCTAATAAATCCGCAACTTCCAAATTCCGGAACCGATTTGCAAGAATCGAATCGCTATGCATAGAAGATGAAGTAGAAGTCGCAATGTTGGAGAATGATCTCTTCCCTGCGGTGCTGTTAGAACAAATTTGTTGCTTAAAAACTACGCTACGAAGTCTATTAGTCGTAGCTGTAGAAGTATGTCCAGCCAAACTGTAACGGCAGAATGTCTCGCAAACAAGAGCATAATTTTCGTGTAACTGAAATCTTTCCATAAGTAACATAATTAAAGAGGACTGGTGAATGGTGATGTAAGAACAAAGTTGTCACCTAAAAACTTCTAAATACTCCGTCATCAAACTGTTGCTTTATTCTCTAAATTTGTGCTCCCATTCACTAGATTTGTTGTAAACGAAACCTCAGTCCAATAAAACATTGTAAAATCTTTTGATTTGTAAATAACAATTAAATTTCGCTGGCACTGCTTCATTACACTAGACATCTGAATTGAGGGCTTAAGTATCTCTCATTTTCCCCATCTATGATAATTTACTTTCAAACATTCGCCGACTTGTCAAACTACGGCACATTTAGGGCTGAAAACTTATTTTATCGTAAAACAAAATTGTCCAAAATGATTTTATTTATGAGACGCAAAAGGTTTTTAAATACTTTAGTTCTCTAAAAGAATTTCCAATGGATTATTTATTGGAAATTCGATCAAGAAATTGTAAGGTGAGAAAATCGTATAATGAATTGCTCCTGTTGTTGTTTTGTTTAGACTTGTATCTTGTAGTTAATTAATCTTGCTTCTAATTTAGCTAAAGCAACGTTTAATTAACATAAAGATATTTCTAACTTTCGCAAAAATATTGAAATTATGTTCCTGATGATCTGACTTGATTAATCATGTTACGTGGTACGTCCACCCCATTCAGAGGAAAAATTTTCAAGTTATTTGCGATGACTAGTTCTGTATACTAGTATTTGTATGTGAGATTTGAGAAAATATTTTTATTTCTGCCTAATGATTTTTTAAAAGTGTATTTTTTTATTGAGCTTGGCAACTCAACAATGTCACGTGTTCCCAAACGCAACCGCGCAAACTTTGACATAGTATGTCAAAGTCATTTATTTCGCAGCTAAAATCTATCTTCTATATTATTAATAGGCAAACACATTTTGTAGATCCCTTTTACAGCCGTAATACTGAGCCGATTTCGGAAAGATTTATATGTTTTTAAATGGGCTTTTACATAGATGTGGACAATCATAATTTTATTTAAATCGGTTCGATATTTATTGAACTATAAGCGTTTCAAGTTGATACTAACACATGCACACTTTTTACACATGCACACTTTTTACACATGCATGTATCTCAGCTTCAACTTGAAAAATAAAGAAAGTGTGCATGTGTGTTAGTACAATTTGCTTTTACGTAGAAATGAGGCAGAGTTTTAAGTTGTTTATTTAAATTTTTTTTTTATTTTTGTATTTTATCATTTGCATTTATTTAAATGTTTAATATTAATTTTTAGAACGTGGTCGATTAAGTCGATCGCTGGATACACCAGTGCACATAAACACATCTAGCGCAATGTTAGCAATGACAATGCATTTGATTTGCAGTGTTGTAAAGCATAATTGTTTGATTTAAACACTTCTTTGACGTTGCATACAGACGTTTAGGAAGGCAGCCAGCCAAACATCTGAAGAATTGATACGTACTTCATTGAAACCGTAAACCATTCGCATCTATCCTGAACAAGATGTGAAATTTTCTTACCCATGAACTTTTCATTCTCCTTGAAGTAAATTATGATATTGTGAAGTTCTTCCCGCTAACAGTTCTCAGTGAATGTAAGAAAGGGAAGAAGCGCTATCACTTCTCAGTGAATGTAAGAAAGCCAAGAAGATTCGTAGAGCTTAAAAATTAAACAAATTGAAAGTTAAACCTTTCGCTGTCACCGCTTTTTACAAAGGGTAATTTTTCTGTATAGGAAAATTCTGAAACACAAAATGGCTCGAAGTTGATAATTAAATCTATCTAAAGAATAAAAAGATATGCATTCATTTTATGCATAAGCAATGTGTCAGCGACAGATGCTGATCTATTGTTGGAAAGCTTCAATATTAAAAGTTTTTATGACTACGTACGTGATGACCCATGTCATTGACCGCGAAAGGGTGAATAATAAAAGAATTCACATTTTTGGTTTTAAATTAAATGTTTTTAAGTGCAAACCAACATGTATTTTTGAATATTCTAGGAGCAGTGAACGATTCTCTGTAACCGCTTAAAAATTCTTTAGTATAAGACCGCCATAAATCTTGGTACATCTGCACCAAAAGGGGGCATACTCTGTGCAAAAAGGTTCGGGGCGAATTATTATCTTGTTCTAAAAACAAATATTTGTAAACTTTTAGCTAAAAAAAACCCTCAAAAAACAAGTTTTTAAAAATCTTTGAAAAAAGATATCGAGAAAATCTCGATTAATAAATTAAAAAAAATATTTGTAAACTTTATTATATAATTGAAAGGAAGATATTGAATTATATGATATTTAATCATTTAATAAATAAAATTAAGTGAAGAAAGCCCCCCGAAAAATATTATTCATGAAAAGAGAATGATATTCACGATTGGAACATCCGAGAAAATGGACAATTCTAGGGAAAAAATATTCACGACGGGGGTGATTATACACTCAAATATAAATATGTAGAGCTGCCGGTCGACTGAAACTAAAATACTTAGTTGAAAAATAAGTTAAATAACAAATTTCAAAACTTGCCCGCAATGTTGGCGTACACTGCGTTTCATTTGGACAACAACCTGTTTTTAAACTGTGTCAATTATTTGCATACAAATTAAGGAATTTTTTAGCACATTATAAGATTTTTTCACACGCTATTAAAAAGTCCGCACACAAGGATATTTTGTTTACAAAAAAAAAACACGGAACCATTCTTCTTAATTGCAGTTGCAACTTGAATTTTATGGTGTGAAGTTTAGCGAATAAATTGCAGAGCACGAAAAGGAAACCGAAAGACAAGAAATAAAATAAAAGAAATGGAAATATCTGAACCGTCAATTAGTATATTTTTCGTGAGTAAATTATTGGCGCTGGCTCCTTATTCCGTGCGTAAAAATACTAAAGGTGTCTATGTGATACAGAAAAGTATTCCATTTTTATTATATGCGACGGCGATAACATCAATAATGGGTAATATTATTTAATTTATGTATAATATAGAAATCTTGGGTTCGTAATCTACTGAAAACCACATGCATGCGATCTAAAAAAACTTACATTCAAGAAATCTTAGTTATATGTATATTAATTTTTTTTTTAGTATTTCTAATATACAATGGCCTGCTGTCCGATGCCAATTCAAAAACCCCTTTAAGGTAAATATATTCAGAAGCAGAGAATCCTTCAAATGTCCGGCCGGATTCATCTTCAATCCTGTCGGTTGAGCAGATCAAGATTAAAACTTTAATGCGTCTACAGTTTTTGTATGTACACGATTTTCAAGAGTATTAAGAATAGCGCCTGAGAGGAAATTTAGACGATAACCTTTTTAGGGGGCCTTGAGTCAATCCTAAACTAACTCTGGATCTAATAGATAATGCGTTTAAACATTGATAAATAATTTGGACTTTGTAAAAGTCGATGACTCGTCTAGAATAATATTTAACAAAAGCATACAAATTTTATACTCCCTTACATCGTCTCGATTGCCTAAACAGCACTTAAAGAGGGTTGCATATACGTTATCTTAGATGGCACAGGCCGCAAGTTGCAGGCAACAATCAATTGTTACATCAATTTCTGATAATTATTGAAAGAATTATTTCTTTTCGACCACTTTTAGTTTCGCTTAGCGGGAAGTTTTTGGGAATGGCCTGCAAGGTCAACCAAATCCCATAGTGATTATATTCTTGACCCTTACTCTTCTAATATTCCGACCATCATCATTGCCAAGCAAATTTAATTTGATTTTATTACTCCAGAGTGGGTTATGCCACCTTTTAATACCCTGTGGTCCACTTCAAGTTCTGTGTCGATTTGCATACTCTTTCCTCTTCTGTAGATTGATTTTTTTTAAACAACGGAACTGAAAGAGCTTTTAATTCCGAGAGATTAGCCTCACAGTTCTTTCCGAAATTGGAGGATCTCCCTTCGTGAGCACTGCTATGTATCCATCTGCAATATGGCTGAAAATTTTCACTGCGCCGCGGCTTATTTTTCGGTGGGCTTAACAGTACGAGGGCGTATCAATAAGTCCGTGTGAAACTGTGTGAAACACAGCTTTTTTTACAAAACAAAAATTTACTTTTCAACATAATCTCCTTTTAACTCAATGCACTTAAGGTTCGGTCACACTTGGCAAGCATTTGCCTAAAAAAACGTAACCACTACTTTTGCTTAAGGTTAGTGTTATTTAACTTGGTTTCTATAACACAAAATGAAGTCAATTATGCCGCGAAATTATATTTTTATATTATTTTTAATAAATGCGAACCCATATTTAAAAAATATTAGAATTAAAGAAAAGGCAAAGTCTATTGGTCACGTTTTTTTCGGCAAATATTTGGCAAGTGTGACCGTACCTTGATTTCAACGTTTCTCCAGTTTTTGTATGCCTTCCAAAAAATAGGATTTTTCGAGGTCCTTAAAATAGGCATTTATTTGGTCAATAATTTCATCGTTGGAGCTAAATCTCTTTCCTCCGAGCCATTTCTTTCGGTTTGGAAATAGGATGAGGTACCAATTCGGATTGCGATTAAACAACTCCAAGCAATCCTTTGAAGTTGTCAGACGTTTACGTTTATGGTCAAATGAGAGCAAACGTGGCACCTATCTTGCAGACAACTTTCTTAAACCCAGCTGATCACTTAAAATCGAAACCACACTGAGATATGAAATGCCTACGGCATCAACAATCTCATGCACTTTTAATCTTCGATCGGCCAACACCATATTGTGGATTTTTTCGACATTTTCGGGTGTACAAAACTCAATTGGCCGTCCAGAACGTTCAGCGTCATTTGTACTTGTGCGACCATAACGAAAGTCAGTAAACCACTTTTTTACCATTGAAATCGATGGTGCAGAGTCCCCATAGTATTTATCGAACTTTTCCTTGGTTTGATTGAAGGTTTTTTTTCGCAAAAAGTAATTTTTAATGAGCACTTTCCATTTTTCGAAAAATACACGGGGTTGTATGTTTTGAACAGCTATTAAACGTAAAGTAAATGACGACACTTCATAAAAATTTGACAGTACTTGATGGGAACAGTGTTGCATTTCATATATGTAACTACGAGGAAAGTTCGAAAATTCACGGACTTATTGATGCGCCCTCGTATTTGCAACAAAATATTTGGATCATCCAAAAACATGAGCTACAAATTTACACGACTTTTGCTACTCACGAAGTTTTTCAATAATTCTCCACTCTGGAGCTGTACAATGCTGCGAACCCCGACCCATCTATTGTCAATTCATGTTATAATGCAATTTTATAATAAACCTTAAAATATTGATATCGATCCTAAACTCTGCAAAAGTTCGGAGCATAAAGCCACAATATAAATTTGTAAAAATGAAACAGTTTTGACAATTCAATAAAAATACAAAAAACAGTATTAATTTTTAAAAAGTGCCCACGAATTTCTAAAGCTGATATAGAGGTGCCTATTTTAATGACCACATGTGTACATATTTAGATCGTCTGATAGAATGAAATCGGCCACTTCAAAAGTGGTCACAGCCTTGGATGTATCGGTGGTGGTAATGGCCATAACGGCGGGTGTCATATGAGGAATTGTAGGTTTAAATGCTACCAAAGATTTGAACAGCAGATTAAGAAAGGTAAAGAGAGCAAATAAAATAATATACTCGTAAATATTTGGAATTAAGATAAACAAAAATATTCTTTACAGATCGATGAGTCCTTGGGTTTGATAACAAATTTTAAAATGGATCATTTAAAAGCGATTCTAATGCTACTATTGCCCATGATAACCATGAGCATTTTAATGAGTGAGTGTGAGAAATTAAATAAATGCGCTCTTGCGATCACTTAAATTTCTTTTTTTTTCTACCATTGGAAAGAGCATTTAGTGAGGAGCACAAAATAAAGTTTGTTTTAACAGTATTTAAGTCCCTTTTTTCCGTTCATTTTTTAATTTTTTGCAAATAGCAGGATTTAATTTTTACAGGGTGGAGCAAATTATTTATAATTAATATTTATAAGTAATTGTTGAACTGTTTAAGGGTTATATTGAAATGAAAATTTTTGGCTTGAGTTAAATTCTGAGTTTACCCATTTCTTCTTAAATTTTAAGAAATTGTTTTTGTTTTAATTATTCTTCGACCTTAACACTTTTATGTATTTGTTCTTTATTTCAGCCTTTTTTTATGTTTTAAATAATTTATTCTTTTCTTTCGATATTTCGAGCACCTTCGGTGTTCTTTTTCAGGAAAATTTTTTTTTGAGCTTTCTTTAAAATTTCTTCGAAGAAGAGCACAAAAAGTGCTCGAAATATCGAAAGAAAAGAATAAATTAACTAAATGTATACCAATAACTTAATAAAACATAAAAAGAGTTTTATTTAAATAATTTGTATGACCTAGAGCCTGAAATAAAGAACAAATACTTATAATGAATTTATCCAAAAACAATTTCTTAAAAATTAAGAAGAAATGGGTAAACTCAGACGCAAATTATTTATTTGAAATTTCCTTTTTCTTTTGGAATATCTAAAAGCAACAGTATGGAAATTTATGATGGAACAGCGTACAAGTTGAGCAGAACTTCTCCTGGTTGATGTTTTTTTGGTTTTTCTTGCACAGTCTCGCGTACACATTGAATACACTGTGTGTAATTTTTTAAGTCATGGAAAAATAACCATATGCGGGCACCACTACGTGATAAAAGACCAAAAAAAAGAAGACCCACGTCTCCCAGTTTTGCTCAAAGTCATGCACTCTTATTTATGAGCCCTAAAGATTTGGAGCCTCGGTCTCATTTTTGCAAAATACTGATCATTTTCTCAGGCTCATATCTTGCATATCGTTCGGAATTTTGATTTACTCTCTGAGCCAAAGTTGCAGATCTTGCCATAAATCAAGCCCGCGATAAAAGCTATGCAATAGCTTAAAAATTACAGTCCTGCTGTATTCGAAAAATAATGTACTAAAAAAATGTCTGGAAAAAATAATAGGAAGGAACATTTTATATTTATTGTGCCATCTAATCCAAATATTGCTTAATATTTGATGGAAGCACCTTTCAGTTTAATTATAAAATAATACATTTTTAAATAAATTTTGTTAAATGGTTCTAATCACACGAACGAAAAGAAATTGGTACATTTTTTGGTCTCTTTCTGAAAATGGCACTTTAAAATACTGTTGAAACAAACAAAAAATTTTGTTGTTGATATTTTTGTGGGAAAAAATTATGCTCACGGCAAAAAATTTAAAAAAAATTTAAGTGGTTCTAATCATATAACATAAGTAGTCGTCGTCATATATATTTTTTTACATTTCCGCCTCGCAAAAGTTTTCGATGTATGGACTTGGTTACGATCTACTGAAAATATGCATAAAGGTTTGAAAAAAGCGGGTACGTACAAATAATTGCTTAATTTAAGCAAACGAAAATTTAAATCAAGTGATGGAAATTTAATAGAAAATCGAAACATATTAAAAATTATTTCAATAACAAATTTTTCTGGACTACATGAGAAGAGGAGCAGACAGACGGACACTAATGACCCCTATTCTACGTTTCGATTACGTTCTCGCATTCAGTTACGCTTGAATCGAAAGTTGGTAATAAAAAAACCCCCCGAATCGAAAGAAAAAGAAAAGAATATGGTTAAACCAAAGCAGCTCTAAAACGTATGAAATACAAACAAAAAAAAATTAAGCAATTTTGTAAAAAAAAAAACATTGTAAAAAGTTAAATTTAGTGAAAAAAGACATTTATAAATATATAAAAAGGAAATATTGAGGTAACTATAATTAAATAAACACATTATGTTATGTACGAAAAGAAAGGAAAAATACAGGATGTCCGCCGGGAAGGTATACTACTTTGTTTTGCCGCCATTTTGGTAAACATTAGTCTTGACTGTTCATATTTGGCAGTCGTGAAGTAGAGACGTGGCAAATTTATTATGGAAAAATATTCGATAAACCAACGTGTTTTAATCGTTAAAACATTTTATCAAAATCAATCATCGACTACTGTGACGATGAGAAAGTTACATACATGAAATTCTTGGGAGATACAGCGTGCCAAAAAAACGCACTATTTATCGTGTAGTAAATGATTTCGAAGAGTGAGGGTCTGTTGATGATAGGCCAGAGCATGGACCACAACTTACTGCAAGACCGGCAGAAAACATTACTGCTGCTCAAGAAAGTGTTCAAAACAATCCATCAACCTCAATTCGACGCCGTGCTCAGGAGGAGCTTGGTCTTTAAAGAACAACTGTGGCCACAATTTTGCACAATTATTTGTATTTGTTTCCATTTAAGATTCAGTTGACACAAGAGCTTCTTCCACAAGACCATTTACGGCGCCGTACATATGCCAATAGGATGTTACAGCTCGCCCATGACAACCCCGATTTTCATGAAAAAATCATAATGAGTGACGAGGCACATTTTTATTTGAATGGATGTGTGAATAAACTGAATAGGCGGTAGTCGGTTCTGGGCAATGGGAAACCCTCTAATTATTCATCAGTCACCTTTGCATCCATTAATAGTGACAGTCTGGCGTGCAATTTAGTCAGGAGGAATCATTGGACCGACCTTACTTCTTTGAAAATGAAAGCGGCGTAGCGTTAACTGTGAATGAGGAACGATATCGTGATATGATTGAAAACTTTTTAACGCCACAACTGCACGCTTTGGGCTTGATTAACGTGTGGTATCAACAAGACGGTGCCACATCGCATACAGCCAGAATTACAATGGAATTACTGCGAGACCTCGTTCCACAACAATTTATTTCAAGAAATGGTAATATTGATTGGCCTCCACTGTCGCTTGATTTGACTGTTCCGGACTTCTTTATGTGGGGATATCTGAAAAGCAGGGTTTATGCAAACAACCCAGAAACGCTTGAGCAACTCAAACAAAATATTCGTGATGAAATTAATGAAATACCGCGTGAAATGTGTGAGAATGTAATGAAAAATGTGCTCAAAAGGGCTCGCATTTGTGAGGCTAACAGAGGCGGACATTTATCTGATATTGTATTCCAAACATAATTGCCGACATTAAATAAAACATTTATCAATATAAGATCCAATCTCTTTCATTTAATAAAAAATTATAAACAAACAAAGAAGTATAACTTCCCGGCGGACACCCTGTACAATCGAAAAACAAATAGAATTGATACGAGGAACGGAACGCAGAATACCAAATTTTCAAAACTAAGAAAAATTCGAATCGAAACGCAGAATAAGGGGTGAATAATCTAACTGAACATCGCTTGTATTCGCGGTTGCTCATTAAATATGGAATGGATTGATCATCCATTCCCAAGTGATCTGTGTTCATTTGAATGACTGTAATCAAAAAAGGGACTATAACACACATTTTTAATTAATTTATTCCCTTTAAGCAGATCTAAATGTCCAGTGGTACATCCCCTTCTACACTTTGTACTTCATTTTAACTTGTTTGCACATCAATTTCGCAAATACATCTCTCGGATTGGCCAGGCGCTTTGAAACTGTAAATTCCATGCTGAGAAATTCATATTTGCCAGGTAATCGAAATTAAGAATTAAGTCAAAGCAAATTAAAAAATTAATTTATATTTTCAAGCCGAACACTATACAACTTTGCAAAAACCGGAAAAAGTCAAAAAGATCACACCCGTTAAAACTACAACTTTAAATACGCCCACTTTACAGATCAGTTTAGCGAAATTAGCTTCGGAAATCTATCAAACTTCCGGTAAACTTCAATTTATACTAATTTGATTTGATTACTAAAAAAGAAATATAAAAAATATTAATAATTTTTCTTACCAATAAGCTAAAAACAAATCCATGTTGTTCAAAGTTTTAGCCGAGTGCCATGAAACTTTGGGAAAATGTGTGGAAATAGTGTCACGGTGGGTATTTGTCGTTGAATTAATATAAACACTTGAAGTTATCGCGCAGCCTTAAGCATTAAAGACATTGACTATAACAGACTACACAGCTACACGACTACAAATGTCGCTGGTTACAAATGCGGTTCTGTACCCAGCTGATTACGAGGGTTGCTTGATAACTCTGTGACTATTGCAATTTCCCACGCAGTCAGGGTTGTCGCAGAATTCAATGTTTTCGGAATTGGATTTGAAAAGGCGACAAAAAAATACTTTTGTGTGATGAATTTCAATGTTATTATTTATGTTTTATGTTCAATCTAGAATTACTATCTGTTTTGAACATAAAACCGATAACATTGAAATTCATAACAAAAAAGTAATTTTTGTCGTATTTTCAAATCCAATTCCGACAACATTTATTCGGTGACAACCCCGAATATGTTTAAATTCAACACTGCTGCCGTCAACCACCAAGTTTGCAATAATTTAGTATTTTGCCGGTGCTCATTTGTTCAAGATGGATTCAGATGAAGAGTTATTTATGTCAATAAATATTTTTAATGCATGGTAGAATAATACAAGTTGTGTCGAAGCGTTAACGGACTTTTTTTGGGTTCAAGTCTGTCAAAATTTGATTATGTATTACGAACATACACCCACACTGCTAAAAACCCACATTTTTCACTTGTTTCAAATGCAAATAAGAAAAGGAAAAGAAACAAAATTCTTTATAGAACAGAAAATGCAACCATTTTGCTATTTTTCTTTTGTACTTTTTGACAGCTTCGAACCTAAAAGCATTGTTGTTGTAACTTCGACACCACCTGTATTATTCCACCATGCATTTCAGCTACAAACCACTTCACAACCTGCTTTCCTGCTGAAACTCTCTTGTCGCTCTGCTCTCACTACGACATCTTTTAAGCGAACACATAAGGAAATACATAAAGTATACTTTACAGAACTATAGTTCTGTCGCTGCCACTCTGACGTCGGCCTAAGAAATTTTTAGCGAAAAACTGGAAATAACTAAATAACTTCTAAACGACTTCTAAACGGGTACAAAATTTTAAATTGACAAAAAAAGAGATACAGTCGAGTAAAAATTCAATTTCAAGGCTTGAAGTTATTTAAAGAAGAGCATCCTCGGGCTAACAAATTTTACGTTTCGGCTTGCTTTCCATACACACATGTACTTTTGTTAACATCGCATATTCTATGTCTACGTCACAACACAACACAATCACACACAACAAAATAACGGACCTGCGCAAGGCGCAATCTTATTTTCTTGATTCATGTTTTCAATACTTTCTTTTCAGAGCCTACGGAATGGCTATTTTATTCATGCTGATCGCCTGTTTCCTTCACCTGGTCGCTACATCATATTTCCTTTTTATCGAGCTTCTGAGTAAAAAGACCGGTAGTTTTGTTTGGCTACAGGTTTTATGGATATTATTCCATTCTTGTCGCCTCTTAATGGTTGTGGAACCCTGTGATCGTGTTACACGGGCATCAACAAGAACTATACATATTATATGCGAAATTGAACGAGTAGTTCAAGATCCCATGTTAGCAGAAGAGGTAAGGATTAATTTGAAATTGATTTTTTGTGATACGCAAACATTTAGAATTGACCAAATTTAAGGTTAAAAAGTTTTGGCAACAATTGCTAGTATTTGATGGTAGATTTTCAGCCTGTGGCTTGTGTCAAGTGAATCGTCAGCTTTTAACTTCAGTAAATAGAAATATTTCCGATATTATTTATATAAATTAAATATATTTTTTTAATTTTTTCTTAACTTTTTATAGATAGCTTCAGCAATAGCTACTTATTTGGTTATTTTAATTCAATTTCAAAAAAGCAATGGCTGAAATTAACTGTTTGCAAGAAGGATTGGAATCATTTAAGTCGTTTTAAAATTAAAAAATACTTTTATAATAATTTGTATCCTTTAATAAATATGTCGTTTATCAAATGAATATGAACTCATTTCACAGGGTAGACCAGAGATGAAACTTTGAGGTTATGTTTTGGAGCAAATCAGCTTTTTTGTTCAACGAGTTACTGTTAAAAAGAGATAGCAATATAATGTAAGGATGAGGGAAAATAAACAAAACAAAATTAAGCATTTTGGAAGTAAGAAATGATGAATTGTATTGCAATTTACTTCTTCTATATATCACGAATAATTCTTATTTTATATTATTTTTAATGTTATATAACTTCTGCTAATTCTTACCTGTGAAAATTTGTTTTATTTTATTGCGCCAGAAATTAATAAGAATACAAAACCACAACAAAACATGAAAAATTCTTTGTTTACGAGTTACTGTGCGACAGATACAGCAATAGCATGCTGTTCGTGTCACCTCTGGTCTACCCTGTGCTCATTTTGAGAATAAAAAATAAAATAAGCATTAATGGTTTTAATAAAGCACAAATTGCTAACTATGAAAGTTTTCTTTCTGAAATTGTCTCTAATTCTCTTTTGAACTTCCATTAATGTCTACACATTGAAATTTTTTGTAATGAAATTTAAGATTTTTGCATGTTTATCTTCACATTCTTTTTTTTTTTTGTACACAAATTTTTGCTCTCACCACCATGAAAGAAAAGTAAAAGAAAATCAAAAATAAAGCTGCAGCCATTTTCAGTTTGAAAGTTACGAATAACAAAACACAAGAGAATTTCAAAGTACATGAAAGGGTGTACCCCTTCCCAATCGTCTCTCCCCGTACACCAACAAACTAACACTTTCAGTAAGAAAAATTTTATATTGTGAACCGTGACAAATCACAGGTAAGTAGTGGAAAAATGTTACAAGCTTTAGCTTAAATAAAAAGAAAACATATTAAATTTAAATTGTGCATCATTTCATTTTGTGTTTAAGCACTTTAAATAAAGGCAGAGATCGCTTCAGAATACACTAGCGGTTTGAAAACACCAAATTTCTAGCGATTTCGTTTGCTAGAATACCTCTTTGGTGTTTTCGATTTGAAATTTTAAGCGTTATTCGTTTTTCAGAACATGGGCGTATATTGAATCAACAGTGCTGAACAAAAAATTTACACAGAAAATTGATAAACCAAAACATACGAATCATCCGGACATGATTAAAAAATATGAATATATTCTGCCTATTTGCAAATAATATCAAAATAATCCAACACTTTAGGAACTCGCATTTTCTTGCTCAGCAAATTTTTCGATAATAAATTGTTTTTTTTTCATTTGTAAAACTTTTTCTTTTTTATAGATTACACAATTTTACATCATTTGTTTTAACATCCAGCACAAAATTTGAATTTAAGTCTTCCAATTTTGGTTATATTTTTTATTACTAAAAATTTGGACAAATTTGTAACAATTGTTACTAGAAAGCCTTCATTAACCCAAAAAATTTGCAACGAGAGAGCGTCTAAAGAGCGTAAAAAATTGAGAGACAGAAAAATTCTTGCAAGTTTTTACATGTAAAATTTTTACTTGCAATAATTATTTAAACAGCTGTTTTGTGTTTTTTTTACAAAATAATATTTCTAAATTAAGTTGAAAATAAAAATATGTTAGAAAATTTAAGAAATTGTAAGTAAATGTAAACTTTTAAAACGATAAAAAGTATTAAATAGATAACAAATTTATTTTTGTGTAACTTAGGAACAACAGAAGCAAAATAAGATGTCTAATGGAAGTGAATTAAGCAACACAGTATCTGGTACATCAGTGGCAAAGGATGTTCCGGCAAACAGAGAGACCAACTGTTATTTTTAGTGTTGTAAGAATTATGAGTACCGAGCTACTCGGTAATTTACAGTAAGCAGGCAATAATTCAATTAGTTCAGATATATATTTCCAAATAAATTTAAATTAACACATAATTCATTAAATTACTTTTTTACTGCTTTTGGGGTTTAATGCTGGCAGCAACATGATATAATTTTTTGGATAAAGCTTTTTTATTACAATGAAAATGAAAATTGCTTAAATTTTTTTCCTTTAAAAAATATATTTAACCAGTTTTTCGCCGGCTGTTTACTATTTTATTTATTAAATCAATTAATTATCTAATCATCCTTATCGTGTTTAGCGTATTTCGACTACGACTAGTACTAGATTAAATAAAATTGCAAAAATTTTCATTATTCTATTACAAGCCGTACTCGAAAAACGCCAGTCGCGACAATGCTGAATATAAATGACCATAATCGCATTATTTTTATAATAATATACATATGTATATGTATAATTTGTCCAAAAATATAGGGGTAGTTATTGAGTACTCATATATACCTATATTACAACACTATTTCAACTTGCAAATCTTTGCTAGTTCATTTACTTTTTCACATTTTTTAGAGCAATTTTGAAAAATTTCTCGTTGCTAATTTTTACTAGTAAAGTAAATAAACACACCTAATATCATAAGCAATAGCTGATTAGCAGTGGCAGCACAAAATAATCATATTATTGAGTGCAGGTCCACCATATATTTTAAATTTGATATTCTTAATTATATTGTTTGAAAATAATACTAGTTTTTGTTTCAAATAAAAGAAAAAGGATGGATCATATTAAAGCTCAGTTAAGCAAAATGCAGAGAACAAGGCTGACTTCATAAACGCAGTTTGCAATACTGATAATATTGCTGTGTCAAATAATACAAACGTTTATGAAGGCATAATTGTATTGTCGTGTGTTTCGTTTGTTGCGTTCAGAAAACACAAAACATTGCAAATGAAAACCATGGCACAAATTTCGCAACTGTGGGTCGTATGGCAAAGGGTTGCACGGCAAATACGAACTCCCTATGAAATATGAAGTCCCTATTATGCGATTTCAACTCGCAAATATTAAGTGAAATAAGTTTTAGTTTAAAAAATTTAAAGTAATAAAGACGACACTCTTATTTTCACTGATGCAGAAACTTGTGAATTTAACATATGATATGGAAAATATAAAAAGACGGTTAAAAATGAATAAGCTAAAATTAAATGAAAATAAAACAAAGATAATGGAAATATTATACCATTTACAAATAAACAATGTAATAATCGAAAAACTTAATAATATTAAATATCTTGGTTTCATAATTGACAATGAACTAAAGTTAAAAGAACATATTGAATACAAATGTAAAAAATCGGGGGAAAAAGTTGGGGTTTTAAACGAATAAGAAGCAAAATGTCAACTATTACATCAATCAACATATACAACAGTATTATTAAAAACTCACTTTGAATACGGATCAACGATACTGTATACATATTGCACGGATCAACAAATATCGAGACTTATAAAATTACAAAATAAGACGATGCGAGGGATTTATAAATGCAATCGGTTCAAATCTATAAAATTTATGCTAGATACACTAAGTTGGCTTAATATACAACAAAGATTACAATTTAATACCATAAACTTTATTAAAAAAATTAAGATGGGAGATACACTAGATTATTTGATCGAACAATTGAGATATGTTGGAGAAGTACAACCATACAGCCTAAGGAATGCCCCAAATTTTTACCCGCAAAGTGCGAATTCGAGCGCCATGCAGAAGTCATTATTTTGTAAAGGAATAAATATATACAACACAACAACAAATTTTTTAAAGTATGAATAAAATGTTAACGTGGTTAAACTTGTAATAGAAATCACACAATAATTTTCACAATTATATATCGCTTTAGTCGAACCCGTTACGACAACCAGTGTGAAGTGTTACCAAAAAGTGGCTAAATTTAATAAAGAGATAATTTTCAAAGCATACTTTAGGGATGAGAAAAGGTTGAACGTTTGAAAGCTTTTAATATCACATTGTGAACAAGGTAAAGTTCCAAAACGCCTACTTTGCAACCCCATTAGAGATGGGCACCGCTCAGTGATAAGCGTGATCACGCATGCTCGTGATTGGCTTTTTCTTCCACTCACGTTAGCGTGGATGAACGTGGTCCAAAAATATATGGTCGTGCGTGAGTGTACATGACACAAATGCAAAGTTACTCAGGATCCCATCTCTAGTACATACATTTTATGCGACGCTTTTATTTACCTTCGTTGCCTAATGTACATACATACATTCATATGTATATACAAAGACAATCGTTCTTAAGAAACTTTCTCCATTGCTCCTACCTTGATGGTGTTTCATCCACTCAGAAGATTCTGATTTACGAGTAGTTAGCAAGCAAGTTTATTGAGAATAAAAAGGAATTTCCTTTACACCCGGAAAACCCCGGTTTGAAGGAACAAAAATAATAAAAATATCTTAAAATCCTTTTTTTAATTAATTATTAATAACATCTAATTATTCATTGTTTTTTAGTTGGGTCGGGTTATTTTTCAATAACATTTTTCTCATTATTGTTTATGTTGTGGAAAAACATATTAAGTTTGCTTTAAATGTCTAAAGGAATTTAGATTTTCCGCTTTATAATATTGATTCAATCAAACCATAAGTAATTTACATATAAAATTATATACGTACAAAAGCACGTAAAACGTGTAAAAAAAGAATATTTCATATAAATATTATTTAAAATTTAGTTTAAAAAATTAAGAAGGATATAAAAAATGTTTTTAAAAACCTGTTTGATATTGTTTAGATTCTAAGCGCTGCTGCAACATTTCCAACTGACGTTTGGCCTCACATTGAGGGAAGTTATTCATATCGTAGTATTGCGGAGAAAGAGTTAAAAGCCATTCAGCTAGAAATGTAAAAACACATAATTAATATATATTTTTTTTAAATTTAAATTGCTTTTTCTTCTTAGCTTACGTTTAACATCTGTAACTGTGCGTATATAATTTTTAGTTGTTAGCACAAACTCATTGTATATAACCCAATCGGGTTTGTGATCTAAACAGGTTGAGGGATGCAATTGTACAATTTGATTATCCTTAATAGTAAGATAATGTCCAGTGCGTTCTAAATGTGCCACCTGCATAAAGAATCCTTGTACTAAAGCTTTGCGTATATTGACGTAATAATCCTTAGAAGTGAATTCTGTGCTGCTGCGTTTTAAATTGAAACGATCCATGATGCGAGCCAACTGTTGGCGCACATTATCGGCTTGTTTTAAAGAACGGAAGTTGATGAAATTTTCATAACACCAATTAGGGTCTTCACTGCCTGTTAGTGAAGATTTAAGACAATATTAGGGAAATTTTATTTTTTGTCATAAACTTTAAATATGAACTCACTTTGTTTGAAAGCATGATAAACATTCAGTAACGTCAAATGATCACCATCAATATGAGCAAATCGCATTTTAGCCTCATCAGCTGCCTTTTTGGCCTCGTTCGGTCTTACAAAGCATTGTGGTACTAAAGGGTCGCCAGTCATCATTATCGTCACCATTATAATTGTTTATTGGTTTTATTTTTTAAAAACAAAAGAAGAGCATTTTGTGTTTGGGGGTATTTGGTTTCGGTTGTCAATTTTCAAGAACAAACCAAAAATATTTTACCATTTACCCGTTGACACAAGTGGTTTTTTTAAGAGCATTTTCATTGTTTAAACGTAAGTTTTTTTTTCTTTTTAATAAATAGCGATGATAAGCAACAGAAATAACACATCTAAAGTCAACTAAATATTTGATAAAAGGAAAAGGTGTTGTAAAGGTTTTTTCAGCAAAAAGTTTCAAGAACGTTTTGTTTTTCTTTTACATTAGACACAAAGGCACATTTTTCTAATAGTTGTTTACGTAAAAATTTTTAGGTATTACCTGTGTGCTTTGTAAACGCTATTGAAACTGAAAATTCAGTGGTGAATGCAAAAGACAAATGTTTCATGGATATTTTTCTTTTGCACTTTAACTATAACTAAAGTTTTGAGAAAGGTCCTAAACATGTTTCACAAATGAAATTATGAAAGATATGCTAAAAAAGAATAATATAAATGCTACCCTTCCGTATAAAACTTTAAAAGAATATAAAAATAATAATCTTCCGAAAAAATGTTTTCTTTTGATACCTCCTAAAATACAATGAGAGCTCCTTAAAACTTTTTTTTGCAAATACTTGAAATTGCAAAGAATTTTTACTTGTTTAACTATCTACAATTCTTCATATAAATTCTTTTAGCTAACCCGTAAAAAAAGGAGTTAAATTTTTTTCTAAACCGCTTCTTCCTAATCAAATTTCTTTCCCAAGGATCAATTTGAAGTATTCAACATAATAGTTATTTAAAAAATCTCACCCGACAGCATAGCAGTTATTGATAAAATTTCATTGGAACAATTATGCTGACAACTGGCGATTAGCAT
Organism: Gymnocheta viridis; assembly: GCA_956483585.1. Lineage (NCBI taxonomy): Eukaryota > Metazoa > Arthropoda > Insecta > Diptera > Tachinidae > Gymnocheta > Gymnocheta viridis. The sequence continues at coordinate 109,878,420 of OY101441.1, forward strand.
TTTTGCTAATTGTGGATCCAAAGGAAACTCGGACATGACAGCGCCCAAGTCTGTTAAATTGCCATCGTCGTCTAGTGCGGCTAAATAATTTAAAAGTTCCAAAGCACGCATAAGGGTCTCGGGTGCTGGAGGATCCATAAAATCAAAATGTACCAAATCGTCAATACCCAATTTTTTGAGTTGTAGGACGACGGTGCCTGTTAAAGTAAAAAACAAAAAAAAAACATTAAAACAAAGAAAAAACATATCAAAACAAAATTTAAACATACCAAAGAACAAGCAAAATATTTTAATAAAATTTATGCAAAAGTTTACTAAAAAGTTATTGTAATTTATTTTATAAAACCTACCTAAATTAGATCTTAAAATTTCCGGATATGTATTGTCCTGCATTTCGTTTTTATAAGCCTTCTCGGTATAAAGACGGAAACATTTGCCAGGACGTGTACGACCCGCACGACCAGCTCTTTGTTGAGCCGAAGCCTTTGAGATGGGAGACACCAATAAACTTTCAACACGTATTCGGGGATTATAAACTTTTTGTTTAGCAAAGCCTGGATCAATAACGAAAACCACACCATCAATGGTGAGAGAAGTTTCAGCGATATTGGTAGAAACTACCACTTTCCGGCCAATGGCACCGCTAGCACTTCGTGCTGGTGCTGGCTCAAAAATACGTTGTTGCAAAGCTGGGGGCAACGTAGAATACAATGGTATACATTTGAGTTCACCGATTTCCGAACCTAAATTGTCTATTTCACGTTTAATACGTTTACAAGCCTCTTCGATTTCCTCCTGACCCGTCAGGAACATCAGTACATCACCTTCGATATCTTCGCACATGTGTATCTGAATAACAGTACGTATGGCAGCTTCCAAATAATCACGTTCCGGTTCCGGTGTATAGAAAATTTCTACGGGATGTGTTCTACCGGGCACATTCATTAAAGGAGCATTATCAAAGTACTGCTGGAATTTGCCGGCATCCAAAGTGGCAGACATCACCACCAATTTCAAGTCATTTCTTTGACGTATGACTTCTTTTAAGACACCCATGAGAATATCAGTTGCCAAAGTCCTTTCGTGAGCTTCATCCAATAAAATTACCTGATATTGTTCTAACATGGGATCCGACATGGCCTCACGCAACAACATACCGTCTGTCATGTATTTCAACAAAGTTTTCGGAGATGAACAATCTTCAAAACGTATAGAATATCCCACCTCTTCGCCCAAATTGACATCCATTTCCTCGGATACACGTTGAGCTACTGACATCGCAGCTACACGACGTGGCTGGGTGCAGGATACACCCTTCTTACCCTTAGACACAGCATATTCCACACACCACTGTGGTATTTGTGTGGTCTTACCAGAACCTGTTTCACCTACTAGTACTATACATTGATGATTATTTAACAAACGCATAAAATCGGCTTGATACTCAAACACGGGTAAAGTAATTCGTTTTTTATACAATTGCTGAAAACGTGTTGTGTAGGGCTTCAAATTGAAAGGATTAGTTGTGCCTGGTTGCTTTGATATTGAACCCACCAAACTGCCATGGTTTCCAACTGTTACGTTCGCAGGAATTCCAGAAGACATCCCAGCAGAGGTTGTAGCCGCATCGTCTCTGTCGAAACAAAAATTCCTTTATTAGTCGCCATATTTGGAATAGTTTTCCATTCGTAGCTTTTCGGCGTTCTTAACGATTATAAATGTACATTATACTTACTTTTTCATTTTGGTGGTGTAAGTTTCTCCTACTTCAATGCGTCTTTTTGACATCTTTCGTAATATTTGAGCGGTTCTTTAAATTAATTTCTTTCTAAAAAACGAATTTCCACCAAAGTTTTCCTTGAAATAACAGTAAAACTTTTCATAAAAACACGCTTCGACAAGCACGCGATTCACCAGCGTTTGTGAAAAATAAAGTTTCGCCAGCGTTGCTTAATTTGGTGCCATTATGGTAGCAGTCAGTGCTGTCACTACAAAAAATGTTAATTCCCAATATTAATATTATGAATTATGAATAATTATGATATTAATATTATAATATAGCAAAATCGCATTCTAAACGTATGACAATTATAAAAACTGGTCATATGATCAATATGATGATTTACAAAATTATATATAGTCAAACTAACTAAAATCGGAGATAATTTTAAAACCTATAAATATATATATATACAAACTTACTTTGCACTATGGATGATTCACTAAAAGTAAAATCCAGAATTAAACTCGACATTATAGGTAATTCAAAAAGTTAATGCTTTAACGAAAATGTTAGTTAATTTTCGAACTTAAAAATCAACTAAAACTTATTTATATTACCTAAAAAATTTTTATTATTATGTCTAATAATATGGTTGGTTTACACTGCAGACACACAAGTAATTCTAACATAATGCTTCTCATAATTCATTTCAATTTATACCTGTTCAGTAGGCTGCATGCAATTTTGTATTCCTAGATGTCATCGACAAGAAAACAACTTCTTATTCAAAAACATATGTAAAAAACAAAATATTCGTCATAAGAACTGTACTCAGCTGCTTATTTAACTTCAAAATGAAACATTCGTCTGGAAAGAGAAATTCCAAAGAATGCTACCATCAAATAAGTGTATTAGTAAAAACGTGTGAGTGAATTGATCCTATAACCCTCAAATAAAATAAAGTTATCTATAAATATTAATATGAAGTGGAATTATCTATACTGGATTAGTAAATATTATTTTTTTAATGTGTATTTAATGTGTTTAATGAATATACCCATGCCACAATTTATCAACGCGCCATAAATAGCTAGTTATGAAAAGAAAATAAAACGTATGTTAACGTAATTTTTAAGTATATCATGCTATCGACACCCTACTGTGCTGAGAAGTGTTTCTCCCTGTACTCCGTTTTTAAATTGTTTTTGTTTGAAAATGATACCAATAATGGCATCTCTGTTCAATACACCTAAAAAATATTGTTTTCGTGAGAGCAAGCAGAGGAAAATTTAGCAAATCAATTAAGTAAAAATGGAACCAATTAATTATAACGTAAAATCCAATTAAAATGGATCTATATTGAGAAAAACACTCAGAATTAGTTTTAAATTAAGTTATTGATGGATATTTAATAATGGAAATCCCAATACAAGTTGCTGTGCGTATATGTCCCAAAGGTTTGCAAAAACAACAATCTGCAACAAATTTGGAAACGGCAAATTTCATAAAAAAGGATGTTAGACAAGATAATAATGGTAACTTGCAGGAAGAATATACTGATGTAAAGCGTATTGAGAATGAAAATGACGATGAAAAGGAAAATAAATGTTGTATACAAACTATACCGTTGGCGGCTACACAACCCGGTTATATGGTTACCAATGGTATGACAACTGGTGTTGGGTTGTTGGATAATGGTGTTGGCATAGCTGCCGGACTTATACAGGTTGGTCCACACTCATTTCCCGTGACACATGCTCTACCATTGCATTGTGCTCAAAATCAAGTGTATCATCAAACAGTATTTCCTTTGATAAGTCTATTTATGGAAGGTTTCGATGCCTCTGTGGTTTCTTATGGACAAAAAGGATGTGGTAAGACTTATACATTATATGGCTATGGCTTTGATTGCTCCTATGGGGAACCTGACCAAGGTATTGTGCAACGTTGCGTCAGGGAAATATTCACTCATATGACCAACCATCCAGAACGCACGTACGCCGTTAATATTGGTTGGGTGGAGATATGTGGCGAGGTCATACGTGACCTCCTCGGTGTTGGCAATGTGCATTGTATGAATTTCGCAGATGTTTTCCATTGGCTGCAAGTGGGTTTACAGTCGTTCTCTAATTCGAAGATGGAAAATGCTCACACACTTTTTACTTTAACCCTAGAGCAACAGTGGGTTTCAAAGGAAGGCCTTATACAGCATCGTCTGTCAACCGCTTCATTCTCCGATCTTTGTGCCACAGAACGTTTGTTTATGTTGAATTCTCTCGATCAGCCATCGAGTTTACCCAAAGACTTGGGTTTGCAATCGCTAGAACATGTGGTGAACACTTTAACTGATCCCGCTCTAATGTATAATGCCAACGGCAATATACCCTATAACCAAACAACTCTTACCACACTGCTAAAAGATTCGTTTGGTGGTCGTGCTCAAACTCTGGTCATATTGTGTGTTTCTCCCTTCGAACTTGATATTAATGAGACTCTGTGCAATCTACAGTTTACATTTAAAGTGCAATGTGTGCGCAATTATGTTGTTATGAATACTTTTTCCGATGACAATACGCCTTTATCGCCTGAAGGTATTTTGCCCGAATTAGGTGGCGGAGGAGTGACATCAGCTGGCCTCACGCCTCCAGTTCCTGATACACATTTTGGTCTACAATTTGCGGCCAGCCAGTGGTTCAAACTGGTTTCTAATGCAGAAGGACTATTTTCAAAGTGAGTAAAAATGTCTGTCTAGGAAATCGCTAAAATCTTTCTTTTATTTGCTTGGGGAACCATCTGAATTTAAATATCAAAATTTTTTAGTATTAATTTACTCAATTTTATTTGTGAATCTGGTGTGATTGTCTTTGCAATATAGCAAGCAATTGGCCTAAGAATACTTTTATATTTCTATGAATAATAAATTTTTTTATTTTTATTTATTTTATTTATTTAATTATTATTAGTATTAACAATACTTTACATACATTATTTAATTTCGACAGCTCTTTAGCTTTTATTTTTTACAAATTTTACAGTTTCTCTTTTATATATGGTAAAATTCCTTTGTATTTTTAAATTATTTGGAATTTTGTTATATAATGTTAGTCCTTTACAGAATACCGATCTTTGCATCGCTGCTGACGTTGCACGTTGGATCCTTAAGTTATCAGCATTTCGCAGTTCATATGTTTGTGCGTCTCCAACATATGTTATTTTTCACACAAGTATTGTGGTGCATCTCTCATTCTAATCTTTTGAATAAAGCATAATGTGTTCAGTTCAGGCCTTTGTTTCATGTTAAGCCATTTAAGTGCATTCAGCAACACATAAATAGATGTATACCGGTGACATTTTAAAATACTACGCATCGCTTTATTTTGCAATTTTTGCATTCTTTCTAGTTGTGAATCCAAACAGCACGTAAATATATAGAATTGTGGAGCCATACTCAAAATGTGGTTTCATCATCGTGTTATACACATTTATTGCAGTTATCGTTGATATCTTATTCCTAATTCGTTTAAAAAAACTAATTTTTACCTATTTTTCTATATACATAATTAATATGATTTTTAAATTTTTGTTGTTTATCAATTATAAAACCAAGATATTTTATATTGTTAACTTTTTTAATTACTTTATCATTGATTTTAAATATTGATTCACTAGAAACTTTTATTTCAATTAGTTTTGTTTTATTTTCGTTTAGTTTCAGTTTATTCATATTTAGCCATGTACTAATTTTTTAACATCGTGCAGCAATTTAGTTCTAGACTCTTCATCTGTTCGTCCGACTGAATATACTAATGTATACAGCATTATATTACATTTTTCAATAACATTTGGTACATCGTTTATATATATAATAAATAATAAGGCACCAAGAATCGATCCTTGTGGTACGCCAAAGTCACATTTTATTTCGTTGGATTTAACTCTATTTACTTTTGTCATCTGCCTTCTATTTTCCAGATATGATTTGAACCATCTTAATTCGATACCTTATATTCCATACATATATAATTTCTCTAGCATTATCTCTGTCGATTGTTTCAAATGCCTGTTTAAAGTCTAAAATAATTTCCATAATTTTATTATTTCTTCCCATGTTTTTCCACCCGTTTATTACATGATTTATTGCGGTTTCACACGAGAACTTTTTTCGATAGCCAGATTGATATTTTGATAAAAAAATTATTGTCTTCAATATATTTTTCCAATTGTACTTTTATTACTTTTTCTAAAACTTTTTCGAATATTTTTAATGTATTAATTGGCCTAAATTCCTCACATTTATTTGTTTTGGCAATTTTTTCTATTGGCCTTACCATTGTCTCCTTCCAGTTTTCCGGAAACACTCCCGTTTCTTTTGATTTATTTATAATTCTCAATAAAATCGTTCCCGTAGCGTTCCAATTTTCGAGTGTGATTTTTGTTGATACCTTCGTATAGTCAGGCTTATTTTTGAGTTCTTTTACTAAATTTCTCAGTTCGAAAAGTGTTATTGCACTAAATTTAAATTTTTTATTTGTAAACTGTATTTTATTTCTATATTGCACGTTTTCAATCGATTCTCTTATTAACTTAATAAATAAAAAGAAAATAATAAGAAATATATTTTTTCCAGGCTTATATCTTCCAATGCCATAAGTGATGCTGAAAAAGAACAAATCGAAGAGTGGTTATTTCTAAAGCAAGAGTGTGAAGAGTGCCTAAGTTCAAATGAGGTCATACGCAGTCAAAAGCAACTGGGACCCATACAAGAAGCCGAGGAGCCCGAAGAAACTAATAGTGAACCAGAAACTTCTTGTCAGCAAAATTCCGACAACGAATCTGATTCAGAATCTCAAAGGCCCGACTTGGAGGAGAAAATTGAATTACTTATGGAAGATTTAACCATAAAAACTGATAACCTGGTAAAAATCAAATATGAGGAATTTATGGAAAATCATCCAAAAGCAGTTATGGAATCACAAGAAAGTTTTAAACAAAAGAAAAAAGAACAGAAAGAGGAGGACAAGGAATTGGAGGAAAGAAGACAATCAGCAGGAACAGGTGGGCGTAGAAGATCTATACAGCCGGGGGCCACTTTATCAAGTGCTGAAATTGCTATGTTAAATAGAGTAGCAGGCACCAAGCAGCAGCACCAGCAACAATTGCAAACAACAAATGATGACTATTTAGACTCGTCCACTGACATGACCAATAATTTGAGGAAAAATCTTAACACACCAATGGATATGGTTCAAAAGAAATTACGTAAATTGGATACAGATATAGAAGCACGGCTACGACAAATCAAGGAAGTTGAAGAAACCATGCAATTGAAACAGAATATCATAACTGAATTGATTAAAAATAGTGACACGCGCACCACGGCCAAACAAAGGTTCCACAAAAAACGAGCCAAGCTAGAGGCAGAATATGAAAAGACTAAGAAATCATTAGCCAAGGCTGTGGTTCAACAGAAGGAAAAGCAAGAAATAGAACGCATAAAGGCGGTGGTCACACATTTGGAACAAAGACTTAATGACTTGACTTCCATTAAGCATATTGCAGGAGAAAGCGGTCAAAAAATTAAGAAACTACAACAATCCCTACATGAATCCAAAAAGGTTGTCGATGATTTGCAAAAGAAACTAAAGAAAGAGCGTAAACTCAAGGAAGCTTTGGAAAATGAATTGAAGACGTTAAAGGAAAAAGAAAACTCAAAAGCTTTGGTAAAAATAGAACATCATCAGCCTTTGGTGGAGGAAAAAGGTAAACATTTGAAAGAGGTACAGGCGCGCATATCCCATCTGGACCATGTTTTAAAAGAAAAATCCGACAATTTAGATCTTTATCGTGACGATGAGCAGCGTGAGGGCTTGCGTCATGAAATACGTAATTTGCGAAGAACTAGAGATCATCTTCTAGAGCAAAGATGTACTTTGGATCGCAAATTGAAGCGAGATAAAATGTTAAGTCATAAAGAAGAGCGCAAATTGCTAGAATGTGATGAAGCCATTGAGGCCATCGATGCGGCCATTGAATTTAAAAATGAGTTAATTTGTGGTCACAAGTCCATTGACACCAGTGATCGCGTACAAAGAGAAAAAGGCGAGCAAATGTTAATGGCCCGCCTTAACAAGTTATCCACCGAGGAAATGCGCACTTTGCTTTATAAATATTTTACCAAAGTTATAGACTTGAGAGACTCTTCGCGTAAGTTGGAAATACAGTTAATGCAGTTGGAAAGAGAAAAGGATGCCTGGGAATGGAAAGAGCGTGTATTATCAAATGCTGTACGCCAGGCGAGACTAGAGGGAGAACGCAATGCCGTGTTGCTGCAAAGACAACATGAAATGAAATTAACTTTAATGTTAAGACATCTGGCCGATGAAACCTCTAATAGTTCAGCCTCTTTTAGTGAGCAGTCCTTCAATAAGGGCTCACCAAATTACTACAAAACCACTCCCAATCATTTGGCGTTACACCACCACACCGCCAACTCATCTACATCTTGCTTTACAGACTCTGAATACGAATGGCCTTCGCATAGCGGCAAAATGCTTAAACCTTCGGCTAACAAACTCAACGACATGGAAATGTGTCCCCTAACCGATCCCTCTTCGTTGGCCAAATACAAACCTTTGGATAAATTCAAAGAAAAAGAACGCGACACAAAAAATAAACTCTTTGCTAAATTTCAAGTTTTAACACGCTATGCAGCCAGTCATCACAATCATAATCATGCAGATGATACACCCGGGCCCGCCACAACCGCCACACAATTGGCGAGCGGTGTTGGTGTTGGAGGAAGCGGTAAGCGTGTTAAAGACAAAGATCAAATGTTGGCTGTCATACCTCAAGAGAATCTTAAAAAATTATCCACCAATATGCCAAATACAAAAGTGACAAGGCAAAAGAACAAAATTATCATACAGGATAATTCAAGGAAAAATTAAGGCTTGCGTTTATTTCTTATTCAAGCTGGGAAAAGGTACGAGTATTTTATATTTTACTTTTATTTTTATATAAAAAAATTAATTAAGCAACACTTTTTGGGGGAACAGATGCGAATTATTGTTTAGCAATATTTTTTTAGATACACAGGCCTGTTCTGAAATCAAAAATAAATGCATCGATATTCGTATTCAAAGTATATAAAGATTTCTGCGAAAAGTGAAATGTGCTGTTCACCAAACTCGCATCTTAATTGGGCCATTGTTTCGCGTGTTGTGTAGCATGTGGCACCGTCTTGTTAAAATCACATACATGTCAGCCAAGTCCAGCTCTTAGTTTGGGCAAAAAAAAATTATCATCACACGGCAGAGCTCGCCATTCACAGTGACGTCGTCTTTGAAAAAATGCGGTCCAATGGTGGCACCGTCCAATAATGTACAAAAAACGCTCATTTTTCGGTATGCATTGGCAGTTCAAGCAATGCTTCTTGCTGCTCTTCACACCAAATACAATTTTCTCTTTGCACTTTCTTAACCGAGCATGAATTTTGATAATGAAATTCAATAATCTGCAAGCGTTGTTCGTTTGTAAGTCGATTCATGGTGAAATAGACCAAACTAAACACGTTTAACAGTAAAATGATGGCGTTTGACAATCTGCAAATTGGCTGGAATTCGTCGTTGCATGTACCTAACTGATTTGCTTTAAGACCCCCCCCCCCCAATCGCTTCAAAACATGATTATTGCAGATAAGGTGGACGGACACATCAGCAAATTAAATTCGTCTCAGACGATTTGCTCTGCCGTCATTGTTAAACTCTATATAAAAAAAATAAATACAGCAGTTTTCCGATTTAACGAAGCTAATTGTTGTCAGGTCTGTTCGTTAAAGCGAATTGTGCATTATATCCAGTACAAAATTAAAAATTAATAGCGTCGCCTTTTTTATTCCTAACTATAAATATGTATAGTGTTTTTTTAATATTTTATTAAATTTATAGTAATTTCTTTAAAAATATTTATAAGGAAAGGAAAAATTCATAAAAACACCGTAATACAAAAATAATTTATTAAAAAAATTTTAACAACACAGTCAGCTTATTGGAATGGATATCTTTTTTTAACTGCATATTCTTCAAGCTCTCTCAAAAACATTAAATTTGCGCTACTAATATTGCTTTGCCGAGTCCATTTAATACAAATCCCAAAGTGCTTAATAACATCTTCGTGTTTCATTTTGGTCTCTAGAATTACAGTTTCATCAAGCTCTTCCTATTTTTCGCTTTGTTTTACATTTGTTCGTTAAACCGAGTAGAAAATAAAATTTTTATTCGTAATATAAGGTATTTAAGAATAGAAATAAAAATTTGGGTGTTCGTTAAATGCGATGTTCATTAAATCGAATGTACGTTAAATCGGAAAATTGTTGTACTTAAACTAAACGACGATGCAAGGCAAATTAATTCTACAAGGTGGCAGCTGTGAATTAAAATCGCCCTGTGGTGGTGTTCCGTTGGTTATATACATATTATTGTTTATTTATTCAATTAACAACAAAAATGCATGTTACATATACAATTAATTCGCCTTTAAAGGTTGCACTTTATATATGAAGTTTGACAAGGCGAAAAGTATTTGCCGCTGCTCCCAGCTTAATTCTGATTTTAGTTTAATATTATTGCATTTAAAATATAAATCTTTAATTTGTTGCCATTTATTAAACCACTTGTTTTTTCTTTCTTTCTTTTTTTCCAGTTAATGTTACAAAGTGTGCTCATATTTTTTAGAACTATTTTTTAAATTCCTATTAATTTTAAATGTTTTACGTTGTTTGTTCTAAGTTACATTATTTGTTAATGTATTTTGTGTTTTTTAAATAATGACCCGCCTAATCCTCGATGTCAAACGAAGCTTTAAGCGAACGAAAACAAGATACTGGAGTTGGAAAAAATTCGTAGGATTGAAAACTTGCTCGAAATAGACAATTTGATTTTCTATGAAAATCTTAACGTTTCTATAAGACTTGCTCTATTCGTTTGCTGAAACGTGAAATGAAGCTTAGATGATATGATTCGATTTCGGGGTTAATGTTTTAAAAATAAGATTAAAATGAAATTAGTAATTTAAGTTTTTTTGTATTGTTTGTAAAATATTTCGTTTAAGTTTTAAAAAATAAGTTAAAAATTTCAAAAAAGTAGTATAAAAAAGAAAAATAAGGCATTTATTTTAAAACAATTTATGACTATACAAAAAGAATGAAAAAGAAATATAAATTTAATTTTAGAAAAACTCATTAACAAAAGAGATAGTTTAATTTTAAGCTTTTCTTTATAACAAGTCTTATGTTATTTTTTTACGAAACAAATTTTTAATCAAGTTCTCATAATTGGAGATTTAGTAAAAATGTTTCTGTTCGACAAACCCAACAACTTTAAATTCCTTAACAAATATAAATTCTTTAATTTCTTTTTCATTCCATATCTTCCATTTTATATTACTCTTGTTCAATAGAACGAAGATATTTTTTTATCATTTGTAAGTTTTACAAATATAAATAAATTAAATATTTAATATATTTTCTTAAAATCGATCTCTAAATCTTAAATTAACATACAAATACAATTGTAACATTGAATACTCATTTAAATTTTTGTTTATGGTAATAATATTGTTTAATACTCGTGAGAATTTTATGTTAAGTTTTTTTTTGGACAAGCAAATGTATTTTTAAAGCTGGGAAAAAACTACTAGTCTTTTTTCGAAAAAGATGTATGCATTTCTTAATTTTGTATTAGTATTATGTGTTTTATAAAACTATTAGTTTTACTCTGATAACTGCATACTTTAGAGATTTATGTTTAATAAACATAATGTATTGATTTTTTTTATTATATTAATAATTTAAATAATAATTTTTGTTTGATTTTTATTAGGGCGTATTGATATCAGGTGGCAGAATTTGGGAAATTCAATTCGCCTGGTAACCTATTTGTCAAAGTTTATATAATCTTTGACAAACAAGTGGACAAGACTTATATCATTTCGTATTGACTTTTATTCATCCCTATTTTGCATTTCGATTCGAGTCGTAAGTTTTCTTTGTTTGGCATCTTTGGTATTCTGTGTTCCATTTTTTTATTTTATTCTTATATATTTTTTCGACCATTTTTTAAATGAATCTAATTTTTCTCGAGCTATAGGTAATTTTTTTATAAAAAACGTTTATAAAATTTTATAAGTTAACCGATACTTCGCCACATCCTTTTGTGGCTTCTTCAGGGAAATATAAATATTTATTTTTTTATTTATATTTCCCTGAAGAAGCCAAACAAGGCGAAATATCGTTTAACTAATAAAATTTTATAAACGTTTTTTATAAAAAATTTACCTATAGCTCGAGAAAAATTAGATTTATTTATTTATTTTATTTATCACATTTTTTAGAATAAATTTAACTTTTTGTTAAAATGTTTATAAAATTGCTTATTTTTCTGTTCCTATTTTATACGTTCCATAGCAAAACAACTTGTGGTGGAATGGTGACACGTGATCGTATCGGTAATCGTGCGAAAATTAATTAAATTAATTAAATACGATTGCAAAATTGTCCGTTCAGTTAAACGATAATGCATGTTACATTCTAAATTATTACGAATTATCATCCGTTTACGAACGACATAATACGAAAATGTATTATTACGATACGTATTGCACGTTCACGGCTGTGACGATTCCACCCCTGGTTTAAAAATACTCTAGTCTTTTTCATTTTCTTTCGACTTAGCTTTTTGTTGGAATACCTATTTCCCATTTTTAGCATAACTGAGAGCGCGAACGTAATCGAAATGCAGACTAGAGGTGATTTTATTATTGTTTCTCTTAAACTTCATTCAAGCCGAACTATATCAATTCGCCTTAGTGTCATTCAAGGTAAATTTGAGAAGAAAATTCATAACAGGTAGACTCGCCTCAATTTGCTTTGAAAAATACCTGCTTTCTTTGTCAAAATCAACGTCAAAACACTATATATAAATCAAATTTAAACAAATTTTGACAAACAAAACAGATTAAAATGCAACGAGACGCAAGCAGCAAAAAATAATCAGCTGAGCTGTCGAGACCACCTGTTATGAATTCGCCTTGGGAAATTTGTAGCAATTACACTCGCCTCAATTCGTCTTAGAAAATATATTTTCGAAACATTAAAAAATAAAAAAACTTCATGAGAGGAATTTAAAACCAGAAAAATGTACCAAAAACCAAAAAGCCACTTTTACGTATCAGGTCAAAATACAAGCCCCGAAAATAATCACATGAGCTGTCGAGGACAACTGTGAGAGAGAGAGAGAGAGAGGGCGAGAAAGAAAATTAATAACTGCCATGATATAATAAACAATGTAAACGCGTTAATACAACAAAAAACATTTACATACATATATTTTCTGACTGTCAAACGAATTCCGTACATAAAAAATATTGTTTATGTTTTTTCTCATTGAGTTTGACGTTCAGGAAACATACGATCATAAGCGATAAGCTGCTTTAATGGGTTTGTATCTTTTATTCTATCATGATAACTGCGCAGTAATGCATGTTTATTTGTTAAAGAAAATACCACTCGGCAGCACATTTTCTAGTCAAAACTTTCCTTATGGTGGCAATTGACATTGATGCTACACTTTTCTTCAACTGCTGCAACATTTTATTTATTGTTGCAATAGTCTGCATGTAGGATGCATAACTTTACTTCTTTATATTTCCCTCCTTCTGTTTCTCTTAAACACGATTACCAGTTTTTATTCAAACCTTATAGTTTGAAACTTCAGTTGCGTTGCCAGTCGGCAACTAAAAATCTGTGGTTGCTAGAAAAACATTCAATAGCAGCCGCAATTAACAACTCTAAGGGCCAGTTGCCATAAGTAATATCGTTTTCAACCACTGTCAGCCCAAATGAGGTTTGGTTGTCATCCTTAATCGACTTTTTAAACACATTTTTCCATTTCTTATCCCGGGATGAAGCTTTAAAATTTTGGCAATATTTCGACTAATGCAACCCTGATACCCAAAAAAAATTTTACGAAAACAAAAAGTGGCAAGAAAATGCTCAGAAGAACTATTTCAGTTATCCATAAAAAAAACCCTACAAGAAAATTTATTCGAAAAAATCCCTGATTTGGGGACGAATTCCTTAAACTGGGAACGATGTTCTTGCAAGGTACCAACTTTAAGAAACAAAACTGTCGTAATAAAAATGTTGTCTTTTTGATTTCAATGAACATTTTTTTAAATTTAATTTTGTCTTAGACCATCTTTAACTATTGGAAAAACATTATTATTCAGGGCATTATTTGCGAAACGGAAACGAAGCTGTTTAAGATCCCCTACACGCTCTTCCAACTTCATAACGCATTTGATCAAATTTTCAGTATAAAATCTCGGCTCTGTAACAAATTTTCAACAATGTCGCATACGATAATTAGGGGCTAAAAGGTCCGTGTGCAGGAGCTTATCATAATTTTCCGCCCCAAAAATACAAGCAGCAAGTTTTGGAGATTTTTTAAAATGTTTTCTTTGATTTTGATCGCTTTTGGTATCGTAACATCCGACACTTTAAGTGTCTTTTGAAACACATTTGCTTTTTTTTGTTTTAAAATACCAATAGGATGATTAAATTTGCAACATTGTGTTTAAATTTCTTTTCAAACTATTATTTTCAATTCATTATATTTCAAAATCTCAACACCATACATATAGAAACACATACATACATACATATAATTAATAAATACAATTTTATATACTCAATGTTATAGAGAAATAAACAAAACAAATATACATATATATACATATATCAATATATTTAATAAAGAACATATTTAAGCAACAAAAATTTGAAGTTTTATTAAATGAAATCAGCAGAAAGAAATATTAGTATTAATTAATTTAATATTAATTCAAGTTACACTTTTGAGTTACATTTCTTGATTCGGTCGCCGCGCTTAAAGCCTGCGATAAAGGCTATGCAATAGCTTAAGAACCAACGAATTGTCTGTTTGTTTGTGAATATCATTTTTTGTCAACCACAATTGCTCGTAAGTACGCCATTTTGTGTTTTCCTACAAGTAAAAATCTGTTCCGGCAATACTGTATGTTAATGAAATCAATAGCTTACTTTAGGGGTTAACATACGCTAGGCTATTCAAATACTGATAAAAACAAAAGACTTAAGAAACAAACTTAGTGTTAAGTTTTATTTTCGTTACGGAATTTCTTGATTCGGTCACCGCACTCAAAGCCCGCGATAAAAGCTATGCAATAGCTTAAAATTATTTTTCAATAAAAAATACTAATTTTTTATTATTATTTGTGTAATAATAGTTTTTAATAAAATAAACGAACTTCACTTTACCAAATGTATTTTGAAACTATCAACGAAGACAAACTTGTAGACAATTTTCACATACAATTCGACTTCGACGGAAAATCCCCCCTTTTTTTGCTTTGTACATACAAACATTTATTAACAACGCAAATCGAAGCACTAAAGACGCAACTTCGAAGCACTAAAGACGCAACTTCGAAGCCTTGCGACGCAAACTGAAGCAAAAACGATGCAACATCGAAATCGCGGAAATCTAAAAAAGACGCAACTTCGAAACGACGCAAACCGAAACAACGCAAGATCCAAACAATTAGATCCAAATAAATTAAAATATTTTATAATAGTATAAATTTATATTGAAACGATTAACTTGGCTCAAGTTCAAACCCGAGTTTACCCATTTTTATTATTTATTCTAATTTTGTTAGTCTATTTTTATTAGAATATTTTTGGGATAAATTCATTATTTTTTTATTAAGAGAGTACTATATAGAACAATTTTATTATTCATCAGACTAGCAGAACAGATCAGTACTGCTTTCGAGGTCGCTACACCATCTCATCAGCGTTCTTTGTTCAATTTTACCCACTTTTGACGGTGGATACTAGTGATCAGGAATATCAACTATTTAACCGTATTATTTAACAAATTAGAATACGAAAAACTTATTCATTTGAACATGTTAAATCAATTTCGGTTAGTACGAAATCCCATCTCTATATATATACAATATATATAAGTTCGACTAATTACTTACAAACATTAATTATATTTTATAATAGTTATAAGAAGACCAGAAAGATATTCTTCATTTTTAACTGTTATTAAGAGATTTTTATTTTAAAATGCCTTGAATAATAATTCTTTGAAGACTTTTATAAATAAATATTGGCCATAAAAGGTTATTGTATAAAATCGGTTCATCTGAAATATTCAAAAATGAGTTAGTCTGTGAGGAAGATCGTTGATATTTTGAATACTTTTAACTTGAATTGAAATATATTAAAGCTTTTTGACTACAAAAATTGGATCTAATGTGTATTCCATTAAAAGTTTTTTTATTAAATACAATTAATTTTGTATGTAAATATATTTACATAACTAAAGTATCAAATAAAATTAAAGAAATTTAATATCAGTAACTTATACAAATGACAAAAATTTCTAAAAAAAATATTATTTCTACAGAGTTATTCAGTTCTCTAAAAATGTGATTCTTTATTTAAAAAAAAATATTTTAAGATAACTTGTGAATTATTTTTTTGTTTTTATGTCTTAAAAATCATAAAATTAAATAGAAGATTTTTGTGTTGAATAGAAATATTAATCTTTTAGACCACCTTCAAGGTTGAAATAAACAAATATAACTGTTTTTGCAAGATTTCGTTTCCACGTGTTTTGTTTACAGTGCAAAAACAGGATTGGGTGTACTTAAATTTCTCATTTCCTGCAGATGCTAATTATAATGCCTGATTTACATGAAGACTTTTGCAACGTCTGTTTTTCTTAATTTTCTTTAGCAGTTGCTTCTAAAATCATTTGCATTCACAGGATGATTTTTAACAGACGTCTGTTTTTTGTAACCAGGGCTGATTTTAATTTTCTTTTTGTACCATAATTGTTTTTTTTTTAATTTAATCGGTTAATCTTCTTTAGTTTTTTTCGTATTAAGAACAGAGCAAATAAATATTGATTTATTTGTATGTATGTTTATTTTACTTGCACTGTTATGAGTACAATTTTTTTCTTTTATTTGTTTATAATTTTTTTTTCTATTTTAATTATTTTGTTTTTTTCTTTGAACTTTTAAATTTTCCGATGCACAAAGGTTGTGCCACTTCAAAGTACGAAAACAAATAAAACAAACAAGAGGACGTAGCATAAAGAGAAATAAGAAAAGCAAACACGAAAACACAAAATGTGATTTTTTGTCTACCCCTCTTGTTTCTCTACCCCGCTCGCTATTAAACAAAAAAAAACAGACATGAAAAACAGACTGTAACATAACTTTTTTTATGGCTTATTGATGAAAAGGGTAAGAAGGCGTTTAGCGGAGTAGCAAGACCAATAGCAATTGATAAAGGCAGGAGCAGCAAGCAACGTGTAAAAAAGTCTAACCTGCTGTTTAGGAAATATTGAAAGCCCTGAAAAATTTTATATAAAAAAAATTTTCATTAAGCTTGAATAATTAATTAATTACAATTACTTTGCTATTTATTTATTTTTATTTGCTTTTTAAAGAATACCTCCCTCCCAAGAAAAAAGAATCAACAACAGCACACTTCTAAAATATTTGATTTATGCCTAAAAGCACTTTCACTATTAACACAATTTTATGAATTTTCTATTGTGCAATTTGCAAATTTAGTTAGCATTTTCCTCTTTGTCCTTCCTCCGACAAACTAATTTCAATGTGCTTGAAATTCCCCACCAATCAACAGGTGCTCTTTTCCATTCCAATGCAAAATTCAAATTCTCTCCTCTAAAATAAGCATAGTCAAAACAAAACTCACGCTAAATTAACAGAATCAAAATAAACACCAAAACAATGCCACAAAAAATCCCAGTTCTCCCCTCACAACGTAACAATAACAAAAACACGGGGTAATTTTAGGTCTGCTAAAGTTTTAATGAGACGCTAGTAAGCAGTCATCGTTTAGACGTTGTGCGGTACGTTTGCTTTTTGTTGCAAGCAGGTTCACGTCGCTAGTGTCAGCGTTAAGCAAAAGTGTGTAAAAAAAATATATTTGCCATAGTTAAACCAAAGAAAACCGGTCGGTTAAACGTGGGTGCTTAAAATCTCTAATAAAATTGAAGAAAACAAAACAAGTGTTTTAATTAATTCAGCTTCTCTTAATAAGAAATCAAAAGCTGCCCTAATTAAGCAGACTTTAGTAAAAATAAAGAAAGCCAATTATTTCATTAAATTAAAAGGTGATAATTTCAGTAAGAAGGAAAAAAGAAAAGTTCTGCAAAATTATTAAAGAAAATTGTAGCCACCCCCCAGGATTAGTGGCAGCATTTTGCTTAATATTTTTGCAAAATTTCCAGTGTTTTGTGTGCATTTGTGTTAATAAATTTATAACGTACATATTTTTAACAAAATATTTATGTGAAAATCAAAAGAATAATTAAAGTTTTTTAAGATTTTTCACTTTCCAAAAATTAAGAACAAAAAGGTAAGCCAGACAGTTTAAAATTCAACATCTTTGTCGTAATTTGTTGGATTTTTTTCTTCGTTCTTCCTCTTGTTTAGCATTTTCCGAACATCATTGCTGGTTGTTGTTGTTGTTGTTCTGCTATTTGTATTGTTGTTGTTGTGCTTTTGTGTAACTAAATTTCATTTAAGGGTGGCAGGGATGAATTATTTAGGATTAAATAATATTTTTGCAAAAAAAAGTACTTTAGTGTTAGAAAAATTGAAATTTTGTTGTTCATAAACGAACTACTTATGAAGTTTTAAGAAAATTATTATTTTGGTTAAAGTTCGTAACATTTTTGGTCAGAAAGAAATGGACATGAGACAATATTTCAAAGCAACAAGGAAAAATGTTAACACCAATCAATTTCAACTTATGATGGGATGATGGGAGTGTAGCGGCTCCCGAAAAACAACGTTGTTTCTGTTCTGACGTGTAAGTTGAAATTAATTAGTGTTAAAATTTTCCCTTGTTCCTTTGGAATATTGTCTCACGTCCAATTCTTTCTGACTAAAAATGTTACGAACTTTGACCAAAATAATAATCACGTTGGAGTAAAAAAACCACTAACAACGAAATTGTTCGAAAAATAATCACATTAAATTATTTTAAGAAAATTGTTGGCTACTTGAGGATTTGCAAAAAAAAAACAGAACTGTGGAGTCTAATTACCGCTTTTGACATCTAATTAGATAGAAAATTCTTGTTTTGGGATTATTGCATTCGATATCGAACAAAAATAAATAAATCTTGAGACGTCGCGTCATCGGTCGAGTGTTATCTTTGCAAACATTGTTCGTTACCAAAATGTCAATCGTAAACGAAACAAATTATTTTCTTAATTTTAATGGCAAACAATAAATTGTTAAAATTTTAATGTGCTGTTCAATGAATCCAAGCAATCGACTTGAGTAGAAAATATTTAGGGAAACCACTCGAATAATTGAGTGGTTTTCATACAAATTGTTCACTCAATTCGATTGCTTGGATTCTATAAGCAGCACATAAGTTTTATTTATTTTTTCATTTAAAACAATTGTAATTATGGTACAAATTTCATGACAAGCGTGAAAAATATATGTAAATCTAAAGCAAAAATAAATACTGGCCGAGTTTATGTCCGAACAACTGAATTTAGCAAAAAACCGATTGCGGAATCCATTTTCTTGGCTGTCACTATTTTGGCACATATCAATAGGGTAATTGATATCAACTGCATGCTGAAAGGAAGCAGTAGGCAGAAGGGAAAGTGTTGCGGTTTTGGTGGCACTGCCGTTGACATGTGCTCAGAAAAATTTAATTGCGATAAGACATAATTGAACCAACAATCTGAAACGTCGTTTAAATCTAAAAAAATATGCAGTCAAGAATTTGTTTCATCCAAAAAACAAAATTTGTTATATACACTTTTGTTGGCAAGGCTGGAACGCGGCTCTTATCCCGCATTTGTTTCCTAATACGCACCAAACCTTGTTCTTCTTCTGACTCCGACGAAGATAAATACATATGAAAGCATCAATATTTGTTGATTAATTTTCTACAAAATACAAACTTTTATTTCAAATAACAAAAATTCTAGTTCCTACTTACATGCATTAAATACTTGTATTTTGTTTTGTTGATTTTTCATGTAAAAACTGTTACAAAATTTAATGAAATCTTTTACAATTATTATGAAAACTCGATGCGATAACGATCGAATGTCATCATAAGACAACTCGATAGATATCGAGTTTTAATTTCTCTCGATGGATCATTCGATATCGAAGGCGGTAATTAGATCACCGATAATCAGATGTGTATTGGAAAACGATTTAAAACCGCCAAAAGATGTGATGTGCTGCTCATTGTTTTTGTTTTGTAAATATTTTAAAATATGTTTTTATTAATTTTTTTCAATCGTTTTTGAAAAATATATTTTCAAAGTTCTATTGCATAGTTTGTATTTCATCTTGTAGTGCTCTTTTTAAAAATCAATAGCCTGAGATTGGCTCAAAAATGATTCGCAAAATCGATCGAAAGTCGTTAGAGTTTTTGAAAACGATCGTTTTGAAATAGATAGGCGGTCGTATGACGGAAATTGATCGATTTGAAATCGCTCGATTTTGAAAAACGAATCTTTGTGCTTTGAAGTACATGTGCTGTAATAAAATATTCTAAATTTCGTAAACAATAAAAAAGCATCAGTTGATTTGCTTTTAGTAGAATTTGAAATCGAGTGATTAAAAAACATGATCGTTTTCCATCACATGCCAGAGTATTCCATCACATACCTGAATAATTGCTTATTTTGTTGGGTACCGATCATCTTTAGGAGTTGATGAAACTATGCTGAGCACTGTTTTGAAAGGAAAACACATTTGTTTGAAACTTACTCTTTGGAGTTTCAAATTTATAACACAGTTGAAGATTTTGGCCAACGTTATTTTTTATTACCTCAAATATTTTTTTTAAAAATAAAACTGATCAAGTTTTGAATTAAGTCTCTATTCACGTTTGGCAATTTACACGGAAATTTAATTATGTAGCCTTTTGTAGAGAACTTTGTTTGTATACAAACAAGTTCATCTATTTTTTAATTTACAAAAAAAAACACTTATGTGCTGTTCATTAAATCCAAGCAATCGAATTGAGTGAACAATTTGTATGAAAACCACTCAGTTATTTGAGTGGTTTCCATACATATTTTCTACTCAATTCGATTGCTTGGATTCTAGAAGCAGCACATTAAAAATTAATTACAAGATATGAAAAATGTCAACAATTCCGGCACCAAACAATTGTCTGAACAATTAGTTTTGTTTGATTCCACTTGATCCTACAAGGAGCATAGTCACCATAACAAATTTATTCCATTCTGATTTATCCGATGCAAGTGTTTTTATCGCATTCCAGCTCTTGTCTTGGTTGGGCGCTTCAATTTCGATTTGGCGGCGTCATTTTCTTTTTCGGATCTCGACGCGAACGGGGATTTGGAGGGTTTGGAGCCATAGCGTTTCGCTACTGGCCAGAATATTCTTAAAATTCTCCGCAAACAGCGATTCAGGAATATCTGTAGCGAGTTAGCATCCTTCTGGAATGCATTCCACGATTCAAATTCATAAAGAAGAGTTGATTTTATGCAGGAATTAAATATGTTTAGCTTGAATTTCTATTCGAAATATGTGTTGATCGACATCTGGGGTTTAAAATACCAAATGCTACAACGTGTAGCATGACTTAATTTAACGTTAATTAGCGATGGTAAAATTTGAATATTGATAGTGGTGAAGTTGTATTTGCTGAAAAAACAACTAATAATACCTTCCACAATACAAATAACTCTCGTATACTTTTTCGATTCATTATTTGTATAAATACAAACTTCAAATCACATTCAACCGAGCCACCTAAACAGTGGCGGATGCATGGAAACTCACATGAACACTGATGATAGGAGTGTAGCGGCTCTGGAAAAATAACGTTGTTTCTGTTCTGCTGTTCCTTTGGAATATTGTCTCATGTCCAATTCTTTCTGACTAAAAAATTTACGAACTTTACCCAAAATGATAATCACTTTGGATTAAAAAACCAGCTTTTATTCGGTTTCTTACGTCGTCTCCAGAAACACCTGTTATAATCAGAAGACTTCCGAGATAGCAGAACGTTAAAACGTCGTCAAGATTCTTCTCGTCTATTACAAATGCTCTGCTGAACATACAGGCCAGTCAAAATATTTCCTTCTTGGGACAACGCGCGCAATATGAAATTCAGTAAAAATGTATGTAGTTAATACTTCAAGTTTTCTGTTTGAAAAGCTACACTTGTTTTTGGTCAAAAGTTTCTTTAAGCAAACAATGGACAGAGCTGCCGCACATCGCCACAAATACGGCAGCATTTTATAAACTCTAGCAACAGTTTCCAGACAAGTTGTACAAATTAATTGCATATATTATTATATCGCTTTGTTCCTGTAAAAATTGCATCAAAACGCATGGTATTACTGCTGTATAGTACGAAATCTTCATTCATTGAGGATGTGAACTGAATTACTAAGGCAACAGCTGATGAAAAAGCCCTCAACATCATGAATTTAAGTACGGACGGATACAAATGCTCAATTTAATTTAAGAATTTATTAGTTGAATCAAGATTTTTCGCGTGATTAAAGAATGTTGTACTCATTTTAAGAAACGCCAGGATTGATTATCTAAAGTAACCCCGTTTTCGTCTTGATTAAAGTACATTTTATTGTTATTTGTATTCAAAATGTTGAGCCCGACTCGTACTCAAAGTAAGTAGAAAATACTTGAATTTAGTGCGGCGTTTTTCTTTCTGTGTACTCCTAATAAAACTTTAATTTCTATTCTCCATTATCCCTCTTGGGAGCATGTGGCTTCCACAAAGCATCTACATTTTACACGATTTGTTGCAGTTGTTTTTGCGTCTTCCCATGTTAAATTGCACGGTCCTACTCGTACTTCTTAGAGTATCGTTCGTCTCCTTGTATTCTTTGGTCGCCCTCAGCTTCTTGATCCTTGAGGATTCCACTCTTTCGCCATCCTTGTTATGCTGTCAGGAATCTTTCTGATAGTATGGCCGATCCATCTCCATTTTCTACGTTTTATTTGTGTTATTATGAGTTGCTCGTTGGTAAGGAGACTCCAGATGTAAACCTTGCTGATGTTGTTAGGCCAGAATATTCTGCATATAATTCCGAGGCACTTGTTGATGAATACCTGAAGTTTTTGCATGAGGGTCTTCGATATTGACCAGGTTTCACTTCCGTACAACAGCGTAGACTTTACACATGCGTTCAATATTCTAAGTTTGGTTCGTCTGGATATTTAAGAGTTTCTCAACACTGCTTATAGTCTTCCGAATGCCGCTCTCGCTTTATTGAGCCTGTTATTTACGTCTGTTTGACGCTGTACAGCCTCGGCAGCAGAAGCTTTCTACATAATCAACTGGTTGGCTTGTTAGCATGATGTTATCGGTGCTAACGTTGTTGATTCTCATAGCTTTGGCTTTCTTGATATTTATCTCAAGTCCAACATTGCGTGCAAATTTTTCCGAATCTTATATTTTTACACTGTCATTTTAATGGTGAAAAAATGGAGAAAGCCTCGAGAGGGAACCAAAAAGAATTTTTAATAAATTTTTTAGAGGAAAATCTGGACATTGCCAAGGATATGCAGTAATTTAAAAAATTAATAACAATAATTTTTTTAAAAGATGCAATTCACACAAAATGTCGGGTTACAAAATTCTTCACAACTCCCTGACTATAGGTATTAAATGAAAGGTATTGGCTAGTAGAATAGAGTGCACATTGAAAGAAATTGCAAATCCAATATGACCGCCAACAAAATTGCGGATTACAATTTTCTTTTTTAAAAACCTATTATATACATATGGGTATCAAATGAAAGGGATTGACTTGAAGAATACTGTACGACAAATTTGTTATTCATCACATAAAATCTAAAAACTTTAAAACAAAATATGTAAGTATAACAAAATTTTTAAACTAAACAGTTTTATTGAAAAAAGGATAATGTACTAAAAGCTAACAAATAATTAAATCAATCTAGGACATTGATCAGACAACAAATAAATAATATATCGGGGCGCGTGAAATTTATTAACTGAGGTTTTTGTCTGTTCAATGCCCTAGATTGATTTAATAATTTATTAACGTTTAGTAAATTATCCTTTTCTCAATAAAACTGTTAAACTTCACAATTTTTTATACTTATTTTATTTAAATTTTTAGTTGGTTGGGTGGTTTTTAAAAGATTTTAATGAAAAAGGAAGAAATTCCGTGTTGTGGCCTATACTATGCCTAAGTTTAGTATATGCATTTTCATTGTTATTAATAAAAAATATTTTTAATTAAAAAATCGGATAAAAATGGATAAAAAATGGTTAAAAAAACTTTCAGCAAAAATAAATACATACATGCGGCTCAAGCATTCGATATCTGCATTTGACTTTTACATTTTATTAATATAGAGTAGAAACTCGATTCTTGCACGTAATGAAAACCGGGCTCGGTGCAAGTTTCGAGGTTGTCGCAAGTACAGAGGATTAATTTCCCATACAAAATTAAAGGCATCTGTTTAGAATCTAAGTTTAACATTTCAATTCAAAACATTTAATTTCAACGCATTCGTATAACAGTAGATACATATTTTATGTGGAATTAAAGAAATTTAAAAATTTTTTTTGTTTTGTACAAAGTCGCTTGTTCAGTACTACACTGCTTCTTAGTCTCTGGAGCATCATAATATCGTCTAATGAAGCATTGTTTTGCTCCGCCCATTTTAAGCAAATATTGAACGCTGATATAGTCTCCTCCGATGTAACTTGCTTCGTATTGAGTACCACGTTACCTGTTTCTTCACCATCAGTAAGGTCATCATCGCTACACTGCTCTTCATTTTGTGCGGTGAGCGCCAAATTAGGTTCAACAATCCATTGCTCAATTTCAGAATGTGATATTTGCTGTACTGGTTCTACTTCTTGAAGCAAAGTTGCAATGAATTGAATACTGAATGCATCGTCAGCTAGCTGTAAACGTAACTCTGAAAGAGGAATGACATCTTCATTATCCCAGTCGGGTGATTTATTAAAAAGTTTTTGAAATGATGACCGAATTGAATGGGTTAATAGAGTCACTTTTATTTGACAGTTTTTTCCACACATTTTTTGGGTCTTCGGATTCCATGTCTTTTTTTTTAATTCGCAACCCAACCATTGCTAACGTGGAAGCCACCCGACTTTTCCTGAATTTTGGCATGGAATAACTTTGCCTTTTCCCTGAGCATATCAGATGTGATTGGTAAATTCTTTGCTCTTTGATTTGCAAACCATTTAAACAGTGCTCTTTCCATTTTTGGAAACTCCGAGGGTTTAGGCGTCTTTCTTCTCCCAGGGCCGGATTCAGAATGCGCCACAAATTTCTTTATGGTGTTTTCATTTCTCTTAACACGACTTATTGTTGATCTATGCACATGAAAACTTTTGTCTAAGGAATTGGTGGAAAATCCAGCACTTAATTTCTTTAAAATCTCAGCTTTGTCTTTAATTGTCAGCAACGTAAATTTTTTCCTTGCCATTATGACAACGCACCTCTCAATAGTCAGCTTAAAACTGATTCAAATTACATTTCATAAGCAGCATAAAACGACGGGGATTTCCCGAAATGTATTCAGTCTAAGAAAACGTAAACAAAGCAGCACGCAAGGGTAATACAAAAATGTTGCAAGCATCGATGTCGCAAGTACTGAGTGCATAATGAAAAATATTTCTATGTTGCAAGAATCGAGGTGTGCAAGTATCAAGTATGTGCAAGAATCGAGTTACTACTCTAGATACAAAAATATCACGGCTAAAATGAAATAAAACACTTTTCCATTAAAAGAACGGGAACCACAATTCTGTGTAATTGTGAAAGGATAATATGAAAAGCTCCTATGAAAACGAAACGTTTTTTTGCATTTCACAGAACGAGAATCGACCCCCGGGCCAACAACTTACGTATTATAATAAAATTTCCATACCAGGCTTATCAAATAAATAACATTTCTCAACCAGGAATTAAAATTTCTTAAATGCAGCACTTAATTTTTGAGCTAATAATACAAAATTATTCGTCGTATCGCTCTTCATTTTGTGTTACGGCACGTTTCCACGCTCAATATTTATTTCCGAACATAAGCAATAACGTCGGCAGCATGACGTCACAAATATGTTCATTTACAAGCTTATATTTTTAGGCGGAGTACACTTAGTGCACATTGGACATAAAACTAAAAAGTTCGCTGTGAATGAATACATTGCTTCAGCGTTTTCTGTGCTTGTTTGATTTTTTTTGGTCAAAAAGCTTAGCAGATGCTAATAAGTAAATATATACATACATATTTGCACGGTTTTTTATTTAATTCGCGGGAAAAACAAATGACAGAGAATTGACAGCCAAATTTGACAGTTTATTTCCAACATAATTGCTTGAAAATAAGTTTGAACAACTATTTCACAATACATGTACAAATAAATGTTTGTGCGGTCCACACGTGAACATATTGTGTTGGCAATAGAATTTGACAGTTGAAAACATAATTATTTCCAAGTTTATTGCACGTGAAGACCCCCTGTAAAGAAATGTATAGAAATATCTTGTTTATTCACTTCTTTATTTTTCCATTGTTGTGTAAATTAAAAATTTCAAACTACTCTGCAGGGAATGTCAACAGTGAAACTGTACTGACTTACTATTGACACAGTCTGCAGTACTAGTGAATTATAATAACCCAGACAATGCTATTTACTATAGACATTTAACATGTTCGTGTAATTGAAAATCCACTATTGTCATTGGTACTATTGACTAGGTAGTTCTTTTGTAGACATTTGAACCAGTTATTCACTAGTACGTTTTAGTAATTCTAGTATACAATTTGGGTTCTTTTCTGAAATAGATGTCAATAATGAAAATGTAAATTTTATTAATTTTTGGAGTTTAATTAAAAAAAAAATAGAAAACGGTAATTCATAACAGTCGTTTGAAAAATATAGGTACTAAAAATATTAATTCATTTCAGTCTTTTTAAAGTTTTCTTATAGTGACAATGACGCCTAATAGTCACCAAAATAGTAGACAGAACTGGTGACTTGGGGACACATGCCCCCACGTTCCCTTCAAGGTAGTTTTCTAACGAACGTTTTTTTTGTTATGACTACGTTGCAATAAAGGAGCGATATAATCTTCAAGTACCTTTTCCTTCCGAAAGAGTACCTATTCTACTCCCATTTTATCTGCTTATATTTTCGTACAAATGGATGCCACTAAAATTTCATTTCATTCAGCAACATCTCATTTTTAGGGTGGTGTTTTTCCGTTAGTTTTTTTCTCTATTTGACTGTTATTTTTTCTTTCTTCTTGTTGTTGTTGTCGTTCATTACTTTGTATTGTTTTCAATGTTGTTGTGTATGTGTTAGTTTATATGTATGCATAATTGCATTTCCATAAGAGTTTTTTAAATAAATAAACAAATTTATGAAATTCTTTAATTTAAACAAAAATTTCCTTAACAAATAAATAAAATAAAAATATCTCCAAAGTATTATATTGATTTTGCCTTGTTTTTCATAATCTTCTCTTGTGTTTTTTTTGTTTGCTTCTCTGTATAAATTTGCCTTTAATTTTGTTTAATGTGTGTGAGTTAGTTTATGTGTGTGTGTGTGAGTCCGTGCAAACCCACCACCCCTGTGCAAAAGGGTGTGTACTGGGTGAAATTGTTATTTTTCTTTAAACATTTCTTGTTGTTGTTGTTGTTGTTGGTTTTGCACCACACTGCGCGAGAGCCTTCCTTATATGTATGTACACTACTACTTTCGCAAATATGTACCTACAAACGATTGATTGCGCTCACTATACTCATTGTTGTTTATATATTTTGGTGTAATTTCCACTGTTGTTGTTTCTGTTGATGGTGTTGTATACATTCATTAAAATTGTTCTATTCAAACAAGGAAACTCTAAAATTTATTTTTGTATGATTCATTGTCCATGTGGTGAAGCATGACTGGAGGCAGTAAATTTTAGTCTATATTTTTAGAATGTCATTAAGACATAACAGACATACATACATACATAAATCCATACGTACATATGTATGTATGTATATTCATATGTATTTATGTGTGTAGATAAACTGGAAACTAATAGCCTAATGCATAACAAAAACTTATCCATAGTTTATGCAGTGCATACATACAAATATGTATATGTATGTATGTACAGTACAACCTCCATAATCCGGAAAGATATAGTTTCAGCTACTGTCCGGATTAGTGGATCGTCCGGACTACAGTTAAAATAAAATCTTAAACGCAATACATAGTAAATGCTTGCGAAGCTTGCACTGGAATCCAATACTAAATTTACCTCCTAATCATCAAAGATTAGCGCTTATTAAATTACCTACTCTTAAAAGCCGCAGGACTATGCTAAATGTTTCGTTCTTGATGAATATCATTAATGGAATCTGATTTCCTCTTACATTATATATCATTCAATATCCCCCACCGTCCAACACGTTACTTTTATCCTCTTGCAATCAAAACTTTCCGTACCAATTATGCTAATGCTGATCCGCTGAGAAGAATCTGTGTAAAGTTTAATGAATTATATCAATTTATTGACTATTGTTATCAAACGTAATTTTTCTGAATTGTTAATTTGTTACTTTTCCCCGCCATAAATAAATAAATAACTAATATAATAAATAAATAAATAAATAATATAATAAATAAATAATATAATAAATAAATAAAATAAATAAATAAATACATAATTTATTTTTATTACCGTAAAGAAAAACAAGAATGCATTTGTATATAATTTATTTGCAGAAAACATAAAGAAACATACTAAAAGTGATCAAAAATATTCATTTTGAAAAATAACAATTTTTATCTAATTTGTCAGCTCTATTTTTAAATTCTTTTAAAAATAAAATATCCCTATCAGTCGCTTTGGTTTCTTCAGGTCATAAAATAGCTTTTGTAAACAGTTCGCCACGCAAATTTTACTGAGAAAAAAAACACTTGTCCAGACTGTAGAGGGACAATTTCTAAACTGTCCGAAAAATTTAAATGTCCGAATTACTGGATAGTCCGAATTAGGGAGGTTGTACTGTATATACATACGAAGATCCGCTAATTAGAATGCCAATTTGACATTGCAGTTCGTTTTCTCCAATTTCCTACGTAACAAACTTTAAACGCCGCACAGAGGAGTATTCGAGCAAAAAAGCTGGCCAAAATTATTGAACGTGTTTTTTGAATTGAAAGACGTTAAGTAAAATCGGCACCGTAGTGGTGAACGCTTCATCTCCTTATATTAGTAATAGGCAAACGCGTTGTCTTAGATTCGTTTTAAAGCCGTGATACTGAACCAATTTTGGAAAGATTTATATGTTTTTAAACGGGCTTTTACATAGATGTGCACAATATTAATTTTATTTAAATCGGTTCGATATTTAGGGAGCTACAAGCGTTTAAAGTTGTCACTAACAAATGCGCACTTATTACACATGCATGTACTATCAGCTTCAACTTGAATAATAAAGAAAGTGTGCATGTGTGTTTGTCTGTTCAATTTGTTTTTGCATAGAAATGAAACAGAGTTTCACGTAAATGTTTAATATTAATTTCTAGAATGCGGTCGATTGAGTTAATCGCTCGATGCACTAGTTTAAGTAAAAGTCAGTCGAGTCATAAAACATGTTTTACTCACATAATTCATCACACACTAAAATGTTTTGTCACATTCAAGCATGCAACAAAACTGAATGTTGAATAAAATCAGTACGTATCATTCAAAAATTTATCTTAATTAAGTGGTTTTTGCTAAATTTTTCAAAATTTTTTTATAATTACGCTGTACAAAATCTAAACCCCATCTATACCTGATATAAAACATGAAAATTAATACATAAGTACATAATATAACAACAATCAGGGCAAGTTTAAATATGAACAAGAATTTTTAAAATATGCATGCAAATATTCCAAAAAAATCTCTAAAATATGCACAAAAATATGCACCCGAAAAAACACTGACTAATCATTTTTAACCAGTTTTATTTAAACAAATTTTTATTGCAAAGCATAATTGGAGCCCCGTAGACTAGTAGATAGCGTACTAGACTATTAGTCGGGGGGTCGCAGGTTCGATTCCTGCCTAGACCCTGGGTGTTTCTGCAGACAAGCCAAAATGGCTTCGCGGTTTGTGTTTGTTCTTTAAAAAAAAAAAACATGTTTTTTGATGTTTTGAAATTGAAAGGATCTTCGATTGTCGCACAAAACGATCGAATATACATATTAAAAATATATTTTCAACATCAGTCGATGTTACTTGATATGTTGTTTTCAATTTTGGTAAACATTTGAAGGCCAACATTTCGATTAAATATTTTGTCAAGTTTTTCAATAAATATCTTATCTTAATATTCTGAAGTTTTTCTATTACGTCTACTATGACTGATAAAGTTTCATATTAAGGAAGTCCTTTGGTTTCCAATATAATTAACTGTGGCAAATACATTCAAAATTATCTGTAATGTATGCTAAATCTGTTTTTACCGATGAATTCTTAAATGAAGCCTTTATATTACATATCGACTCTGCCTCATCATCACAGTGCTCATTTAAAACGCTGCTTATTTGGGAGATTGGACATACTTGGGTGCATACAACGTATTGCATTGATACGAGAGGGTGCCTGGTAATTAATTAAGACAAAAAGATAATTTGGAAAAATACTACATCTTATACATATACTTATGTAGTTCTACCATAAGAAAAACGGTTTTGCAATTTGTATCAAGTGAGTTGCAACATTGCAAAATGTAAGCGAACAAAATCTGCAATTCTATGCAACCCATGAGTCAGACATGTAACATGCAACATTTTCGGGGTAAAAAATTTTTAATTATCGCATTGTGGAGACCATATAATGAGCTGCGTGAGTTAAAACAAGCAGTTTTTTTTAAAGAGTTACCGACCTGCGAAATATGCAAATTTATGCAAGTTTGATCAAAAATGCTTTTCTTGGGAAAATTGGAAAAATATGCAAATGTATATTTTGCATGCAAAAAGCATAAAAAACTAGCCCTGATAATAATATAATATGCTTACGCGTTCATAATACGCGCTCATTTTTAACTTTTGTATTTTATTCTTCATCAAATGAGGAAGCACCCGAATTAATTGGTATGATGCGACATATGATTAAAATCATAGAGCCAACAACAACCGAATGATTGGAATGATTAAAAAGCGGCAGCGAATATCTGTATGTTTTTGAACAAGTTTGGTTGTTTGAACACAATCACATGTTTTTAGGATATTGATTACTTCCCAGTTGGCTAAATGGTCATAGACGCAAATGTCGTCAACGATGGCCTCAGGACAATTTAGCATTTGTCGCCTATAAATTATTGATAAAGACAACTTAGTAACAAAAGTGTGTATTTTGTCGTGTTTAAAACTGTATTTGCGACTTTTTAAGCGACAATATATTAAATTTGTATTGAATTAGAATCATTGAGTACAACATAAGCGAACATTGCATGCATTTTGTCGTATTTCACACCAATTTGACGACAAAATGCATGCAGTTGTCGCTATATATTGTCTTCAATAAAGTCTTATTCATGACAAGATGAGCGACAATTGAATGAATTTTGTCGCATGTCAAGCCACATAGACGACTATGTGAGCGACAATGTAATAAACTTACCGATAATCACATTTTGTTGAAGACATGCTGACCGACAAAAATATTAGAATTGTCGTGCATAACACAATTTTTACTTTTTCAGAGAGAGAGAGAGAACAACTCAGATTCAGTCAACTATTTTCCAAGTTCTCGTTTATGCTTGATAACGGGACAATAACGGAAAAACAAAAAATATGGAAACATGTAAAATTATTCAGTTGAATCTTCAAAGTGCGGGTGAAAGGTTGGTATCTTTATTAACTGCCTGTTCGCCGATATCGAAAGAAAATGTTCTTTCGTATAATTACATTTAAAACAAAATATTAAAAGTTGTTGATAAATCGTCAACGACAATATGAGCGACATTTTCCACATATGAACGACATAATAAGCGATATTGTGGCCCATGCAATCGTCAACGACATTCTGAGCGATAATGTCGCTCACATTGTCGTGAACGATTTTCCGGCCCTTGGTGTGAAAAAGTCGATAACGATTTGCTTGGGCTGTCGCCTACGCGTCGTCAAGGATTTTCTACGGTCGTTCAAGCGTCGTCGAGGATGTCTTCAAGACATGGCCAACTGGGTTATGAATATTTTTGCGAACCGATTTTGTCGTGCTCTGGTGAGCAGTAAAAAATATGACAGTACGGATACGCTGAAGAAAGCCATTGTACGGGAATGGACCAAAATACCGCAAGATCATATTCGTGCAGAATGGAACTCATTTTTTAACCGTTTGAAGGCCATCACAGTCAGGGCAAAAGGTGGCCACAGCTAGTTAAAGTATATGAACTCTGAAATTTTAAGTATTTCCACACATATTGCAATTGGATACAATAAAAAATAATTACGCACCAAAAAATAGGGGCACACTTCAATCCCCTGAATCAACCCTGTACTTATCAAGCTTTTCCTTGGCTTGAGTAATGAGTTTTTTCTTAGCAAAAAAATGTTTGAAATGCACTTTTCAATCAAAGAAAAGCAAAAGATAACAAACTAATGCTGCTGCTCCTAAAATTGTAGCTGTACTTGAAAATATATAGAAAAAAGGGTTTTATTTTACACAGTGACTTGTTGGTGGGCAGCGGTGGTCATTGATCTTTGTATAAATACATACTCGTATTTGGGAAATATTAAATTAATTTATTCCAACAAATAACAACAGCAATTGCATAATTTAAAACGAATAAACTAAAGTTTTCCTCTAAAATCACTTTAGGAAATTGCAATACAATAATTTAGTGCCAAATAAAATTTTTCAATTCGCCATTTAAAAGAATTTCTTAAAAACTTGTTTCATGGGGTTTTTCTCGTCTTTTTTCTCTTTTTTTCTTTTAATGTATCATTTATTTAATGCGCATGTCATGCAATATGTTTGGAGCTGTCAAATTTCATTGTAACAACTGTCAAACTGAGGAGAACATGTTGATAATTGTGACAACGAAAAAGTAGAAAAAGTACTACAAATAATATTGTTGAGTTTGAGTTTTCTATCATTTTAGTTGTCCTTCTTTATTACATTTCAAATTACCACTCGCTTTTCATTCAGTTGGGAGCCAACACTATTGCTATACTTTGGTTACACAGCAACACACATACACACACACACATACACATATACGCATGTATATGTATGCATGTAATGAGTTTAAGGATAAAATAAATACACATGCTTTAGTTTTAAGCAGGTTCTTTTTTTCTCTTTCTTCTAAAACACAGTTTATTGAATTTCTTCTTTTTTGCTCAACCATTGTTTGGATGAACGTGTTTTATGTTGTTGTGTTTTTTTTAAACATGTGTATCTCTTGAATCTGTTACTTCCTTTATTCTTTTATTATTTTTTTTTTTTGGAACAGCATCCTTATTAAGTTTTATTTTAGTATGGGGTGTTTTTTGAAAACATCGTGTTTTATTAAATGGATTTTTTTTCATGCTTGTTGTAGGCTCTTTTTTGTTTTGTTGTTGTCCTTACTGCGGAATCTTCGTTATTTCTTTCGTGCTTTTGCTTTGCTATTTCTCTTTGCCCTCTTCGTCCTTACATGATTTCTATTAGGATATTAACCTCTCGCTTTAATGTTCATCATTTATTTTCCTACAAATAATAGTTGTTGGTTGTTTTAGTTTTACTTCAGTTGTTGCTACTTTAAAGGTTGTTGGAATTTTATTTCATTTTTTTTGCTGCATGCGTTATTTGTTATTTTTTTGTTTCCTTAAGCATGCGGCAAGAATACAGTTGATGAATAAAGTAGTGATACAAAACTGTAGAATGGATATTTTTCGTATAGAAAAAGTGTCGCATTTTAAGAGATTTCCAGTATGGAAAAAGCGTTAATTTTTAAAAGACTTTTCCTAATGAAAAAGTGTTTCTTTAGAAATAAACGTTTCCTATAGAAACGGTGCCTGTTTTCAAGAGACTTTTTCTTGAGAAAAAGTGTCTGCTTTTAAGAGATACTTTTATACAGAAAAGTGTCTTCTTTTAAGAGATGCTTTTCTATGAAAAGTATTTCCTTTTAAGATACCTTTTCTATGGAAAAGTGTATCTTTTAAAGAGAGTTTTTTAGAGAAAGTATTTCTTTTTAAAACACTTCTTCTAAGGAAAACGTGTCTATATTGCGGAGAAAGTGCTTCTTTTAAAGAAAAAAATTCTCATTAATATTTATACGTAACTTCTTTGAGCCCTTTAAGATTCAGTTGAAAGGTATTTGTTTGGCTCGAGCTAAAATCTAAGTTAAGCAATTCTGTTAAAAGGCAAGGGTGCAAAATAACAACGCAGTAATGGATTATTTAATAAAAAGGTTTTTTGTTTGTTAATAAAATAAAATTGTTTACTAAAATAGTCGCTCTTTGACGAACTTGGCCTGACTGGACGTGGCTCGTTTTCTTTAAGGTCCTTTTGCGATTGTTCAATTAAAAAATGTTGAATGCTCTGTTTTGCCATCTTCAATTAAAGTTGCACTTTGCAGTATTAGAACAGAGTTGTATTTTAAAGTATACTAATATCAAAAAAATTTATTTTTTTATTAAGAAATTTTCCATAACTATGGTAAATTCATATTTGAACAAGAGCCTAACAATACTTTTAATACAAATCTTTTAAATAGACTACTCCTACAGAAAATTTGTCTTTCTCTTTTAAAGCTACTTTTTGTAAAGAACAACTGTCTCTTTTCAAGCAAATTTTTCCATAGAAGAACTTTAGACTTTTCAATACAATTTTCTTTAGAAGTGCGTTGGTTTCCAAAAGAAATTTTCTATAGAAAAAGCATCTCTTTTAGAAAAGTATTCTATAGAAAAAGTGTATTTTTGCAAGAGAAGTTTTTTTTCAAGAAAAACTGTGTTTTTTTCGAGAGAATTTTTATATAGAAAAATTGTTTTAAAAAAAATTGTTATGAGAATTTTCTATAAAGTTTACTTATTCAAGAGAGAAATAGTATATTTTTTCAACAGAGCTTTTCCATACAAAAGTTAGCTCTTTTAGAAAGTTTTTTTTAGACTTCTTTTATAGAAAATGTATCTCTCTTAAAGAGACTTTTTGTAAACAAAAAGTGCCTGTTTTCAAGAAAATTTTTTTATAGAAAAACTTTGTCTTTTCAATACAATTTTCTATAGAAGCAGTACGTTGGTTTCCCGAAGAATTTGTCTATAGAAAAAGTATCTCTTTTAGAGAAGGTTTCTATAGAAAAGGTGTATTTTTGCAAGGGAACTTTTCTCAAGAAAATTTTTGTGCTCGAGAGAATTTTTATATAGAAAAATACTCTCTTGTCCAAAAAAATTTTAACAGAATTTTCTATAAAGTTTACTTATTAAAGAGAGAAATAGTACATTTTTCAACAGAACTTTTCCATACAAAAGTTGCCTCTTTTCAATGGAATTTTTCTATTGAAAAAGTGTGCTTTTTCAAACGAGTGTTCTAGTGAAAAAGTGTGTCTTTTCAAAAGATTTTTCTTAAGAAAACGTGTCTCTTTTAGAGAGGATTTTTCTATAGACTTTTTCTATAGAAAATTTATCTTTTTTAAACAAATGTTTTGTAAACAAAAAGTATAATTTTTCAATAGAATTTTTCTATAGAAAATAATGTCTTCAAACGAATTTTCTAGAGAAAAAGTGTCTTCAAAAGAATTTTACTTGAGAAAACGTGTCTCTTTTAGAGAAACTTTTTATCTATAAAAGAAGTATCTTTCAAATAGAATTTTTGAGAGAGATATATACTTTTAAATATAATCTTTTCAACAGACTTTTTCTACAGAGAATGTTTAGCTTTTCAAAAGACTTTCTATAAAAAATACGTCTCTTCAAGGGAATTTTTCTAAAGAAGACATCTATCTCTCTTTATAAGATGTTTTCTATAGAAAAAGTTTCCGATTTAAAAAGAATTTAAGAGGCATTCTCTGTTTAAAAAGTATATTATTTCCAGTGGCTCCTTCTATAGAAAAACTATAGTTCTTCTATAGCAATTGTATTTTTGTAAGACTTTTTTTAATAGAAAAAGTGTGTCTTTTTGGGAGACTTTTTTCAAATAGAAAAAGTGTTTCTTTTTGAAAGACTTTTTTTTCAATAGAAAAAGTGTCTCTTTTTGAGAGACTTTTTTTCAATAGAAAAAGTGTCTCTTTTTAGGAGTCTTTTTTTCATAGAAAGTGTTTTATTGCCCTTTTCTTAGAGAACAATTATTTCTTCTAAGAAAGTTTTTGATATAAGAAGTGCATCTTTTTAAGAGATATTTTCCGAATTGCAAAATAGAAAATATGTATATCTGTTCTGCCATGTAAGTTGAAATTAATTAGTGTTAAAATTTTCTCTTGTTACTTTGGAATATTGTCTCATGTCCAATTCTTTCTGACTAAAAAATGTTACGAAATTTAGCCAAAATAATAATCACTTTGAAAGAAAATATATAAAGTATTTTGTGTAGAAAATATATCCCTTCAATATTTTTGTTAGGAAGAAATCTCTTGTCTCAGAAATTAAAAAAATTGTTTTTCTAAAAGAAAATGGTTGTCTAATTTTAGAAAATGAAAATAAAATTGTGAATGAGAATTAATATTGAAAATAACCAAAAAATATGACAATTTGTTTTAGTTTTCAAGATAAATTCTCACTCACAAGCTTGTTGTTATTTTCGAAAAACTGTCAGTATCATATTTCTTAAAAAAAACTCTTGCTGTAGAAGAATGTGTCTCTTTGTAGAAGTAATTTTCTATATTTTTTAATCGAATATTTTTTATAGAAAAATATCTCCCTTTAACATATTTTTTCTATAGAAAATTTTTAAATTTTCCCTCACAAAAAAGTGTGCACAGAAAACTCAAACTTCTTTGCATTTACTTTTGCTTTTCACTGTACTTTAAGATCTTGGTTTTTTTCATAAACTTTGTTGGCAGTTTTGACATTTTCGTTTGTATTAAAAATAAAATATTTTCCATTTGTTGTTGCCAAGTGCAAAAATGTTTTTGGGGTTAAGCGAAAACAAATCGATACTTTTAAATTGAAACTATTTGTCTTAAAATCAAGTTAAAAAGTAACCAAGAAATGTACGAAATCTTATGCATATTATCCCTTAGAGGACTTATGGGGGACTTGGAATTGTATCGGTATTCCAAAAAATCAATTCCCATAGAATACGCACTTATAGAAATCGCTTTATCAACAAAATTTTTTTGAAACTTTCTTCGATGTTGTTTATGTCATGTAAGATGCTATAAAAATCGATAAAAAATGCCAAATATTCGATCAGTCTGTTCATACTTTTTGAAATTTGTCTCAAATGTATTCACATAGAAGACAAAAGGTCAATCAATATTGGTCACGTGCATTTGGTGCGGCATGTTAACAACAACCACTCTCCAAATGTTAGTAATTCAATATTATTTTGAAAGTGACCCACCCACCTACCAACTTTTCAAACTAAACAAATTATGAAGTCATATTTTGTTTTCTGTTGTACACAAATTTGAAAGGGTTGTGTGTTTATTTTCCAAAGATCATTGATCTTTTTTACTCCATAAATTGTTATGTTCGCCCACTGATGACTCCACACGACCAATTAATATGTTTTAATAAATATTTGTTATTTATTTTCATTTTCTTTTTCGTTTTATACGTTTTGACTATAGTTTTCATTATTTGGCTTGACTTCTGAAGAAATCTTATGGAATTACAGGGTATTCCAATAAGACACTTCATTTCATTTGCAATAGCCCGCGATTTTAACAGTTGTCAGTTGTCAACCTATAACCACAAAGACAGATGATAAGTAAAAATGAAGGCTTGAATAAAAATGGAACGATTTACTTTTGAAATGATTGAAATTCACTACTAAAGCATTTTTGGATGGTCGTAAAGCACCTTTTCGGCCATCAATTGTGAAACTCGTGAGAAAAATTTGAGCTGTTCGGGCAAGTTGGTGTAGTAAAGAATCGAACTCGAGAGAATTTTGCTGTTGTAGCTCACAGTGTTGAGGAAATATCAGGTTTGCCCATTTCTTGCCGATCTATGGAATTGAACACTTAATGATCAATCCCTTCACTGGAATTCATCTTTTACAATTCAAGCTATTGATTCAGCGCAAATCGTATCGATTTGCTCCATACAGGTGGGAAAATGAAGCTACCTGCCAAATGGCTAGGTCAACGTAGCCCCACTGTGACCTGAGCAGGACACGTGATCTACTCAGGTTCAAGAAAGGTCGAATGACACTATTAGTAGTAGTGCCAACTGGGCACTGGAATATTGGGACCCATGCTAGAAAGAAGGAGTATATACAGAAAAAAACTCAATGTAAAATCAACATGAAGAAATGTTGATATCAAGTCATTGTTAATATGCGGAAAAAATCCAATTGAATATACTTTTAACATTGTTTTAAGTTAAATCAATGGTTAAAATTGTTAATTTAGTATCAAAATATGTTAATTTAAAATTAATCGCATTGAAATAATATTGTACATTTAATCAACATTAATTCTAAATGGCTTAATAGTTGATTCGACATTGATTTCGTTATTTTGACATGACAATCTCTTTGATTCAATTGGCGTACATTGCCAATTCAACATGATTTCTAGTTGTTTTAAAGTGGATAACTATAACTTTTATTTTACTTTAATATAACGTCAAATTAACATGAAACAATTACGAAGCAAAATTGTTAACACAACCAGTTGAATCAACCTTGTTTTAGTTAATTTTACAATGATTTTTTGTATGTGTGTAAGGTACTCGCCTCTGATACTTTGTCGGATCTAGACAATCTTGCCATGTAAAAGAAACTGGTTGAAGTGCCAGTGCGGCAGTTGTAAGTGAGCCACCACTTAAATGGTGGCTACCACATTAACCCAACCAAAACTTGGACATTACTGAAGCGACTCTAAACCGTATTTTGCACAAAGACTTAGAGGGCTTAAGGCTTTTAAAGTTCAGTTAGCACAAAAACTTGAGTCCTTAAAATACATGAAACTGCTCCGGAATTTCATCGAAAAATTATGTATCTTGAGTGATGAACCCCAATCTCATTTGGGAGGCTGCGTTGACAAGCGGAATTGCAGAATTTGGTGCTCGAAAACCCCAAAATTTATTATTGAGAAGCTTGTCCATCCTCAATGTGTAATTGTTTGGTGCACTTTTTGGTCTGGCGGGGTCATTGGACCTTACTTTTTCGTAAATGAGGCTGGAGCAATTGTAACGGGTGAATGAATTGCGATATCGAACGATGATTAATGATTTGGTATGGCCGGTATGGAAAGATATTGATTTGGACGACGTTAATTTTAATGAAGACGGCACTGCGTGCCATACAAGTAACGATACCAACGCTCGCTCTTTTGCGAGAAAAGTTTCCCAATCGTGTGATTTCCCGAAGAGAAGACTACAATTAACAAGCGAGATCTTGTGATTTAACATTTTTATATTTTTTCTTTGGGGTTATATACAATCAATTCAAGAACTCAAAGATGGAATACGTGAAGTTATGGGGGACATGCAGCCGCAAATGTGCGAATTGGTGATGGAAAATTTCATGAAAAGAATATGATCCTGCCAGCGTAGCTGTGGCGGCCTGATATTGTTATCCATTATTAATGGCATATCCTCCTCTTTATTTAAATTAACCCTCTAATGTCTAAAGCACTCGTCATAAAAGTTGTACTGACGCCCAATATATAATTTTTTTATATTAAATAACTTTTTTTACAGTTGCCAAAAGATGCAGCAAAACATTTGTAAAAGCTTCGAAAGCTCTTAAAAACTCCCTATTATCTCTTTTATGCCTATTTTTTGTCCAGCACGTGTATTTGCAACCAAAAAATTGTGCAGTTGCATGTAGTGTTATTAATTATATCAATTCTAGTGTTTTCGAGTTCCCCGGATCGTAACGATAATTTTTTTCTGACATATATAATTGTCTTTTAATGGTTTTTTAATCCAAAGTGATTATTACTTTGGCTAAAGTTCATAACAATTTTAGTCAGAAAGAATTGGACATGAGACAATATTCCAAAGGAACAAGGGAAAATTTTTAACACTAATTAATTTCAACTTACACAGCAGAACAGAAACAACGTTGTTTTTCCGGAGCCGCTACACTCCCATCATCAGTGTTCATGTGTATTTTCATGTATCCACTGTTTAGGTTGCTCGGTTGAATGTGATTTCAAATTTGTATTTATACAAATAATGACTGGAAAAAGGATACGAGAATTATTTGTATTGTGGAAGGTATTATTAATTGTTTTTACAGCAAACACAACTTCACCACTATCAATATTCAAATTTTACCATCACTAATTAACGTTAAATTAACCCATTGTTACACGTTGGTTTTTATCTCATGTACCATTTTTCTTTCTAATTTTTGTTTTTACTTAAAACACACTTTTTTGGTTTGATTAATACTAAAGTACAATTCTTTTGTCAACTAATTGAGTTTTTGATTTATTTGATCAATTTTACCCAGTTATGTGACAGCAAACATTGCAAGGCTCACGCCAGTAGCTAATTGCTTTATTTTAAAGTGATTATTATTCGAACAAATTTGTTGTTAGGGGTTTTTAATCCAAAGTGATTATTATTTTGGATTAAAAACTACTAACAACCAATTTGTTCGAAAAATAATCGCTTTAAAATAATTGTCTTTTATTATAAGAAACTTTGTTTTTTGTTAATACAATTGTACAGGCTGACAAATATATATTTTTTTGGAAATCATTCGAATAATATTTTCCCATTTTTTCTTAAGCTGGGAATTAAAGGGTTAAATGCCATGATTTCACATGAAAATAAAAATTTTTTACATGTAAAAATTAAACCTCTTATTGGAAAACCCTTTGAAAAACCCAACTCCTTAACAGTTCAATAAATTGTAAAGAAAAGTGTCTAGTCCATTGAAAAGTCTCATTTTGTAAAACAACAAAGATTTCGTAAACACGAAAACAAATTTTCCTTGGAGACCATAAATTTGTTAAGCAATTTTTTTCAAAAGATGGTAAAAACTTTTTTCTTTCTTCAAATGTAGACACTTAAGTAAGAAATCTTAAAAATAGATTGAAGAAATATATAAAAAAATATTTAAATATAATTTAACGACAGCAAGAGAAGCCTAAATGCTGCAGACCACCAAAATGAAGGGCGTAAATGCGTCAATGTTTTTTATTTTTGTTTGCAGTAAAAAAAGAAACTAAACTTGGAGGAAATAAATAAATAATAAATTTAAAGTTAAATAAAAAATAAAATAAAATTATTTGAAAGTAGAGATGGGCACCACACACGCGTGATCACGCATGGTTATGATTAGTTTTTGGTTTCAATCACATGAGCATGCATAAAAGTGAGTCTAAAAAAACGAGCATGAGTAAGCGTTCATGAGTAGATTTTTGAAGTGATTTTTTCGTGACTTTTGGTTCTTTTTGGTAATTTTTTTAATTTAATTTTTACAAGTTTTTTAATTATTTTTTAGTTTTTTCTTTTCGTAAGTATTTCGTAAGCGTGAGTCGAAAAAATAAAGGTCGTGCATAAGTAAATTTTTTTTATCGTGAGCGTGAGTAAAAAGTTACTCACGGTCCCATCTCTACTTTAAAGTTTTAATATGCGTGCCAGCCCCCCTTTTAAAAAATAATTAGAAAATCATACAAAAAGTTTACAATTTCTGTCTCAATAACTATTTTTTTCTTTTCTTTTATAATCTTTTTTGAAATATTAAATTTAATTATAAGTCCTCTTACGATTAGTTTCAAATATCATGTTCCTTAAAACGGCAACGAATAATGTCTGCCTGACAGACAATCGTCGTTTACTCATTCATTCATTCATTTATTGTTCATTTCTTCTGTTTTTAAATGCCCTTAATTTTCCACTTTATTAGAGTTTCCAAAATCCTTGTGACAACATCATGTCGTTTTAAATAAAACTTTTGTTTATCGCTCTCTCTCCCTCTCTCTCTCTCTCTTCCCCTTTACCATATTGTATTGTTTATAGCAAAATATTTTTGAAAACTGAAACCCCAAGCAAATTTTGCATGGATTTATTTCAGTTTAAGTGACAGCAATTTGCACTTGACGGAGCAAAAAAAAAACACACACACACACAAAGATAAAAAAATAAGCTCTTTCATATCATGGAGAAGAGTTTAGCTGTCTGTTATTATGAAGAGTTTAAGGGTGTGGAAGTTTAGTGTTTTCCTCCTGCAGTTTTGGCGAAGCAATTTAATTCGGAAACAGCAAACTTTTTGTTAAATAAATGATTTAAAGCGAACAATGATGCCCTCATCAATGTCCAGGTTATGCCTGGGTTATAATAGTTTACTTTACAAAATATATCCATCACTACCCCAACATTATCTGATATCATATCTGCCATTAAAACGCTCAAGAACAACAAAAGTCCAGGAAATGATAACATATCTTCGGAACTTCTCAAAATAGATCCTGAAACTAGTGCACAAATCCTTTCTCCTTTAATAGAAGATATCTGGATAAATGAAAGTGTACCTGAAGAGCTCAAAGAAGGCATAATAATACAATTGACAAAAAAAGGGCGACCTAACAAACCGTAACAACTGGCGAGGTATCACTCTGCTCAGTATGTTGAACAAAATAATCTCTGATGCTATAACACTAAGAAGGCAGCAAGATGGTTTTCGTCCAAACAAATCATGTCAATACAAATTGATCATGTCAATACACTCAGAATAATAGTGGAACAGTCGGTTGAATGGCGGTCTCCTCAACATATAATATTCATTAACTTCGAAAAAGCAAAAGCTGCAAAAGAAATAATTTAAATTTGCTAAATTAATTAGTTTGGCTTATACTAAAAAGTATGGACAAGACAGAATTTGCAAAGGAGTTTTTCACATTTCAACGCTAAGCCGGCACTGTGTTCAAAAAATCTTTAAAATTTATATTGAACTAATTATGTAATTAATATAAATAGACACCATAATAAACAGACGTATATTTAATGAAATTAGTATTTTATTTTATTTCTTTATTTTCGTTACTTCAACGCATTTGTAATGCAAAATTTAACAAATTAATTTGTAGTCGCCATCTAACAAAACGGCATTGCATTAGAATATAAAAGCGCATAACTCTCTTGAACAGCTGTGGAGGCTAAACACAACATGTTGACTAAATGTAGCTAAAAAAATTTATGATGGAAAAAATGACAGCAAATACTCAACTGTTGTGTGGAGAGGAACTACTCAACTCTGCGTTTCTAAGACAAACGCTCAAAGGTTGCGCAACAGTTACGTCTTATGAACGCGAGCAATGTCATTTGGAAACCCTTTCAATGTAAAGGTGTCCCACCAAAAATAATTCATCTCATAAAAAGCATGTATGTATATTAGTGCAAATTGTCGTATTCAGCACGAAGGCAAACTGAGTAGAAAGATTAATAATGTTGGTCCAGGAGTACGGCAAGGTTGCGTCACCACTTTTATTTAACATTGTGTTGGATATCGTTGGAGACTTCTGAATCAGTTAAATGATCTTGAATATGCTGATGACATTTGCCTTCTCTCTAGAGATGGGATCGTGATTGACTTTTCACTCACGCTCATGCACGCTCACGATAAAAAAATTTCACTTATACACGATCATGCACGGCCTCATATTTTTGGCATTTAGTCACAATCACGAAAACTCGCGCTCACGAAATACTCACGAAAATAACATAGCCTATAAGTATTTATACATTAAAATTTCTAAATGCAAATAGAAAAATCTAATATACAATTAGAAAATTGTGCAATAAAAGAGGAAAATTATGTTTAACTGAGAAATATACTTTTCTGAAACAATTTGTTAGTTTTGAAATACAATTTTCCCAAGAAACAATCGACCAAACAAAATTTTTTAAAAGTGATCTAACTTATCTTTTTTTTATAAATAAAAAAGAGTATTCCGATGATCATTAATGCACAAA
This sequence comes from Gymnocheta viridis, assembly GCA_956483585.1. Lineage (NCBI taxonomy): Eukaryota > Metazoa > Arthropoda > Insecta > Diptera > Tachinidae > Gymnocheta > Gymnocheta viridis. The sequence continues at coordinate 109,922,360 of OY101441.1, forward strand.
TTATTACCAAATCCTACTCAACCTCAGATCTTCTAAATTCATACCAGAAATTAATACTTTTTAGGTATTCATATCATTACTTTAGTGTTAATGAAGATGGCCCGATCGAAAGCCATATTTTTATACATTGAATTCAATTAAATTTTTAGCAAAAAACTTTTGTGTTTACTATTTTGGAAACATTAAAATTAGGTATGCAATTTCAGAATAGAAATATAATAGAAAAAACTTAACGTGAGTCACGTAGTGTGCGTCACAAAGGGTTCATATCTTCTGACAAAAAACGACAGATTTTTTTGGCTGTAAATTAGTTATTTTAGAATTTTCTTATATTCATCATTCTTTTAGGAACTAGAAAATTCGAAAAAACTTACGAAAACACACTTTAACTTTCAAAGTTACTTTCTGATCAATTATTTCGCAACAAATACCTGCTAAAAAATTATTTTTTATGCCATTCGAAAGTACACTTATATCCCACTAAATACCACGCATAAGTTGAAGGTACTTCTTTCGAAAGACCAAAAAAATTTTATATTAATGGGAAAACGCGTACGAATGTAGGGTTCTCACGCAGGATTTACACATAAATTTGACAATTGAATAATACAATTGAAAATTCCTTAGGAATATATAAATTTTCTTTTATTTAAAAGCTTTGAAGTGAAATTTAACATTATGTACATTTTAAAATGTTTTGAATAAAATCATTCATTTTCTACCTCATAAGCAATCTGTGTAAAATATTAAGATTAAGTAGGATCTTGTACTTTAGCATTAATAGATAATAGATAAATAAATTTATGCAGAAATAAAATTTTGTCAACATTTTTCCCATGAAGTCTGTTTCACATCTCTACAAGTATTCTTCCTGGCGTTGAAAAAACTCCTTCGCTTGTAGCAGAGCTGGATGGAACACACAGTATTTGTTTAGCCAATTTTTGGAGAATTGGAAGAACTTTAGCTTTTTTCCAAAAATGAATGCGAATGAAAAAACGAAAAAGAATTGCAGATGTTTTTCTTCCAAATGTTCGGACTTATACAGCTTTGACTCGTTCATTCACATCAGTACATTAATAAATACCGGTAAAACGTTTTATGTCTTCATGACAAAATTTAAAACCACATACCTATTAAAAATATGAAAAAAATTCCAAAATCGAATAAATCACGGAAAAAAATCACGCAAAAAATCTTCTCATGCATGCTCACTCACGTTAAGTTTTTTTATACTCACGCTCATGCACAATAACGTGATTGAAACAAAAAACTGCTCACGATAATGCATGATTCCCGCTAATCACGTAAGCGATGCCCATCTATACTTCTCTCGCACCGATACTCCGATATGAATATGCAATTGCAACGTCTTACGAAGTTGGCTAAGAACGTTAATATTGGCAAAACTAAAGTGATGCGATAATATGCCTCTGTAAGAGGTTAATTCGTTTTGTTACCTCGGAGCTGTCATCACAACATCAGGCGGTTCGGTTGCTGATATTGCCAATCGAATAAAAAAGGCGGCTCAAGCCTTTGGCCAACTTAATAAGATATGGATCTCTTCAATTCTTTCTCGCCGTGTTAAACTGAAGATCTTTAACTCCAATGTCCGATCTACGTTAATATGCGGATGCGAAACGTGGAATGCGGCCCCTCGTGACAAGCATGCCCTGCAAGTTTTTACAAATAAATGCCTTAGGAAAATCCTGCGAGTATTCTGGCCGATATACATATCAAACAACAGACTATGGAATCAAAGGAATCAGCCTCATATAACTATTCAAATACAAAGGCGAAAATGGAAATGAATTGGGCACATCAGACGAAAACCGGTCACAGATATTGCCAGAACATCGATCGAGTGGAATCCTCAGGGCAGCCGTAGAAGAGGTCGGCCAGCTCATAAATGCGGAGACAAATTAAAACCGAAGCGTCAAATATGCAAACTAGCTGGAATGAAGTAAAAAACATCGCTATGAACAGATTCTGATGGAAAGATTTTGTTGAGGTCCGATGCTCCTTATCGTAACGACGGTATTATATATATTGTTTACTTTAGATGTAGTGCAGGAATAGGTGAAATATGGACAAGACTGATCAAAGTTTACCTATACACATACATGTCAATGTCTATATCTATGTTTAAAGCTGTGAGTATACATATTTATATCCCTGTCAATGTCATTACCCATCAGATACGAGTATGTAGTGGAAATCAAAAGATCTCAAAACGATTCTTTTGCAATGAATTTCAAACATTTTGGAGAATAATTTTATAGCGGTGCAGTGCACTCACGATTACGTGAACACCGCATCAAGTGAACACGGCTTAATTTAATGTGAAAGTTAGAAAACGATATTGCGTGAACAATGAAGTATTTTATACACTCAAAATATTCTGTACGTAACTTTAACTGAAATTGTAATTTAAAACAAATGAAAGTTCACTTAAAAACCGGTCTACTCATTTTTCATTTAAATTGAAACAAAATTTCACTTAATTTTTAATGTTAAAAAATTAATTAAAATAAAAGATTTTTCTTTTGTTTGTGTAGGAGAGGAAATCTCAAACAAATCAAATAAAGCAAGCAAAGAAAAAAAACAGCACTTGAAAACAACGGACAATATTGAATGTAACCGAAAATCCGTATTAATATGTCCTTAGTTTTTTTTAATGAATGTTAGAATTAGTTAAAAATAAAATTGCTTACAATTTTAAATGTTTATTTTTTTAAAAATGACTGAACGGATTACTTCTTGAATAACTTACAGTCCGTTACTGTAATAATATTGTGAGTGTAGAAAGCTGATTAATTGGCATTTAAATTGGTTTTGGTTTCAGCCAAAAATCTTAAATTGCTACAAAGATATTTTGTGTTGAAGGGAGGCGCGTTTGCTGTACAAGTTTTTTTCGGTTCATTGTATGTTTATTTTATGTTTGGTCTATGATTAATTTATACCTGGGACGTCAGTCCTTATGTCTTGCCGAGCTGCAAAAATAGTAGCAGAATCGGTAACACTAAAAGTTTTCTAATGTGATTATTTTTCGAACAAATTGTTTGTTAGTGGTTTTTTTTAATCCAAAGTGATTATTATTTTGGCTAAATTTCGTAACATTTTTAGTCAGAAAGAATTGGACATGAGACAATATTCCAAAGGAACAAGGGAAAACTTTAACATTAATTAATTTCAACTTACACTGCCGAACAGAAGTTTTCGCTAAATCAATTTCCAATATTTATTGAAACATTTTTAAATTTTCGACCCTCTTTCAGATTCGCTTAGCGGGAAGTTTTGGGGATGGTCTGCAAGGTCAATCGAATCCCATATTTTTTCCCCCATTTGTAGTCTTTTTTATTAAATATTTCAACATTATTATTATTCAAATAATAAATTATTTATAATACAACATAACAGCGGAAGTGTGTGTCGCTTAATAAAAAACTGAATATTTTCCAAATAAAGAAATTGTATTGTATTGTTTTCAAAACTAAAAGACATTTTAATTTGTAATCGCTAGAAGATGGCCTTGGCAGCCAGTGCTCACATCTCTTTAAATATTAATAATACAGTAGTTTGCCGATTTAACAAACCTAATTGTTCGTTAAAGCGAACTGTTCGTTATAACTAGTAATGAACTAAAAATTAATAGCTCCGTCTATTCTATTCATAGCTATAAATATGTATAGTTTTATTTAATAGTTTATTGAAATTATAGTAATTAAACAAAATATTTCTTTAGAAATATATACAAGGAGAGGAAAAATTCATAAAAACACCGTAACACAGTGGCTGAAAATCGTTTTTCATTGGCCAAAAGTCTAATTTTTTTTGGCATTATATGCCAAGCAACATCAACCCAATTAAACCAAGTCTCGACAAAATCATTAGATAATACCGATGCATATGAATTTAGATTATCACCACTACATGCAAGAATAAGACTTATGGAACACATACTAAAAATCAGTTATAATTTGGATTTGGGGTCTTAAGGATCAATAAGAACCAACGAAACCAACAAAGAATTAAGAAGTTCAAAAAAGAAACATGTTCAAGATGAATATCTCAAATTTGGATTGATTATAGATCAGCCAAAACAAGGGTCAGGCAATATAAATGATGGCAATACCGCAAGAAGATTCTTTTCAGATCCAGAAACAGTATCTGAAATAACAGGAGTGGATTTAAACCTTATTTTCAGTTTTAAAATAATCCTAGAAGTACTTGCGTGCAATGAAGAAATTGACTCTAGAAAATTTGGAGATTATGCAAAGGAAACTGCAAAAATATATACAACCAACTACCCATGGAGAAATATGACTGCAACAGTTCACAAAATCGTTTATCATGTAGAAGATGTCATTAAATATCATTTAGTGCCACTTGGAGATCTATCAGAGGAGGCTCAGGAAAAAAGGAACAAGGATTACAGATTTTATAGAGAGCACAATACTAGAAAAATTTCACGAAATTCAACAAATGAAGATCTATTTAATATATTATTGGCAACGTCAGATCCGTTCATCTCCAGTATTCGAAATCAATGGAAAGTGGAACATCGGGATTTAGATGAAGAAGCCAAAAAACTACTAAAGAACAGAAATAGCACAGAACAAAATATGGAATATTTGCAATCAATATTTGAGTCAAATGAATAATAATTATAATTGCCTTTCATTGTTATTTAAGTACGAAAAACATAGTATTAGTAAATAATAATAATAAACAGAACCTACCATTGTTACAAATGCTATTAAAATTTATTGCAGTTTTTATTTTTAAAATGTTTTTTAAAATTATCAAATTTGACAGCAAAAAATAATAAATTTTTCTGTAGTAATAGCAATATTTTTAGACAATCTTATTAACGTTTAAGTGTAACTATTCTTTGAGTGTAAACAAATTTGCAAATTTGACAGCAAAAAATTTTTAATTTTTCTGTAATAATAGCAGAAAAAATTTTTTTGGAGTGTAACATTAAAAAATGCCATTGTTACAAAAAATATTTATAATTATTATTAATTTCCAAATATTAAATCTTTTAATAAATAAAAAAATAATAAGCCCATATTTCATTCTAAAAGTTAAAAAAATTCAAAGGTTCAACTTTGACCTAGAATTCCTTAAAAAGTCCTCAATCAATTTTAATGTAATTAAAACTGAGTCAAGCTGAACTAAATATCTATCCATTACTTCAATATTTTGAACGGTTCAAAAGTTACAGAATTTTGGCCAATCAAAAACGATTTTCAGCCACTGTGCGTAATACAAAAATAATTTACTATTTAAAAATTTTGTTAATGGTATCTTCTTGAAGCTCTCTCAAAAGCATTAAATTTGTGCTACTAAAATTGTTTTGCTGGGCTCATTTAATACACATTTCAAAGTGTTTAATGACATCTTCGTGTTTTGTTTTGGGCTCTAGAATTTCAGTTTTATCAAGCTCTTCATCATTTTCGATTTGTTTTACAATTGTTCGTTAAACCGATTACAAAATACAGTTTTTATTCGTAATATAAGGTACTTAAGAATCGAAAAAAAGCATAGCATTTTTTTTTATCAACTTATGCATTTATAATTATTTATTTATTTTATTTATGCAGTATTTTTTTTTCTTTGATATAAATTCAAGTTTTTTCTTTGATATTAATTCAAGTTACACTGTTTGAGCGTGGCTACCGATAAGAAAACAAATTTTTTTCTTTTATTGAATAAATGAGAAGTTAATATTGTTTAAAAACTTACGAATTAAGATTACGAGTTATGAGCGTGAGTGTGCGACCATTAGTAAATTTTTAGCGTAGTTTTTTCACTCACGCTCAATTTTTTTATACTTACATTCTTGCACGCTCACGTGATTGAAAAAAAACATAAGACTTAAGAAACAAACTTAGTGTTAGGTTTTTTTTCGTTACGGAATTTCTTGATTCGGTCACCGCGCTCAAAGCCCGCGATAAGAGCTATGCAATAGCTTAATAAAAATTTGGCTGTTCGTTAAATGCGATGTTCATTAAATCGAATGTTCGTTAAATCGAAATACTACTGTATATGATGTTAATAACAAGTAAATAAATAAATAATAATTTTTAATAACTATTTACTCTACAAAATTATGAAAAAATAAACTAATTTATTTTATTATTTTTATTCTTCTCTTTTTAGCACTCAGCTTTTTTCCTTTCCTCTATAAAAGAAACGTGTCGCGTTTGTTTAACGAAAAAATTTAGCTTAACGCTTTACAAAATCTTTCATTTACAGGGTGATTTTCCATCAGAAAACCTACTAAACCAAATCATTTGGTATATAAAACAAACACCGATCGATATTATTGTGTAAAACGTGTTAGATTTCTCAATTAACGTGCAAAACAAATTACACCAAAATAATCTGTAACGTCGTAAATAGATTAATTACACAGAAACGCCAACGACTAAAAAAATCTCAACCTTCGTGCCATATAAAACAAAAAAAAAGTGTGCTTTTCAAATTGAAATTTTCGAATTTGTCTGTCTCCTCCTTAAGCGCGACAAACGAACAGCGCATGCCACAATCCAAGATGGGACTATTTACAAATATAATTAAATGGCTGACGTTGTTGGCTGTGGTCACAGCTCATTGTAAGTATTATTTAAACAATTAAATATCTATTACATGATTTAAGAAATTTTATTTAAATAATTTATTGAATAACTCACTCAATGTTCTCTCTGGGTGATGTGATGATGATGAAAAGTTTTTATACGGAGACATCGAATTTTGTTGAAAAGCAAATTACGAGTATAATTGAAATTGTCAATGTTATTGGCATCACGGGGCTACAAATATGCTCAAAGTCAAATAAAAGTTAAGACAAACATATTTGGGTTTCTCAAATATGGATGGTAAGAGGTAAGAATTTTAGTGAAATCTTAAATTAAATGAAAAGAAATCGGTCAAGAGAGATTAGACATAAGCCAGACATGGATATAAACAAAACATACACAGTCGACCTTATTCATAATGAAGAGTTAAACGCTAACTATGTACTGAACTTAACCAGGGGATTACTAACACACTTTTTCAGTCTGTAGTAAACTCGTTATTTTGGAGTTTAGTCATCATCAGGACAACCAAAAGGGGTTTTATGCGCATAAAAATGCTCTTAAAATGTAAAAAATATGCTCTAAAAAAGTTTTCTTTTTGTTAAAAATTATAAAATTGTATTTAAAAAATAATAAAAAATAAATTAAAAAATAAATACGTTATCGAATTTATTAATATATGTAACTTGTTAATTTAGGAACATTACTGAGTAATACAACATATAGCACATACATACTAATTTATATAAGATAAAATACGAACTAAATTTTACTTTGTGAGCAAATTTGTACAAGTATAAGACTGTGAAATATATTGACTTAATTCATGTTGGAATTGCAATAAATTACAGCGTGTTGACTTAAATTCTCAAAAAGAAAGCTCTGGATGTTGCTTCTAAAAATAGTTTTATCAAAAAAAACTTCTTTCTACATCCGTTGAATTCATTGGAGCATATTTAAGAAAAAATTTCGCTCTTTGCGCTTTGGTTATGTCAGTGACAATTCAGTTCAGCTGTAGTAAATTCGCATGGAACGCCACCTAGATGTCAATTCGACTTGGCGAATTCAGTTTGCCGTAGTCGATTCGCTGAGCGCCATATGGTTGTAAATTTTTCAATCACACATAAAAAATAGCTAGAATATAGTTATAGAAAAAATTTACGCAAACATGCTCTTCAAAGTGAAATATGCTCTTAAAAAAATAAAAAAAAAATGTGCCCTTATGGGCGAAAAAATGCTCTTAAAATAATCTTAAAAGTAAAATATGCTCTTAAAAAAGTAAAATATGCCCTTATGGGTGACAAAATGCTCTTAAAAATAATCTTAAAAGTAAAATATGCTCTTATAGGCAAAATATGCAAAAATATGCTGTAACAAATCGATGCCAAAATTCTTAAAAAGTTCTGAAACGGATAAATAAACACCTTATATGTTTGTAAGACATCCAGCAAAAAATAGGATATATCATATTTTTGGTTGCCCTGGTCATAATACTTTTACATCCACTGTCTAAGAAAAAGTGTAAAATTTCTGTTTTATTTAAATTCAATTGTGTTTTTGCATTAATAAATCAATATTTACAAAGAAATGGTGAATACTTCTACAAAGAAAACTTTACAATGTCATCAAGAAAAGAGGTTAGATTTTCTTGTAACCTTTTTTTTTGGCTTTTTTTTTAATTTTTTTTTTTATTTTTCATTAAATAAAACTTTGTTAAATTAAATCCCGCCTGCATATCCACTGTGTATTGATGGATCAGAAAAAGGATTATGAATAATCCAATGGATATTCTGAGTACAACATTTTATTAAAAATGCGGCCGACAGTAGATAAATATAAAACATGGAATAGACATAGACAAAACATAAGTTAGCAAGTGTCCAGATAGAGTAGACATTGACTACACATTAACCAAACATACATAGATAAAACAATGTTGCATTAATAGTAACATGCGAAAGATCGGAAGTGCTGAAAATCACAACTTGATCGATGTGACAGGTGGGTCACCAAAATTGGTCTCCAAATAAAACTAAAGCTAAAACGAAAGCTATTTATATAAGTATATGATTTTTCGACCTTTTTGTAATTATAATGTTGTTTTTTAAGAAAATAATTCTATGCAGGCTTCCAAGGTCATTAACTTGTATTTAAATGCAAATAAAAGACAAATTTTATTTCATTTATACATCCGACGTTTCGTTGGGATTTTCCAACATCTTCAGGGATAACTTTATTTTAATACAATTTCATCTTTTAATATAATTTGCACTTCAATTTCAGCGCCATGATAACGTTTGACATAAAAACTTAAAAATGTTTGCAAAAATAATCAAAAATAAAATAAAATATCACAGATCAAAGTTAATTTAATTTCTTAATATCGCAGTTGGAGTTACACTAAAACTATTTTAATAGCGGATAGTAAACGTTTTATAATGCCGAAAATCACTGTTCAATGGGAGGACATAAAGGGCGTGTCAGATACAACTTCGTCGTTTTGCGTGACGTTTCTAACTTTGACAGAAAAGCGTAAACAGTGTTATCGTACCTCTGAACCATTAATATCAAGCGATGATGGTGAAGTAAAAAACGCGCATAGATATCGACATACTTTCAATGAAATACCCACCCGGATGAAATGCGAAAGTAGTCGCAGTGTGGGCCGCATAAGATATACATCGTGAGACCGCTAGATAACACCATATCTGACAAAAGGAAAAAGGCTTAGACTAGACTAGAAATAAATTAAACATTGACAAGACATAAACTAGACATAGACAAGGCAAGATATAGACAAAAGACAACCAGACATAGACAAGACGTAGACTAGATATAAAATAGACATAGACCGGACACAGATTAGACCAGGCACAGACCGAACTGAAAAACTTCAACAATTTTGCGAAAAAGTAACGAACAGATAATACAAATTAAAAATAACATTTGAATTGCATGAATCTTCTGTCAAATGTGTTTTCTGTACGATCATTTATTGAGAGGGGTCATCCATCCATCATTCAATTTAATTTGATTAAAAGCATAAATGATTTAGAGCTCTCTTTGTATTTATGTGCTTGAAATAAATTATTATGATTTATAGTCAGTTGTTGTAGGTTTTGATGACAAGCCGCCCCGCCGCCACTACGAATGAAACTGACAATTAATTTTATTTTGTTTTTATTTTAAATAGTTAAATAGTTTTGAGTTTATCTAGAGAACTAAACAAGAAAATTTCACTTTTCTTTTTAGTTTCAATTAATAAAATAGCAAACGAGAAAAACAAAATTATACTTCCTACATTTCAAATTACTAGTGCAATCGAAGGTAGTCGAAGTCGAAGGTATACATACGGCTCCTATACACTCATAGAAAAAAAACTGTCACAACCAGGCATGCCATTTTAGCACTTCTAGTGCTAGATCGATCTAGCATTAGTTTTTCTGAGTTAGCACTAAGAATTTGCAAAAAAATAAAATGCTAAATGCTAGTTTAGCATTATTTTATAATTATTTAGCATTTTTAGTACTTTTTTTTAGATGGCGGAATTACTTTGAAAAATCACATACATATTTATTTATTTATTTATTTATTTATTTATTTATTATTATTTATCTATTAAAATTCCTTACAGACAATTACTAATATTTATTTACATTACACAACAGTAAATAAAATACAAAAAATAACATGTGTGTGAAGATAAATTCGTATTTATAAAGCAGAGACACGAACCAAAAATTTTAACATAGCTCATTTTGCAGTTAACAGAGCTTTGTAAAACGGTTAACAGTAGTCGCAAATTTGATTAAAGATGAAAAATCCAGGAATTGGGACCAAGTCCATGCCAAAAAAACATGGTGAAAATTCTCCATTATGTACCTAATGATATTACAATAATAAAATATGGGATATATGTTGGCAGGCACTATGAAAATTGATTTAAAAAAAAGGATTTTTTAGTGAAATTTCTGGAAAAGATTAGTAACCATTTTGGTCAAATATGGAATTGCACACGTTGTGCACTATATATTTAGGGTAGTCCAAGGGATCCCTAATGGCACCCAATTGATCACATATCTGAAATAATTTGGGAAATTCAATAAATTGATTTTAAGAAAAAATATAAAAAACAATTTGTTATGAAAATCCAAAAATTTTTTATATCTTAGAAAAACTTTTACGTCATCAGCATACGAGTACATCAGGATAGATGAAAATTTTATTGCTGTAGGCAAGTCATTAATAAAAAGTCAAAATAGTAGCGGCCAAAGATGGCTGCCCTGGGGTACACCTGAAGGTACGGCTATGCTTTTAGAAAATGTGTTTTTGAAACGAACTGTCTGTGATCTATTTGTTAAGTACAAATATATCCATTTTATGCTTAGATCTGTAAATCCCATTATTCGAAGTTTCTTGATAAGAAGTAAATGATTAACTTTTTCAAATGCTTTTCTAAAATCTGTGTAGATAACATCTGTTTGCATTTTTTGTAAAAAGCCACGATTTATTGCAATGGTAAGGTGAAATAGATTTGTGGTTGTAGAACAATTTTTTCGAAAGCCATGTTGACACGGGGATATGATATTTGCAACTTGGTAGTATTCAGTGATAAGCTTTTCAAACAATTTAGGTACATATAACACTTAGCTTTGCGATGCCACGATAATTTTAAATTTCAGATTTGCTGCCAGATTTAAACAACGGCACAATGAAGAACATTTTTCGAAATATTGATATTTTTTTTTTATTTAAAATTTATTAAGTTTTTGTTTGTGACTGTCCTTTTTACACAAATCTGTACTGTGATATTTTTAAGGAGAATGATGTAGAATTGGTCCAAAGAAGATTATTTGCCTGCAAAAATAAAAGAATTCCCTGAAGAATTTGGAAAATACGAATGAAACGTCATAATAATATGTAAAAAATCCTTTTTTTAATGACCTTTAAAGCTCAAATATTGAAAATATATTCATAATAAAAAAATGTTGGAATTACACCAAAAATGTCAAATATTTAATTTAAACAAATCACAGCACGTTATTTTGCAAAAAGGAAAGCATGTGTAATTCCTAATTTCAAGTGTAATTTAACATTTCGTTTGACGCAACACTCGTGTGAAGTTAGTTCCATTTTTAAATGTTAAGCTAACATTTATGTGACTGAGAGCCTGTTAAGTTAACAACAGAATTGAGTGTTCGTCAAGATTTGTTCGCAAAAAAAAAAACTCCGCATATAATTTAAAAAGCAAGAACATTTATAAACAAAAAAGAAATTTTTCAAAAACTAAAAATTTTTATTTAAATCTATAAAATCACAAAATTTATTTATATTTTTGTTATATTATTTTTTTTTTTTGGAAAAATAGTTAAAAGTTCATATAACTGAATAAAAACGTTATTTAAAGAAAGGAGGAACTTCCCGAAAACACAAAAATGGACCCAGTTAATATTTGTCACTTACAACATCCGAAATTTTGAATTTTCAGAGATAGAAGTTTTTTAAAAAATAGAAAATGGCTAAAAATCGACGCCGAGAAAAAAATTGGTTCATTACGGCAGAATGTGAGGGTTATATTCGGTAGCATTTGCAAAATCGAATGTTGAAAAATGCTAAATTTTGAAAAAAAAACATCTATCTCTGAAAATTGTAATTTTCACATTTTTTTAATTGACAAAAATCGAGTGGGTCCATTTTTTGGGTTTTCGAAAAATTCCTCTTTTTTTTAATAACTTTTTTATTCAATTATATGAACTTTCAACTATTTTTTCTAATGTGAACTTAACTGCAATGGTAAAAACGGAGCTAGCTGGCGGAGCTAACCTCACACACATCCCTCTTTAAGGATATTTTCTGAGCCTTTAAAAAAAGGGAAGCAAATCAAGTAAAATTTTAAAAATAATTAGTTAGAAAAGTTCTATGGAGTATCTTGAGTTTTTGTATTATTTACTTTGACAGAGTATTTTCATTTTATCGTAGATTATTGCCAGGCAATTGGTAAAGTAGCCCCAATATTTTATTTCTATCGGCTACTAAAACATCCTTTATTTAATCTAACGAGACGCAATTGCGAATTTGCTTACCATTTTTTTTAAATTGAATTCCGCTTAAAACTTTGGCTCAAAGAAGTCTTTGCCGAATTTAATAAAAATCAATTACTGACATTAAAACTTGTTAACAGAGTCCGACCGAATGTTCGGGTTTGGTGTCGGAGTTAAGCGAAAACCTACGATTGTTTGATATTCGACAGTCGGAAAATTTTTCGCCGAACATCGAACCTGTCATACATTTTTGTAATTTTTTTTTATATCATCAAACATACGCAAAAAAATTAAACCCTGTAAAATATTTACAGCACAAATTGTACAACGTTGTCAAAATAAATCGTTTTATGTGTGTTAATTTTGATTTAATTAAATTAAAGAAAAATATTAAAATTAAAACTGTTTCTATTCAATAAAAAAAAGTTCGGTTTGAATTTCGCTCTAAAAAAATCTACTGAAAATGGGTTCGATCGTACACTATTTGTTAAAACGAACTTCTTGAAGGGAAATCCGTCCTTGTTCATAAGCTCTCGTAAGTAGTCAATTCATAAGTAGTCCGTCCCTTTACCTTTTAAAATCAACTTCCTCTTTTTATTTTTAAATACATTTTTTTTATTAAGATTTTTTCTAATTAAAATTCTTTTCATAACATTTATTCGTTTAAAAAACTTTAAAATAAAAGCAAAATTATATTTAATATTGTATGTAGTCGTATTTCGTGTTCTTTTAAACGATAATAGTTGAGACAATGTTTGAATTTTTAATTTAAAAAAAATTAATAAAAAAGAAACAAGTTTAACACGTTTAATTCTTTTTTTTTTCATTTATTTATCCTCAAGTATTTGTTTGTGAAACCAAAATGGATTAATGTCTCCTCTTTTACGAATACAAATGCAACTTAAGCGGTTTGTTTAATTTAGAAAGAAAACAAAAATTATTAAATTACTTTAAAGAAGACAAATTAAAATCACGTGTTTTTTTTAGTTTCATTTGTAAGTTCAAGTTTAATGCGCGCAATGGAGAAAAGTCTCTTAAGAGTTTTGTTTAAACATTTGCAATTGTGTTTTTTATCTTGTGCAATTATTTTTGAAAAGTCAAATTGCACTCAAATGCAAAGAATTTTTTTTTGTTTGAAGCATGAGCCATAGATCATTGGCCTGCTTAGCTGAACAACACCGAGAGAAAGTTTAGTTTAAAGCGAAAAAATAGCTTAAGAATCGCCAGAAGGCCGGAGACCCAAAATAAGTATTAAAAGTGTTTTTGAACCGTAAACATTTCCATAAATCAACGAATATTTTATTTGCATTGTTGATATAAGAATTCTTTTAGGAAATTATATTTGAAGGTGCCATAAAGGAAAGAGTTCGAAAACGCTTTGGCTGCGGCATCTTCAGGAAATTAACGCACTAACTGCGTACAACGATTGGAGACTTCTAAGGATGCCAAAGATGAGGCCACGTCAGTCCAATCGGCTTGTGACTATACCAGCTTTAGTAATTTATAATATACTATTGTATCAAGCGGTCGACTCAATCGACCGCATTCTAGAAAATAATATTAAACATTTACATAAATACATACGATAAAATACAAAAACAAAAACCATTCTAAATAAACAACTTAAAAGTCTGTATCATTTCTATGCAAAAGAAATTGGACAGACAAACACACATACATACACACCTTGTTTTTTTTAGTTTAAGCTGAGATACATGCATGTGTAATAAGTGTGCATGTGCTAGTAACAACTTGAAACGCTTATAGTTCCATAAATATCGAACCGATTTAAATATAATTAAGATTGTGTACATCTATGTGAAAACCCCTTTAAAAAAATATAAATCTTTCTAAAATCAGTTTAGTATTACGGTCGTAAAAGGGATCTAAAAGAACTTGTTTGCCTATTAATAATATTGATAGTATGCGGCACAGTTAATTTGCTGAAGCCATTAAAGTTGAAATACACAGTTAAAAATAGATTACTTTTTATTTGTACACAAATTCAACAAATTAATGCAAATGTCGAGGTTGTTTTCTTTTCATTTTACATTGAATTGTTAGTCAACAGAAACTAACAAATCATTACAGAATGTCATTGAAACCACCAAGTAAATAATCAAATTAAGTCAATATGCAAATAACTTATGAACTTTCCTTAAATAGATATCAATTAAGGGCTTGATTTTTTGAAGAGATTTCGGATTTGAATTAAAAAAAAACAATTAACCTTTAGAGAAATGTATAAAATATTTATTTAAGTCGACAGAATAATCTATATAATTCAATGTTTAAAGATTATTTCATATAAATGTCGACCGCGGCTAAACCTTAAATGTTTTATACGCTGGGTCCAATTTTGGCTTACTTTCTCCCACATATTGGCAGGTATCTCACGCAGAAATTCTTCAATATTGGCTTCCGGTACTTCAGCCGTTGCGGGCTTGTTCCTATAGACATGGACCTTAACATAGCCCCACAAAAAATAATACAAAGGCGTTAAATAGCACGATCTAGGCGGCCAATTGACCGGCCCCGAAAGTGAAATTAACTGTTCACCGTACTCGTCACCCAACTGGGCCATTATTTCGCGTGCTGTATGGTATTTGGCACCGTTTTGTTGCAACCACATGTCAGCTAAGTCCAGCTTTTCGATTTTGGCAAAAAAAAAAATTATAATCGGCGCCGAACCGATAATTCACGGCCATCAACAACACTGGCGGATACTGCAGCGACATTTTCCTCTGTCCGCTCTCTACGAATGCTTGTTGGTGGTTTAATGTCCAATAATGTAAATTTATTGCGAAGTTCAGTCACAAGATTTCCAATAGCCGCATCAGAAAGTCGTCCAAACTGACCATAAAATGGAAGAAGTGCACGATGCGCTTTCTTAAACGAACATGAATTTTGATAATAAAATTCAATAATCTGCAATCGTTGTTTGTTTGTAAGTCGATTCATGGTTAAATTATAGACAAAACTAAACATGTTCAACAGTAACATGTTACACGAAAAAAGCCGAGCTGCCAAAAAGAAAGTTGCTAAAAAAACACCTCTTAGAAAGCTCGGCGTGGACATCACACGGTTATTAAACATTGGATGCACCAGTAGATATGTTTTTTTGGCTACTTGTTTGGCATGGCGCACCATCTAGAGTATTCAAAAACTGGAGCCGAAAATCGATTGACCAGTTTTTTCTCTTAAAAAAAATTCTCCCGATTCATATTCCCAGTTTTAGATTTTTAATCCCCAGAAATCTCCTAAATAAAACTTATATCAGTAATTATAAATTATTTCTTAAAATATTTTTCATATGTATTTTCAGTTTAGAGGTTTTCAATTATAATTTATTTAAAAAAAAATTCAGACATATTTTTGACATTTTGGCAATATTTCGAACAATTTATTAGTATTTTTCAATAGTGATTTAAGTTATCGGTAATTAATTAGTGGCTTTTTTTGCCCAACCTGCTTTCGAAACCAGGCATTTAAAAAAAGGACTTTTCGAATAATTCGTAAAAAAATTGCGCTTTTTCGGATACTCTGGTAGAGATGGGCACCGTTCACGTGATTAGCGTGATCACGAGAATGCGTGATCACGAGAATTTGTTTGTTTCAATCGTGTGAGGGTGGCTGCACGTGAGTATAAAAAAGTTGAGCATGAGTAGATTTTTAGCGTGATTTTTTTTAGCTTTTTTGTGATTTTTTCATATAATTTTTTGAATCGTTTTATAGTTTCATGAGTGTGAGTTTTCATGATTATGACTAACTAACTAACATATTTTAAAATCCCAAGACATGTCGGGGACAGTCTGAAACTATCAAATAGCTGAATCCTAGGACTACTAAAGAAGTGGGGCATATAGCCCTTATCTAAAAAATATGGCAGCAGTTGTTTAAACAAATATTATGAGGAGTCTATGGAGCGTGTACTTGCTTAAGACTTCAAGAGCACACTTTTGCTTTTAGAGAGCAGGGTCTTTTATGAAGCTGTCAGACTTGACAAATGTACAACTAGCAACAATCTCTCCATCTTAAATGGTTCCTCAGATATTAAATGCTTCATAATTCCGAACTCTCATTCAAAATCTGGCTCAAAATTTTATATTTTTATTTTTTTGAAACTAAAAGAATTTCATAAATTCTTAAAAATGTTTCCCAATTATGAGTGGATATTCATCAAGACAATTTGTTTTGTTTTCTTGCTGTCTAACATTTATCATTGTGTCAATATGCCATTGTGGAAGCACATCTAATGGTTTTCATCTTCTTTTGTTTAAATTAAAACTATAAATTAATTTCATAGCATAAATAATTCCATCACATGTACCATCCATCCATCCATCGTGTTTATCCATCGCACATGTCTTAAGATTTGTGTGTTTGTGTGTGTGTGTGTGCTTATCGAAAGGGGTTAGACACTCAAATCTCTGAAGTAATAATAATTTTTCTTACTCCATCAGCAGTTTGAGGATTAAGAAAAAAATATATTTACATATATACATCCATATTACGAGGGTTGCCTTTTAGATTTGGTGAAAATTATTTTTTCCGAGCAACTTTTGGAGTCAATTGAAAAGTATGCGTTGGACATTGAAAAACATTGATCACTTGATTTTCTACTATCATTTATTACTAACTATGCACTACCAAAAAAATGGTTTATCTCAACGAGGCAGCTCTGTGAAGTAGCAATGGCACCTCAAAAAAAACAGATGGTAGAATGAATCCATAATCGAACCATTAACAGTAGAGGAGATCTAAGCCTTAGAATCATCCTGCTGGTCCACTGCGCTCTGCATCAATTGTCAGAAACTTTTGTTTTCGGGTCCTTCTCTCCGCGAATTCAGGTAAAGGGTGATTTTTTGGCACATTTCTTTTTGGCAATACTGTTTTTGGCAGCTCAGCTGTTTTTGTGTAACATATTACCGTTGAACATGTTCAGTTTTGTCTATAGTTTAACCATGAATTGACATCCAAACGAACAACGCTTGCAGATTATTGAATTTTATTATCAAAATTCATGTTCGTTTAAGAAAGCGCATCGTGCACTTCTTCCATTTTATGGTCATTTTGGGCGACCCTCTGAGGCACCTATTCGGAATCTTGTGACTGAAGTTCACACTAAAGTGCGGACAGAGGAAAATGTCGCTGCTGTATCCGCCACTGTTGTTGATGACCGTGAATTATCGGTTCGGCGCCGATTATATTTTTTTTTGCCAAAATCGAAAAGCTGGACTTAGCTGACATGTGGTTGCAACAAAACGGTGCCAAATACCATACAGCACGCGAAATAATGGCCCAGTTGGGTGGCGAGTACGGTGAACAGTTAATTTCACTTTTGGGGCCGGTCAATTGGCCGCCTAGATCGTGCTATTTAACGCCTTTGTATTATTTTTTGTGGGGCTATGTTAAGGTCCATGTCTATAGGAACAAGCCCGCAACGGTTGAAGCACCAGAAGCCAATATTGAAGAATTTCTGCGTGAGATACCGGCCGATATGTGGGAGAAAGTAAGCCAAAATTGGACCCAGCGTATGAACCATTTGAGTCGTAGTCGCAGTCAACATTTAAATGAAATAATCTTTAAACATTGAATTATATAAATCGTTCTATCGACTCAAATAAAGATGTCATACATTTCCCTAAATTTTATATGTTTTTTTTTTAATTCAAATTCGAAATCCACAATCGTTATTATTATTTGTCGCACGAGTAGAAGTGAAATTGGTGTGAAAGTATTAAAGGAGTCGGCGGACTAAGACGGGTTTTTTCAATATCAAATAGTATCAAGTAAATTACCATCGTATTAACTTTTCCATCATTTAGAATGTTTTTTGCTTTTGTATTTTATCGTATGTATTTGTGTAAATGTTAAATATTGATTTCTAGAATGCGGTTGATTGAGTCAACCGCTGGATACAGTAGAAAGACGTTAAACTGTAAAATTCCGATGTCAGAACTTAGCGTATGCTGTGTGAAGTTGTACACAACGCTTAAACTTAAAGGTTAACCCTCGTATATTTATGTAAATATGTTGCAAGTTAGAGAAAGATGTTGAAATGTCTGCTAGATTTGTTAGTATTTATTTTTAAATAGAACTTGTTTTTCTCCCCACAAATTGTTTTAGTTTTCTAGTGTGTATGAGTTCAGAACTCCGAAACGCGCTACAATTAATGACAGCTCTTCTTTTGTTTTGAAATTTTGTTATTTTTTTAATAATATTGAAACTAAAATTTATTGAAAAGAATTTACAGTGACATTTTTGTATTTCCACTTCAGATGCCACTACCTGAAGCTTTTGTAAAATAAATTAGAGTAGCAGTAGTGAAAAGAAACGGAAATATTAGAATGAAATAATAATCTCCTCCCCTCCCCCATCCATCCTGCCCATATTCTGCTTCCTGTCATGCGAACAGAAATGATGCATATGGATGGCTGAATGAATGGATTACTTTACATTTGTAACATCGTATAAACGAGTGCCCTTCTTTCAATACGGTCGAAGTTGCGTGACATGCGTGCTCGTTAATGTTGATGGCTAAAGAATTCCAAGCATTAATGAGTACAGACTGACAAACAAACAGTGTGGAAATATTTATTAAAAATTCTCATTTACGATAACGAATAATAAACTACTGCAGCACATAATTATTATTTTCAGGCGAATGTGGAACAAATGCTTAACAAAATATTTATCTTGCGCGCACACATAATTATTTCTATGTCATATTAAAATATCAAATGTTTTATTTATTTAGTTCTTCTAATACGAAATGTATTCTTTTGAGCATAACTTAAACTTTTTTACACACTTCTGAGATATTTTTTCCCCTTATTATTGTCGTTATTTAAATGTAAATGGAGAAAACTTTGATGCCAGATTTAGGCTAAATGTTTTATCTTTCGCTGCCCCAAAGCAGAGTAGTGGACTTACTAAAAGGAAAGACTGAAAGTCATTTTAATAGATTCTGATAACTTTTGAAAATTATGATTCTTTTCATGATCGTAAAAAAGTGTAACAATAAAAAAAAGACACTTTTAAGTTGAAAGTCCACACCAAGCATTCCACCCTTTTTAGCGTCCTTCAAAAAAATTTAATCGTAGTGTTTTCATGCAGCTGCGAACGGTGCCGAATGAAGAATTCACGGTCATCACCAACACTGGCATATACAGCTGCGATATTTTCCTCTGTCCGCACTTTACGTATGCATGTTGGTGGTTCAATGTCCAATAATGTAAATTTGTTGCGAAGTTTAGTCACAAGATTCCGAATAGCCGCCTCTGAAGGTCACCCAAACTGACCATAAAATGGAATGGAAGCATGAATTTTTATGAAAAACAATTCAATAATCTGCAAGTGTTGTTCGTTTTTAAGTCGATTCATGGTTAAATTATAGACCAAACTGAACATATTTAACAGTAATGTATTACGCGAAAACAGCTGTGCTGCCAAAAACAGATGAGCTGCCAAAAACAGCTGTGCTGCCAAAAACAGATGAGCTGCCAAAAACAGCTGAGCTGCCAAAAACAGCTGAGCTGCCAAAAACAGCTGAGCTGCCAAAAACAGCTGAGCTGCCAAAAACAGCTAAGCTGCCAAAAACAGCTGAGCTACCAAAAATAGCTGAGCTGCCAAAAACAGTGTTGCCAGTAAGAAAGCTGCTAAAAATCGCTCTTTATTTTAACATTTGTTGCTGAATATATGTTCGAATGCATATTCATGCGGTCCAATCTTTAATATCTTGTGTTGGCAATAGAATTAGGAATTTGACAGTTGCCACGGCAATAATTGCCAAAACTATTACTCGTGTGGTCGGAGTGCAAACAAAGCAAGTTACTCAATACACCAAGAAATGCTACTTTTGCAAAATAAAGTTGCATATGCGGCACAAAACAAGATTTGTCATTTGCAATAACAGAATATTAATTGTACATTCCTTAAAAGTCCCAGGAATGTACATTTTTGTTCAAAACATATTCCGGGGCAGCAGTGCTGTGGGCATTTTGGAGGAGCTCAATTTTCTCAAGAACTGGCCACACGATTTTTAGCACGATTGGCTTATTTTGTTCTTGTCTACTTTCATAATTAGTGGGTCTCATTTCTTGAGAAAATCTGTGGTGTCCACAATAAGCCAGCAACTATTGTGTCTGACCACATATTTTCCTCCACATGAAATTCCCATAAACTTTCCATGAATTTTGCCCCAGTTTTTGAATTCCCATAATAAACGCTAGTTCGTCGACGCCATCTTTGCGCACGTTGAAAATACAAAAAAAACCATCAGATGTATTTTCAAAAAAGTTCATATAATCTTTCTTTCTCATTTTTCGCTATTCCGACTTTTTGGCATATAAGCCAAACCAATAATGAGCTGACGAAATGCTAACAAGAAATAGGTACATAAATTGTTGCAGACATAGCTGAAGTAATTCATGGGCTCGAGGATATCTCAGTTGCTCTTCACTCAGCCTTTATAAGCTTGCTTGACATGTAAAGCTTCTTTTGTCCACCACTGTATTTATTATTTTATTTCGTTTAGGTTCTTTTTTTCAAACTTAACGTTTGTAAACTTTCAACAGAAATGTCTAAATTTAATTGAACTAAATGTGCAGACATTTGTTGAAAATTAAACCAATAACTGCAACAAAGAAGAGCAAAAAAATACCGCCGCCTCACTTTCACAAAAAAATATAATATAAAATATCTGAATGTCTGCCACATTATGAAGTTCACTAGATAATCGGGAATAAGAGAGGCGGATCTGCTATAAAAAAATTTATATTTTAAACGGAAGAAGGGTCATGTTTAAATACACACATTTATTGGATTGTGTATGTTTGCAATGTGTGATTAGTTTTTATACGATCAGCATCCGAAACCAATACTCAGCCAGCCAGCCAGATAGACAGACAGACAAACAGACAAACAGTAGTGGCAAAATACATGAGTCACTCGGTGTTACTTGCCTCATGCTGCATTTGCAACTAAACAGGAAATAAACAATTTAAATGCGTGCGAACATGGAAAATTAAATAACAAAATAATCGGCCAATATTTTGTCGTAGACAAAAAGGCGAAGAAGAAAGGAAAATTAAAATTGTTGTTAAAAAAACAAGAAAAATTTTAAATTATTTATGACCAAATGCACACATACACTTCCAAATATGTATGCATTTTAAATATATTTTTTTGGGGTGATTATTTACTTTTATGAATAAATATTTTCTGGGAATTATACGATGGCAGTTTGATAATTAAGTGACTTTTGGGATAAAATACATTTTTTTCGGCAAAAAAGCTTTACGATCTATTCTCAAACCTACAAAAAAATGTCATATAATGAGTATCAAATTAATTTGTGAGACTTTCCCAGATTACAGCTACAGTGCAATTATCACAGGTAATAGCGATTCTACAACAAATTAAAACACCAAAAAACACACGCATTTTGTTGGTAGAAACGTACGAGGTTTATGCCAAAATCTATTGTCTGTGTGACGCACACATTCTCAAATTTACTAAGCCAGCTGTGCTATTAGCATTACCTGGTATTTTTGTACCATGATTAGAGCGCTACTTTACAATTACCAAAGTGTTTCTGAAACATTCTTAAACTTAAAAAACTTATTGACAGCTAAATTTCTCCGCCATTCAGCGCAGGTTTCGATTTAAATCTCTGATATGTATTTTCCTAGAAATTTATTTAAAATTTATGTAAAAGCTTTTGTTGTTTGTTAAATGTTCCCAACTTAGATTCCAAGAATTGTCACAACAATTTTATCCAACAAATTACATACTCAACTTCAAAACTAAAACAAACCTCTAGATTTATTTAATATTTATGCACCTTATCGCAAGCACACACACACATAACATGCATCTTTTTTGCTCCGTCTCCCCCTCGCCAACCGCATAACATTAAAAACACTTACTAAAAATAAATACATTTTAATAAAATATGACAACAAATCTCACCCACACTGACGGAGTGAATGACAGTCAGAATAAAGGTGCAAAGAGACAAAATAGAAATAAAAAAACAAACAAAAAATGCCCATAAAAAACACACACTTACACTGACTGACAGCAAGACTGTCAACGACACCAACATGTCACACAATGAAACAATAGGTGCATTCGACTACGCAAAAGTTTTTACAAATTCTTACTGAACTTTACTGCATTTTACTAAATTGCGTTCGTTTACACAAGATACACTTAAATGAGAACACAAATTGAGAGCGCAAAGTGACAGTTCATGGCTGAGTATTTACAAAGTTTTGCTGCCGAAATTTCTTATAGTAAAATTTAGTAAAACAAAAAAAAAGAACATTTAATTCAAAAGGTAAAAAAACAAAAGTAAGAAAATAAGAAGTATACAATTTGTGGTCAAGTTATTAAAAAAAGTAAAAATTTTAAATAATAAAATAATAAAAACTAAAAAGTGAATAATTATTTCTAAACTATTCGCTTGCTAAACAAATACTCGTACATGCCTTTTAAAAGAAAATAAATATTGTAGAAACCATTTTCTTTGTGTTATTTTAATTCTTTGGAGTTTCGAAAGTGCTAAGTACACAGAGAGAAAAAAGACGTTCTAAGATTGTGAAACAGTGGTATAAATTTAAAGTGGGGTACATACACACACCATCGAAAATGAGTGACAGTTTTGCTCAAATTTCGGCTCGATCGAAAATGTGAACACAAATTTCGTCGGACAACAGTCAACCACAGGAATTTTTGCGGTTGAGTGACTGATAGTGTGAATGGGAAAAAGTACCACGTGGTTCAAATAGTGAACGAATCGTTGCTTTTTGCAACTGACAACTAAGTTGAAATACAGGTTTTCTTATGAGCTTTGCCCCATTCCGGACGTCACCGTCAACGCAAAGTACTAAAGTTGGGCAATTTTTAACGTAAGTTGAGTACTTTGAAAAATATAATTTTTGTTTAATGTTTTTATTAAGCCTTTTGTGTTGTGTGTTGACAAAAATAAATTAAGCAAAAATTAACATTAAAAAAAACAGTATATCCTCTAATTCTATTGAAAATGTGAACTTTAATCAAATGAAGCTGATTTAATGTGCGTCAACAAAGTACTCATTGTGTCAACAACCTCCGCCGATACTATAATGTCAGTTGAAAAAAGCAACGTATAACGTACGACGGATTCTATGTGCCTCGGCCTTTACTTTAAGAAATATTATTATTGTTGAAGAAATCTGTTTGGAAATGCTTCAAAGATCCGCTGCTCAATTATTAGCTCGTGCCATCCTTAATGCCGTTCAACATCATTTTCAATCAGTGATTTCCTCACCACTCACCCAACAAATTTCCACGGCTGTTAATACACATAACAATTCCATTGAACACCGCTTTGCTTTCGAGAGGTTATGTAAGCTTATGTTTTTTTTATAATTTTCAGGAGAAATTGTTTTTAGGTAGAGGTATGTGCGCAAACATTCTAACAAATGTAATTACTTTTTCTTCGATTGCCCCGAACAAGTGGAAATGTATACACATCATGTTTCTATGTCGAAAATATTTGAAAAATTAGAAAGACCATGATACCATTTGGCAAAATTTGTTGCCACTTTGTTGTTGGCTTTAAATGTGATGCTACGCATGGCTTTGCCTCATGTTAATGTTTTGTCTAAGGCTGATTTACTGAAGAAACATGAAGAAAAATTACACTTTAATTTGGATTTTTATCTTGATGTTTTGAACTTGAAATATTTATTGCAAGCTTTGGAAAATATAAAAAAGTAAATGCGTCCATTTGTTTGATCGTTGAGGATTATGCCTTACAATCTTTTCAAATGCTGGTTTCCCGCAACACTTAAAGTATGCTGCGTTTGCGAAATCACATACTTAGATAAAGCGAATGGTTATATTTATAAAGCTGGCGAGTATAAATGCTTTGTGGCCTGTGCTGTGGGTGCTGAATTGGAGCCATCCAGGCATTCGAATGATATTGATCCTATTTGCAGAATGGAAAGGAAATTGAAGATATCAAACCACAATAACTAATTTTAGTTCAGATAAAATATCAAATAAATTAACTAATTTACAGGCAGAAGAATTTTTCATAACAAATGAAAAACTACTGTATATTTTTTCTAAACTTAAAGCTAAGCTCTCGACGGGAATGGATGGAAATCCAAATATAGTTTTAGAAAACATTCCTGAAACTTTAGTTTTTCAATACTGTGGGTTGTTTAACAATATGCTTAATAATTCATATTTCCCAGTAGTAGGAAAAAATCAAAAGTAATTCTCTTACCAAAAAGACACAAAGAGATAAGTGATCCAAATAATCTACGAGCCATACGTTTGCAACCCAATATTAGTAAGGTCCTTGAAATATTCATTAACAATAAAAAAGGTCTCGTAAATGAAAAACAATTCGACTAACGCAGTGCATTGTTTTACTTTAAACATTTACTGGAATTTGAACAGAGCGTTTGATAGATATGAAAAAAGCTTTTGATAATATATGGATCCCAGGTCTAATTCACAACCTAATAACATTCGAATTTCCAGTCAATATGATACTCGTAGTTTTTATACATAATATTATAAGCAATAAAACCTTTAGAAATTATTACCAAATAGTACATTTAAATTCATTAACGGCTTACATACAACAAGGCACTGTCAACTCCCCAATTCTTTTTAATATTTTTATTTTAGAATTACTTGAAAAAGTAGAAAATATGTTCGCTTTTGCAGATGATACTGTATATATCATGCCGACAAAACAATTGATAGAATAAATGCAAGGCTTCAGGAATCATTTCATGTTCTAGAACAGTTTGCAGTTGATTGGTCCATGCAGATAAATATAAATAAATGTGAAAAAATATTATTTAGACCCCCTGTAGACAAATGTAATAGCAATATAAGAAAGAACTGGAAATCCTTTGGAATAAAGTAAAGCTTGAGTCAAACAATAATTTCGAAGAATCAAACTGTCCGATACTTAGGCATACAATTAGCCAATTCAGCGCGTTTTCCATTAAACGCGCTAAGACGTGTGCGTTTGGCACAGTTAAAACGAGTTAAATCTCGCGCGAAACGCGCTAAATTGGTAACGCTGATGCAGTGACACGTTTTGAGCATGCAAAGGATTCTCAAGACTCGCTCTAGGATTTTCAGAAGCCCGAATGCGGCAATTTTGCTTGTTGACGTACTCTGAAAAGTGAAAATGGGCTTCGTCTGAAAAAATGCTTTTGAATAAAGTTTATCAGACACAAATTAGCAAAATCAAATAAAAAAAAGGAAAGATTACAGAAAACAATTTGTATATATTTCCTTAAAATATTCGTATTATAATACATGTTGCATCGAGTACCAACAAGAAATAGAGTTGAGTTGTCAAAAGTGTAAATATATTTCAACACTACATTTATTTGCAATCAGCTGTTTCCTTAATCTTACTATTTTTTAAAAATTTCTCCGTTCGCGTACTATTTTCGGCCACAGCTTTTTTTGAGAGTACATGTTTCAATTTACTCATTACTTACTCATTTACTGCATTTTACTGTAAAAGTAAACAAACGGACCTAATATGCAAAAAAAAAGCAAAATCTTCGAGTTGACAAAAAAGATGCAAAAAATGACAACAAAAAAAGAAGAAGAAAGAGCATTGTGGAGAAGGAAGTAAAAGGGAGTAGCTAAACAGTGGCTTCGTGTAACACTCAGGCATTTATCTAAACGCTCTTTTTGTAAAGCTGTTCACTTTGATGGGCCCAACCAACATACCAACAAATCACTATTCAAACACAAATTTTGTGGTTAAAAAAAACTATTCGCTTTGCTCACAACCAGTGTTGCCAATAGTAGGGAAAATCCCTACAAAAAAAGGAACAGATTTCGTGTTTTTATTAATATAAAGGTACTTTTAATTCCGACCCTTTTATGTTTCAAGTTTTTTTTTGCTAATGACACTGACATTAAATTGATAACACAAAACCTTATATATATTTTTATCTGGCTACATAATTTTTACTTCAAAATTGTGACAATATCAGTGGTTGCGGAATCGATCGAAACATTTTCAATAGCATGGTTCGATCTCCACATATTTCACTGTCAATTAAAGAGGTGTTTTTGGGTAATGAATGCGAAGAGTTTTTAAAAAAAACTTGCCCGAACATAATATTATTTAAATTAAATCTGATTGTCTTAAATTTTATTTTACCGCTTTAGAAGAATAATTAATATAATTACTTTCAATAAAACAATTTGAGCCTTGCAATGTTTGCTGTCACATAACTGGGTAAAATTTATCAAACAAATCAAAAACTCAACTAGTTGACAAAAAACAAAAAGCAATAATACTTAAGTATTAATTAAACCATAAAAGTTTGTCTTAAGTAAAAACAACAATTAGAAAGAAAAAATGGTACATGAGATAAAAACAACGTGTAACAATGGGTTAATTTAACGTTAATTAGTGATGGTAAAATTTGAAGATTGGTAGTGGTAAAGCAGTGTTTACTGTAAAAATAATACAATAAAATAATAATACAAATAACTCTCGTATCCTTTTTCGAGTCATAATTTGTATAAATACAAATTTGAAGTCACATTCAAACGAGCCACCTAAACAGTGGCGGATACATGGAAACACACATGAACACTGATGATGGGAGTGTAGCGGCTCCCGAAAAACAACGTTGTTTCTGTTCTGACGTGTAAGTTGATATTGATCGATGTTAAAATTTTCACTTGTTTCTTTGGAATATTGTCTCATGTCCAATTTTTTCTAACTAAAAATGTAATCATCACTTTGGATTAAAAACTACTAACAACCAATTTGTTCGAAAAATAATCACTTTAAATAAATTAATTTAAGTTTGATATTTATGAACAAAGTTGGATATAGAAAACAATAACACAGGAATGGCGAACAATTTACATAAAGACTACAATTTTTCTAAAGACTAAATAAATTCGATAAAAATTTTGTTTCAAAATAATTCAAATAACAAATTTTGATAATGAATTAATAGCGCCAAATTTTTCAAAATTGATAACGAACGCAGCTACTGAACGAATTTCTTCTATAATCACTGATGCTCGAACTAAAAAGAGAAACAAACTGAGCCATATAATTTTAAGTGCAATTTGCATAATAAGATCGTCTCCATGCAACAACAAAACTTAGACTGCACAAAATATAAATTGAATCTAATGGATTCAAAAAAAATGTGTACAAGTAATAGATTTAAGGAGTAACATACGAGTACACACACCTTAATGTATATTTTGAAGTATTTTAGTTTTAATCTGCACTATTAAACGGGTGTCCGCCGGGAAGGTATACTACTTTGTTTTGCCGCCATTTTGGTAAACAATAGTCTTGACAGTTCAAATTTAACAGTCGTGAAGCAGACACATGGCAAATTTATTATGGAAAAGTATTCGATAAACCAGCGTGTTTTAATCGTTAAATCATTTTATCAAAATCAATCATCGATTACTGTGACGATGAGAAAGTTACGTGAAATTTTTGGGAGAAACAACGTGCCAACAAAACGCACTATTTATCGTGTAGTGAATGATTTCGAAGAAAGAGGGTCTGTGGGTGAAAGACCCATGCATGGACCCACAATGTACTGCAAGATCGGTTGAAAACACTAATGCTGCTCAAGAAAGTGTTCAAAACAATCCATCAACCTCAATTCGACGTCGTGCTCAGGAGGAGTTTGGTCTTCAAAGAACAACTTGGGCCAGAATTTTGCACAAGGATTTGCATTTGTTTCCATTTAAAATTCAGTTGACACAAGAGCTTCTTCCACAAGACCATTTACGCCGCCGTAAATTGGCATATGTGCCAATGGGATGTTACAGCTCGCCCATGACAACCCCGATTTTCATGAAAAAATCATAATGAGTGACGAGGCACTTTTTCATTTCAATGGACATGTGAATAAACAGAATAGTCAGTCGGTTCTGGGCAATGGAAAGCTCTCAAATTATTCATCAGTCACCTTTGCAGCCATTAAAAGTGGCAATATGGTCAGGGGGAATCATTGGACTTTACTTCTTTGAAAATGAAAACGGCGTAACAGTAACTGTGAACGGGGAGCGATATCGTGATATGATTGAAAACTTTTCAACGCCACAACTGCATGCTTTGGGATTGATTAACGTGTGGTATCAACAAGACGGTGCCACATCACATACAGCCAGAATTATAACGGGAGATTTATGCAAACAAACCAGAAACGTTTGAGCAACCCAAACAAAATATTCGTGACGAAATGAATGAAATACCGCGTGAAATGTGTGAGAATGTAATGAAAAATGTGCTCAAAAGGGTTTCGTATTTGTGAGACTAACAGAGGAGGACATTTATCTGATATTGTATTCCATACATAATTGCTGACAATACATAAAACATTTATCAATATAAGATCCATTCTGTTTCATTTAATCAAAAATTATAAACAAACAAAGTATCATATCTTCCCGGCGGACACCCTGTATATACAAAATGTGAATAAAATTTAGTTTTTTGTTTGCTTTTCAATTGATTCATTTTCAAGCGTGTAAAAAATAAATCAATTCTTCTTATGAAATGCATTACATACTATAGAATATGGGTTTTAGGGAATTTTTGTTTATAAAATGGGACTTTTTGCGACACATGTAGATTTAAAAAATTAAAAAGGGAGTTGGCAACACTGCTCACAACACAAAAAAACTCTTATTTTAAAATCAACAACATTTACATGTGCAACAAACATGGTAAGAAAAAAAAAATAAAATAAAAAACTAAGGAGGTGTTATACGGAATCAGTAAAAGAAACTTTAAACAATTTATTCTACTCATTAACAGTGCAAACTGATTGAAAGGAACGACTACTGGTAAATGAACTCTGTGGACTGTGGCTGAATGTCTAGTATCTGGAGATGTAGCTGAAGCGGTTCAGAATTTAAATTAGACAAATAAAAAATAATCGAAGAAAATTAGATGGTGACAAACAATTAACAAGCAGCAGTGACCACATGGGATGATGGGTCGATCGGTCGGTCGGTCGCCAGACATTCTGGCTGTAATTTGCATTTTCAAGTTACTTTCAATTTATTATTGGATGTTATTTTGGACTGCATTTGAACAATTTAAAGGAATTATTTAATAATTTGGAATTTCTTCACTTACCTTTTTTTAATTGTTACTTGAGATGGGATGTGTTCTACTTTTTTGATTTACAGTTGAAATGTTTGTGATTAATTTGAACTGGAACTTGGTCAATTGCTGTTGACAGATAGCTGGTGTTCAGATGGGAGAAGTAATCATCTGACCTTGTGTTTGATAATAAGTTTCCTTTACGTCAACTCTGCAAGAGAAAAAGAAGGACAGGGTGATAAAGTTTTTTTTCTATCTAAGGGTGTGTGCCAATCGGTAGCAAAGTACTCTGGTATAGAAATTTTTGACACTGCTGAGGAGAATAAAATTTCACTAGCCCTGGGGTCTAGTAGAACTTTTGACAGAACTTGTAAATTTTTGACAAGCAGCAAATTAGAAGCATGGCAGCACAAAACACAGTAAGCCACCGGCGTCGCCTAATACATTGAATTTTAACTGCTCTTAAATGTAGTTAGACTGAAAAATGCATTGTTTACACACTCAGTGATGTTATATACTTTTTTGAGAAGTCTTTACGCAGCCCGAAAAATCCCTATTTTTCCCTACGCGTTCAAATATTGTATCCACAAAAATCCCTACAACTTTTATATGATATATATGTACATATAAATATTATTTAAATATAAAAAATTTATGTACATGAATCAGTTCTTTTTTTTCGAAAGTGGTATCAGATGGTCGACCAGCAGACTTGATGCTTTTATTTTTTAAAAAATGTATCCATATGTTTGCATTTGAACTGTTCGTCAGACACAGGTTCCAGCCAGCCTTTAAAGTTATCGTCCTCCAGCCATTTGTTGCAGACATTTTTGTTTCCAGTACTTTTCGGTTTCCTCTAAGTATGCCGAAAAGTCTGCACAAGACGAAGGGTTCATTCTGCAGACTATATAAGTGTATAATAATTATATATAAATATAAAAAGGCAATATTTCACAAATTTACCTTAAAGTCAACACTGAAATGACAATTTGTAATGTTCCCGTATGAAAGATTTTATTAAAATGTTGTCACAAATCGAATAAGCTTGCAAAATTAATATATTTTTTTGCTACATTATTAAAAAGTACCTAAACTTTAATAATGTCAATAAAAATATGTAATTTTTCCCTACGGCCATTTTTTTTAGAAGAAAATCGAATAGGGATTTTTCCTACATATAACATCACTGATCACACTGTACAATTTTTCGTGACAGATGTGTTGCAGATTAGAGTGGTCACCCGCCATTACGGCCCAATTCCACTGTGCTCTCAACACCGGGTGGATAAAAAGCGTCTACCAGCGCCCCCATGTGCAACAGACTGCTACACATGAGTACCAATTCGAAGACACGCATTTGGACATGCCTTCCCCCTTGGTTAGGAGCGGAGCCTATCTAAAACTCCTACCGATCTTTGGGTCTCGGCACCCGGTTGCAATGCAACTCCACACCGAGCTTGCGCTCTACCCGCGATTTGGGTTTAAACCACAGCCACCACGATGCTCCCCGAGGGGCCGCAACCATTGTCAGGCAAGAACCGTAGTTCTTGGGGCTCCTGACACCCGTGGTACCAGATTTAAGTCTCCGGTCAGACTTTGTAGCCGAAACTACTTCCAGTTGAACCCCAAACAGTTCGGGACTGGTGGCCCAAATTTTTTTTTTGTGATAGATATCGAGTTTTATTTTTGCTCCATAGATCATTCGATATCGATAATTAGACTCCTGATGTCTAATTATGGTATAAGAACTCTGCTTCGATTCCATCAATTAACGATGGCACACTTTAGGTGCCCCAACAGAAAAGCTTAAAGAAATTTGTTACAACAATTATTTACATTCATTTTGTGACACTCGACATGTCAAGTTAAACTTAAATCTCTTTCAAGTAGGGTGCATTCTTTTTCCTAATTTCCTGGCATATGACTTTAAAAATAATATTTTATTTATTAATAATCGTATTCCTTTTATGCTTATCTTACAATTTAAAAAGACAGCAGTAAATAAAGTTTTATGTAAATAATGCTGCGTGTTTGTTTTATTTAATTAAGTATTTTTGTTTTTACACAAAATGACTTCTTTTTCGTTATTTTGTTTCAACAATCTTGAAGAACTCTTGTTGTGCAGCGCCTTTTTTGTATCTGCCTCCCTGCTAAAATGGTTAACAATTATGATTCTTTTTTTTTAAATAATTTATTTACAAAAGAATTCCTTAGACACCATAAAAAAGATTGTTTATTTAAAAATTCGAAGAAAACTAAGAAACAATTTCTTTAATTCCAAAAAAACGTGTATTTATGCTTAACAATTTCTATAAAATGTGTGTCGTTTATGAGTCACCCTTTTAATCGGAAAATCTAAAAAAATTGGGAGCATATTTTTGTGTATAAATATATGTAAGTAATTATAATAGCCCTCATAATAAGTTTTTGGAAATCTTCAGAATAAACTAAATTAATTTGGAGTTTCAATAATATGCTGCTTGAAATGTGACAACAGTGTACTGGGTGTTGTGTAAGCAGTTAGTTGACTCAAATTTACTTTGTGGGTTAAATAGAAAAGAAACTCTCGCAATTCCTTTTTTCATTCGCTCGTACTATTTTACAGCAGCTCAGCAACCTTATTTTGTGTTTCAAACCAAAAAAAAAAAATCTCACAGAGGAAAACATGTAAAAGGAAACTGTTACTCTTTGAGGAAAAATACCCTCTCAAATGTGTGGCTGTTTTATATTTTATGTACTTGAAATTTTTTTATTATTCTGTTTGAAGTATACAAAAACTTTCTTAAATAACAGCAAATACGAGATACGCTCCGGAATTACAAGACCAAGACTGGAAGACTTATGCTAGGAATACAATTGGGACGAACAACGAATTTTGGACCGCGAATATTCGTCACTAAAAATAAGATACGATAAGTCGTAATTCGCCGGTAGAGCTGCAAAACAATTAATGGTGCTATCGATAGTATCGATACTTCTGTTTTTAGCTGACTATCGGTAGTTTTATTTCGATATCGATACTATCGGCTAATTCTTCTTTAATTGCTGATTTGTATAAAAACAAGTAAAAGTCGTTACAATTAAACGAAAATAATGATATTATATTATATTATTCACATTATTTTTGTTAATAATATTTCTTATTTTTATATTTAAAAGTATTATTTACTTTTCTGTTTTAAATTTTTCTTTTATAAAAATATCAAAAATGTTCTTGTTTCATGAAAAATGCTTTTGTATTGCCACATTGAAACGAAAAATAAAATAAAACAACATAACAAAAAAAAGGAATGTGTGGAAAGAAAAATATGAAAAAAAACACCGGGAACTGAAAACGTGATTTCTTTCTTTACCCCGTTTGCTTTTCCAACCCTTTCGCCTACATACACCAAAAATCATGTATTAAAAATCATTGAAAAAATCATCGTATGAATTTGGTGAATGATTCCTCAAGACGGGTTGCAATTGCGGAACGATAAAAAAGGAACGTTTGGATCGGTACGCATAGTTCCAATTAGGGAACCGTTCAATGTTATTCCACAATTGTCGTTTAAGTATTCTTACGACCATTGAACGATTTTTGGTTTATATTACTTCAAAATCGTGATAATAAAAAGTGTTCGTTTGATTAAAATGTTTTCTTTTATATTGAAGTGTTTTTTTTAAATTAAAGTGATTTTTTAATTAAAATACATATTTGTTATTATTACACTATGAAGTTTGTTCGGCACCAGTACTATCGTGAAAGCATGAACAATTGTCGTATAGCAAGAAGTTCTTATTTGAAAGTGATACACTCCATGGCTGCATTACATCGGACCATGTTGTAACTAGTCCGTTTCACCTATAATGGACCACGTAGTCCAATATTATCTGCAGGGACTAGTTTGGGTATAATATGTCAGTAGTACTGGCGACATCGTAAATAGATAATCAGCATAATTTCACAATTGACATTTCCTGCAGGGTACATACACACACACTTACATACATGCATACATCCATACGGACATCATTGTGAAATTTGTCAGAGTCGAGTCCCAGGACTTCAAAACGGAGAAATCGCGATTATCCAAAATTGGGGTAGCGCGAAATTCAGAAAATAAGTCTTTTCTTCGATCCACTTTTGAATCTATATATAAATAGGCAAAGACAAATTTTCCCCTTTGTTTGCCAACCGATTTTCTTAATTATTTTACCAAATGGCAGATATTGTTGAGCTTTAGTGACACGACTAAATATTATTTAAATCGGCTCAGTATTAAAGGAAGAAAAAGCTCATAAGGTTGACACCATTACAAATGCTAAAAATACACACGTACACGCATTCACTTATGTAAGTATTGGTTCAATTAAAAACATAAGCAAAGCAATGAAACTGTTTAAGAGTACCGACATTCATATGTACATACATATATGAGTAATAAGATTTTTTATAAATGTGCGTGTTTGTATGCAATTTTATTTCGTTTATTGTTTTTCCCATGGGGAAGGGAATACGTAATTAGGTAGTTTTTTCTCTTTAAATGAATGCAGCTAAAATAGGTGTACGTTTAAACTGGCGGTCGAATTTCGACCACTAGGCTTACTCTAGTAATAATAATTTTTCTCACAATTGCAAGTTTTGAACAGTTACTTTTTAGGTGTTTGGTGGTATTGATTCAAAACCTCCCTCGTATATGTGTAAATATACATTGACCTGTTATGCACATGTATGTACATACACACACACAAACACACTTGTAGTACAAATTGTTCTTGACAAAAGAAATTCTCTAACAAAATGTACATACATACCTACATACATACATACATACTTATATACAATGTGGTACATATTTTTTAATCCCCCCGTCTCTGTTTAATGATAGAAATTGTTTTAGAAAAATCCCTTGCTTTTCTATTTCATTGTTTTTCTTCTTCTAAGAATCTCTAAGGGTTTTTTCTAATATGTTGTGTTTTGTTACCCTGAATAATTAAATCCTACTACAATTGTACACACACACACATATACAATTAAAAAATACACACACACATCAAAATTGTATGTTGTCTTCAAAGCCCACTTTTTTATTTTGTTTACTTGATAATCCTTCAATTGTGACTGTTATCCTTGTCATGCAATCATGCTCCTTGATGCACTTAAATTTATTTAAATAAAAAACATGATATTTTTTATTAATTTAAGTCGTTATGGTAAAGGACGATTTATGTAAGCATTTATTAAAATA
This sequence comes from Gymnocheta viridis, assembly GCA_956483585.1. NCBI lineage: Eukaryota > Metazoa > Arthropoda > Insecta > Diptera > Tachinidae > Gymnocheta > Gymnocheta viridis. Next base: position 109,957,356 of record OY101441.1, read on the forward strand.
AATATAGAAGGTTTATTAATATATACTGGAGTATCCAGCAGTCGACTCAATCGACCGCATTCTAGAAATTAATATTAAACATTTAAATAGATACATACATACATACATACGATAAAAAAACAAAAAACATTCTAAATAAACAACTTAAAGTTCATTTCTATGCAAAAGCAAATTGGACAGACAAACACTCATGCAAACTTTGTTTATTTTTTAAGTTGCAGCTGAAATACATGCATGTGTAATAAGTGCGCGTGTGTTAGTAGCAACTTTAAACGCTTATAGCTCCCTAAATATCGAACCGATTTTAATAAAATTAAGATTGTGCACATCTATGTAAAAACCCATTTAAAAACATATAAATCTTTAGAAAATCGGTTCAGTATTACGACCGTAAAAGGGATCTAAAACAACGTGTTTGCCTATTAATAATATGATAATAAACAATATATGAAGAAGCAATGTTGCCAATTTTCTTTATTTATCGAAAATTGCTAAATTTATTTTGGGAAAAATAAATTTTCCAACTTATGGAGATACGAGTACATAAATTTGATTAATTTTCAATGAAAATTTTTATGTAACAAAAACAATATATTTTTAAAGAATTAGAATGGTGGTATCCTGCCAATAAATTGTATGCAAGCTGTTATTTGTTGCGGGTTACTTACCTACTGTATTTCACTGGCACTTGTGCCCGATTATCAGTAGACTTTCAACCAAAGTTTTGAAAAATTTGAAATCTCATATGTTTTTATATGAAAAACTTTCAAGAATTAAATCAGAATTATTCAATGTACAAACATTTTCAAAGAGCAAAAAAAAACACAGCTGATTATTTAATGTGATTATTTTTTGAGAACAAATTTTTTGGTAGTGGTTCTTTTTAATCCAAAATGATTATTATTTTGGCTAAAGTTCGTAACATCGACAATATTCCAAAGGAACAAGGGAACATTTTAACATCAATTAATTTCAACTTACACGGCAGAACAAAAACAAAGTTGTTTTTCGGGAGCCGCTACTCTCCCATCATCATTGTTCATGTGTGTTTCCATTTATCCGCCACTGTTTAGGTGGCTCGTTTGAATGTGATTTCAAATTTGTATTTATACAAATTATGACCCGAAAAAGCATACGAGAATTATTTGTATTATATATTCACCACTATCAATATTCAAATTTTACCATCACTAATTAACGTTAAATTAACCAATTGTTACACGTTGTTTTTATCTCATGTGCCATTTTTCTTTCTAATTTTTTGTTTGTTTTTACTTAAGACAAACTTTTTTGCTGAGTCAACCAGAAATACGAGAAAAAGTGTAACAATAGTTCGACTTTGAACCATTTTGCTTTCGCATCGCAATAGAGAGTAAACCGCCTAGTATTCCTGGTCATTGGGAATCCAGGGGGATGTGTAAGTTTTTGTTTTTATTACACTTTGTTTTAATTAAAAAAAAAAGAAATTCTAATAAACTTTTGTTGTTTAAAATTTATTTGTTCAAAGGTTTATTTAAAATGTTTTTATTATACATATATATTATGGGTTCAATCATGTACTATAATTTCAAACACTATTTAAAACCCATCCCTCTGCCATCGACAATGTCCAATATAATTTACCACCCCTTATAAAACTTGTTGCTAATCACTCATCCATTGATACTGTAGATAGATAAGTTATTCCTTTACACATGACCGACCAGTTGAAAACTTTTACAAAATTGACCATAATTGCTCTCCTTCTCCCCTTAATAACAAAATATTTGTTGAAAGTTTTTTTTTTTGGGAAACTAAACAAACACAAATGTATACAAACAAACTACTTAAACAACTTAATTAATTAATTAAACAATTGTTTCCAAATTTTAATTTAATTTTTATATATTTTTTTATTTTCTTTTTTGGGTTGCGTGTCTAAACTTCTAAATATTATTTCCTGATGTTCGAATTACACGTGATTCATAGCGAATATTGTCAATGAATATCGAATAACATGCGTTTTGATTTTCTAACACCTTCCTTTCACATGCTACTCGAAAGTGTTGGAGCATAAAAAATATAAAAAAATTTTAAACTTTTCAACAACTTCCTCGCATGAACATTTTAAATATTCAATTGTTTTTAGTATTAAAGAGGTTTTTATGGCTTAAAGTAGATATTATTAACACAAACTATAGAACAAAAAAAAATATTATTAAACATTTAAAACAAAAAGAAAACATGAATGACCGGTTTCTGGCATCTGCTTTTTCTTAACATGAAGTCATTGAAGTCGAACGAACATGACACACAAACAACGTAGAGACAGACAGACAAAATGTATTTTTACTAAATCAGATGTATAATTTAGTTTTGCTATTTTGGGTATCTATTAGGGTGATCGACTCGGTTTTACAACCGGTTTTTAAAACCGGGTTTTCTACAGTACGGTTGTCGGTTTTTTCAAAATGTTTTTTACAATTAAAATAAAAAAACAGGCTCAGTCGAATACTTTTCAATTTGTATATTTTTCAAATAAAATTACTTTTTACTATATTAAAACTGAGACGAACGAATGTTTTCTGTTGGTTATCCAAGTATTTTTTTTTTCAATGTAAAAGTTCTTCGTGTTTTTTGACTATGGCGAAATAAATTTATGAAGTGTTAGCAGGGGCGAATAAAATTCACCTTTTTGCGCGCAATTGATATCAAACTGCATATTTGAAAATCGTTAGTTAGTTTTGTAGACATTTTGCTTCATATTTTATATAAAGTTAGACATTCATTGCAGACCAAAAACGAATAAATGAACGTCGACTAAAAGGTTTGAATACTTTAATATTATATCTCAGAACTTGAAACTTCGCCAAAAGAGAGAATTTTATTAAATACTCTTTTATAAATGAAACAAAGGAATTCACCGAGTAACGACATAACTGCACTTTCATTCAATTTGAAGGAGAAGCTGAACAAATTATAAAGTCTATAATAATAGAGTATTCATTGCAATTCTTTAAATTATTTTTTTATAATATAGAGACTTATTTACTTTTGAACAAGAAAAATTAACACATTTTTTACAATAGTGTATTTACACCTTTTTGCATTAAAAAATACATGCACTCGTATTTACTCCTGTTTAAATTTCTGTAATAAAGGGACTGTTTTTGCTCGTAGGAGTCTTAAGTTTTCCGTGAACATGTAGTTTGACGAACCATAATTAATCAAAAACTCTATTTCGAATATATGTGTGTGTAGTTTACGTCCGTTTGCATTTAAGGTAACGATATGAAGCTAATTTTCATGTTTAACCTTTAACTTTTATATTATTTTATAGTATTTATATTTTTTTTAATAAAGGAAATTAAAATCAAAACTTTTGTATAATAATTTTCTTGAGAAAAAAAACCGGGTTTTCTGAATTTTAAAAACTTTAACCGGGTTTTTAAAAATTTCAAATGTTCGAAAACCGGTTTCTGAAAAATGTCGAATAATCGATCACCCTTGTATCAATCATGGGTAATTAGAGGTTTAGATGGCATGCACAACAGTTCTATGAAATATTTGCCATGGAAGCAAATATTTGTGGTTTTTGTAGCATAAAAGCGTATGTCGATTTGGAGTTTTTAATGCCAAATTGCTTTATTTTAACCCATTTGCGCCCGCCGTGCCAAATTGGGAACACTTTATTATGTGGGACATTTAAAAAAAACTGTCGATATTATTCAAAGCATAATTGATTCGCTGAAACGTCCCTTTTTAATATTTTTGTCGTGGAATACTTACATATTAGCAATGTTGATTTAAAATGTAGACATGTTGTCTTTACACTCATCAAATCGAAAGTTAATTTAACGAAATAATTTTTTTATTTTACTACAAAGCTGAGTTGGGCGAAATTCAACATTGCACAATGTTATTTTAAGTACGAAAAATGTTCAATCTACTATTTGTTAGTGCAAATTTAAAGTTTTAAACATTGAATATATATATGTTAGCTTTCAACAAAGTCAATATTTTCGAAAAAAAAATTACATGACTTGAAATCAATATTGTTTAATTATGATTTTACATTGTTGTTTTTTTCTGGGCGATTGCAATCTCAGTTTAGTTACAGAAACAAATTGGAGTTTTCTTTTTCACTGCCCGAAGATCACTTGTTACGATCATACTTCCATTTAAAAACACCTTCCACCACTCACTCTACTAATGTAACATGTCAACAGAACAAAGTATACCATATTAGCCGCTGATTTATAGGTTTTTCAACTTTTCTCAAATATCTCTGAAACTTGGGCTCCTTAAACTTACGCTATTGTTGCATTAGACTTTCTCCAGATTTTGACTAATCCATTCTCCAAAAATCCCATAACTTTGCAATCGTCGGGCATATGTAACACGCTACCAAAATTTATGATAAGTTAAATGGAGCTGTAATCATTTGTTTTGCTTATTCTAAAGGTTCCCAACCAGAGACTTTTTATTGACACTACTATTCGAGCCGGAAATGTATTGCCGTAGACGCGCTTGAACGTATAAGTGTTATAAGGAGAACTAAAGATAAGACAATCGCGCGTGCTTTCTTCATTGAAAGCTATGAGCCTAAGAAAATGATCAGTATTTTGTAAAAATTACACCGAGGCCCCAAATCTTTGGGAGCCCGTTAAAAAAAGTGCATGACTTTGGACAAAACTGGAAGGCACGGGTCTTCTTTTTTTGGTCTTTTATCACGTAGTGGTGTCCGTATATGGTTATTTTTCCATGACTTAAAAAATTACACACAGTGTTAGTCGCCAAAAATTTCCTATATAAAGTTTATTTCTGTAATAACAAATTAAGTCTGAAAATATTTTTCATATTCACAGTTTAAAATTTTTCGATTGTAATTTTTTTCGAATATTTCTGAAATTTTGGATTTCAAATTATGCAATTTCGTTATTATTCCGATTAATTTAGTGGTCTCTTTCAATACTGATTAAAATAATGTAACAAAAATATCGTTACGAAAATATAAAAGGATAAAGAAAAATAAGATTCATGGCCAGAGCCATGTTATCCTGAAAAAAAATCCCGGTTTCTCAACATGAAATTTTTATCCACAACTGCGAAAGATGTCGCCGATTTGGGGACAAATCTCCTAAACGGGGAACGCTGTGTGAGGTGTGTTGCAGCATCGAAAACGTTGGCGTAGTCCCCCCGGAAGTACTAAAATTTGATTTTCCTCTCGTTGTCATTGTACGATGGAGTTTGATTGTACACTATCTTTAAGCCCACAAAAAATATGTATGTATGTTAATTTACAATAAAATACAACGTGGATATCATTTGTGATATGTTTGCTAATTTCTTCGCAAGTACTTATTCCGATGCTGTTTACGATCATATAAATCGGTATCCCTACGCGTTTGCATCAAATCAACTTATATCTTTCGCTACACTCAATTGCAGCGATATTTTGTTTAACTCGAAAAAACTTAAGATGTCAATCACAGTCCCGATGGTTTCCAAGTTCTACTTAAAAACGATGCGCAGAATCATTCGCCAAACCGTTAACTTTATTGTTTAACGTTACTTCAACAAAACATGGTTATTTTCCCGTATTTTGGAAAGATTCGTACATTATACCTCTTTACAAATCTGGTAACAAGTCCGATTTTCGAATTATACAGATATCGCTAAATTAAGTGCCATTCCGAAATTGTTTGAAAAACTATTTGCTGACTTCCTATGTCATCACAACGCGTCAGTAATGTCACCTTACCAACATGGTTTCTGAAAAGGTTGCTCAACGACGATTAATGTTCTTCATTTAACATCTTTAGTCAATCACGCATTTACACTAAAGAAACAAACTGATGCTATTTATACTGACTTCAGTAAAGCTTTTGACAAAGTTAACCATAAACTTCTTCTTACTAAATTGGATATATTGTGGGTGTAACTCGTAGCAGTTTAAGCTGGTTAAGGTCATATTTAACGGGCAGAAAGCAAACCATTTCGTCGTACAATGTTGAATGTTTCTTTTATGATAAACCTTATCAATGGCAACATTTGCTCTGAATTCCATTTAAATTCTGTTAAATTTAATATTCCTTGTCGTAGTACTCGCCATTATAACCCACTTGTTATTAAATTTTGTAGGTCTAATTATGCTTTGCCTGATCCTTTCACGAGATTATGTCGTCAATAAAATTATTTGTCTGAACTTGTTAATTTTTCTTTGAATTCTAATATTATAAAGCATAAAATCATTGTTTTTCTTAATTCATAACTTACAAATCTTTATTATAATTCATGTAATTTAATATAATTTTAGTTTTTTTATTATTATTCTGTAAGGATTCTATCCATTGACGAATTTTTAAACAAATAAAATTTTATAAAAACCGGATAAACGGGGTTTCTTTACACCAAAGCGGGTTCGAAAAAAAAATATTTTTTGGATGCTCTAATTTCCATTGTGAATTCCATTATTATTATTTTTCAGCTTGAAGCACAGTGTTATTTAACACATTTTTAGACTAATAAATGCAACATATGAAACTGTTCTGAAGTGGTTATTTAAGTGTTATACACACACATACACATATACATACATACATTTGTAAGAATGATTTTCTTCTTCAATTAAGTTGTTTTCTAAAAAAAAAAGAAAACCAAAACTTTGTTTTTTTTATCAACATAAATTCACACATTTTATACGATTTTGATTTGTATGATTATTATTTTCAATTTATTTAAATTAATATAATTGAAATCATAGCAGTTGTAGTCGTTATTTGTTATAAACATTTTTATATGCTGTCATATGCTTCACCGTCTTGTAAGAATATTTATGTAATAAAAAAAAAGTAAAAATTCTATAAATTGTGTGAGAAGGTCACACATATTTTTTGCTTTACAAATTGCGAGAAAAAGATTATTTTTAACACTTTAGTCTTTTGATCTGAACAAATTGGAAAATTTATTATTTAGATTTAATAGTTATTGCACATTTAATGATAGATAAGCTTGTATGGGAAAATTTGTTTGATTTAACTTGAAAATTTCAGCGTGCAATGTTGCCAAATTCTAGATTTTTTTTAACTAAAAAAAACATATGCTGGGTATTACAGATCAAAGGCACAATGCTCATACCTAAATAGATGCCAACTGAAGTATTTGATAGCTCTTTAGAACAAACCACTGAAAACCTTACCCGAAACGGTTCAATATAATCGACAACGTTGCAAAAGTGTCTGACGTTATGATTGTTACAGTAAAGGCAGAATTAGTTTGTACGTTGTGTTCTGTTGCGGATCAGGTGTTTTGCTTCTGTTCAATTGCAAAACTGTATGTGTGGTTTGTTGTTACTTTTTCGGACTGTTCTGTTGCGGACTATTCTGTAGAAAATAGAATACAACGTTAAGTGACATCCAAGAGTTTGTATGTATTAGTTTTTTTTTGTGGAATGAAATATTACAAATTTTGTTTTAAAAGTCAGAATATTTTATTTTAATTCAAATTATTAAAGATTTATTTATTTTTGTCAAGTAAAAAACATTTTGCAAACATTTACAAAATTCAATCCTATAATTATATCGAACACATCCGAAAGTTCAGACACAGAACAAGCAAGTAAGAAATATTTTCTAGAGAAAAGAACGGCACAGAACGGCAACGAAAAGTAAAAACTAATCAGGCCTTAAGTCATAAATAATAAAAATTGATATTAATAAAATAAGGATTTTTCGAGTTATTCCAATGGACAACAACAGGTAACCCTCATATAATACGGGTTTACTCAAAGTGGTTTCACTCTTAACACGATTTGAAAGCTACATCAACCCTCCTTCAACACGGTACTTCCACAACGTGAAAATAAAACTTTTTACATTATTTTTATATTATGTGCAGCGCTACCAGCTGAAATGCAATTTTATATCTAAATTTATTTAAGTTTTGTTTTCCTAAATAAACCCCCCCTTTTAGACCCGGAAAGTTTACATTGACAGATTTTGTACAATTCTCTTTTTTTCACTTTCTTTTGTGTTTAAACAGCGAAAGGTTAGTTTTGCAAGTTTCATGAAAATAGACTTTGTAAAGTAAACTTTTCTCTCCTAAAAGGTGTCCAAATGAAATATAAAAAAATCTTTTACTTTAATGCGTCACTTTTATTTTAAATCTATCATTTTGTCTCTTTCGTCAATTCAATTTGAAATCTATCTTTATGACTCGTATAATGCAGTTTCGCACAACAAATGAGTTTTTGGAACGCATCTACCACGTTATAAAGGGTCCGCCAGATATCTTTTTTTTGAAAATTTTATAAAAAAAAACTACTGAATATTTTCTCAACTTTCTTTTTTTATTTGAAAGTACAATCCTTCCGGTTAATAATGAAAAATAATTTCATTCAAATGGCTGCCTCGGCTGGCCATGCAGTAGCCTACACGATCGGTCCAATTTTTAAGCACATTATCGATTGTGTGCAGCTGTATTTCATAAATGGCTTCACGAATATTGTCCTTTAAAGCGTCAATTGTCTCTGGCTTGTCGGCGTAACACTTATCTTTGACGGCACCCCACAAATAATAGTCCAACGGTGTCAAATCGCAGCTCCGAGGTGGCCAAACGACATCAGCTCTGCGGCTGCTAAAGCGATCTTCAAAAACAAGGCGCAAAACATCGAGTGTAGCTTCGGCTGTGTGGCCTTATTATTATGCCTCTGGACCAAAATCCGCACCAAACAGTGACAGCGGGTTTTCTGTGCCCAAATGCGACAATTTTGCTTGTTTACATACCCGCCAAGATCAAAATGAGCTTCATCTGAAAAGATGATTTTTTTGGCAAAATCGGCATCTTCTGTAAGTCGATCGCAGGCCCACTTAGCGAAGCGAAAACGCATTGGATGGTCAGTTGGCTTCAACTCCTGAACCAATTCGACTTTGTATGGCGTCATGCCAAGGTCTTTATGCAAAATTCGTCTCAATGATGTCTCCGAAATGTTCAATTGTTGAGAACGACGGTGAATTGTTGTTGATGGCGCTTCACGCACACTTTCTGCCACAGCAGCAATATTATCGGAGGTACGCACTGTTTTTGGCTTTTCACTCTTTGGTTTATCGATGAGGATGCCAGTTTCTTTCACTTTTTTCACGAGATAACGAACATACGGAGCTGACGGTGCTTCTCTTCTTCCAAAATCCGTACGCAATTTTCGCACACATTCTGCAACATTACCATGATTTTCAAAATAATGTCGCAATATTTCCCAGCGTTGTTCAAGCGTATACACAACCATATTCGTTCAGCGGAAGGATAAAACTAATTATCTGTCAAATCAGACATCAGCTAAGTGTTACCATTCACGAAATAAGCAGTAGTTGAAAAAAAAAACGTTAGATGGCGGACCCTTTAGATGGGCAAAAATTAAAAAAAATATCTCATGCATTTTTTACTGTTTCCCCTTTTTCTATTTCAAACAAGACAAATTAGTCTTACAAAAAATTATTATTATTAATATAATTCGCTTTGATTTAAATAATACATGAAATTGGTGTTAAATTTTCTTTACTTTCGCTTTTCTCACAGTGTATTATGTACACTTTCGAAATTTGGCAACCTAGACAAAAGTCCTAGATTTAAAAGTCATACATACAAATTTGTCTTTGTCACTTCTTTTATCTCCATCCCCCTGCCCATTTAATATAATTTTCATTAATTCTAAATTTTTGAGCAGTTTTTGCACTCAAAAAAAAGTGAAAACATTTTGTTGTTGCAAATAAATTATTTATGTAGAATTACAACAAACACATGTACTTTGTGCCCTAATAAAACAGAAACGCGCATTTGCTGCATAAAATTAAACAAAAATATAAAAAAATGTCTAAAATAAACATAAAAATACAATAAGAAGACGGCAAATGATAAATAAACAAATAAGCGAAGAAAAAAAATTGTGCAAAATACTGAAGAAGCAAAATATATTTTGTTTCTTTTAATTAATGCTGGAGCACGTTTCACGAGCCACAAACGATCATTTTGCAACTGCTTTGTTCTCCACACACACGCAGATGTTGATGCAACGAAAGTGTTTTTTGTTGGTCTTTAATGTTTACAAGCGAGAGTGACTCTGGCTGTCAGATTTAATATTGGAGGAATAAGTTTTTTTTGGCGCGCCTGCTACTGTATTGAAGTCTTAGGCAAATATATGTAGTTTCATGGCGGACGGCGAGGGTGGTATGTGAAATTTCCGCATATTTTGAATATTAAAGAATATCGAGCAACTATCCATGTCTGGAAGTAGGATTGCCATTCGTACTGTTTTAAACAGTACACGTACTGTTTTTTTGTAAAATGTACTGTTTTATTCACAACACCTAAAACAGTACGCAAAAGTACTTTTTTTTAGATTGGTACTGTGTTTGTACTATTTTTTTTTGTATATATTACACATTTTTTTTTAAAAAGTTTTTGCGTTTTTTGTATGTATACGATATTCTTTGTATAAAAATTGTTTGAAACGCTCTGGTTTTAGTCCACTTCGTTTCATTATATACAAGTTTAGTTTGTTTACGTTCCAAGCAGCGTTACCAAATGTGCAGATTTATCTGTTTTTTGCAGTTTTTTAAGTGCAAAACAGGCTTCCAGGTTTTTATTAAAAAAAACAGTTTTTTTAAATCAGTGCAGTTTTTTCAATTTTATTCGAATAAAACAAAAGAAGCATTCAATTACAATATTATTAACCAAAACGAATTCAATACCAGGTGGCCATTTCCCTACAACAGTACAAGAATAAAACAATTGATCGCCAATTGGCTACTGAGGCCACGTGGTATTGAATTCTCCTTCTTATCAACGAACATATATTCTAATACAACAATGATATAATTTGTACTTCCTTTTAAAAGCAACACCGTGTTAATTATTTTTTCTCATTCCTTTTTTATGCAATCGTGATATTCGCGAATTATTGCACTTTGATTTTCAATACTATAATTTGTTAGAAGAAAAAATTATTGAACGCTTTTGGCAGGTAATCTTTAGCACAAAATGTTGCGATGGTTCTGAACCATTTACAAATTAAAAAAAAAATAGTTTACGCAATTTTGTCACTACCATTGTCGACAGCCAACGTTAAGAGGATATTTTCTTAAATCAATTTTTAAATAAAACCAAAACAAGCAATAATTTAGATATTCCTACTGTGGAATTTTGCGAACCAACGACTTTTTGAAAAAAAAAATTCAATTGCACAAATTTTGTACAAACAAAAGAAATGGAAACTAAATTTATTTAGAATATGTACAACTAATACATAAATATGTATAATTAAATAAATTAACTATGATCTCTGAATGTGATGAATTAAATGAAATATTATAAGTTATGTTGTTACTTTTAATTTTATACATATATTTTTTACATCAAAAAATATAAATATGAATTATATATTTGTTTTTCTTATTTTCTTCAATAAAACATATACAAATATGGTTTTATTACATTTTCTTTAATTTGGTTTTTAAGGTGCAGATTTTTTTTTTCGAAAAAAAAACCAGATTTTTTTTCGGTATTGTCAATTTTTGTAAAAAAAATATGGCAAGCAAAGAATGTTATCTTTTTAAGTATGAAGGTTTTGTTTTTTTAGGTACTTATGCTCTCTTGATGTGTAATTAAATTAATATTCGTTAAAAAATATTAAATACACCGGCATATCCCTTAACTAAACGGAAAGATCTCTATTATAAAAAATATATTTTTATTTTTTTCACTGTATTTTTTTCTTGATCAGTTAAAAACGGGAAAGAGATTCTAGTGAGTATGTAGCCTCAAACAGTTCTACCGATTTCGAAGAAATTAACTGCCAATCGTCTAAAAAAAGCAAAAAAAAAATAGTCCATAGAAATTGACAATGTCTTTAAAAAAATTTATTAAAAATAAAATTATAGTCCACTTTAAAAAAAATATGTTTTCTTATTATTTAAAGTGATTATTTTTCGAACAAATTGGTTGTTTTAGTAGTTTTTTAATCCAAAGTGATTATTATATTTTTTGACTAATGTTCGTAACGTTTTTAGTCAAAAAGAATTGGACATGAGACAATATTCCAAAGAAACAAGGAAAAATTTTAACACTAATTAATTTCAACTTACACAGCAGAACAGAAACAACGCTGTTTTTCGAGAGCCGCCACACTCCCATCATCAGTGTTCATGTGTGTTTCCAAAAAATAATAATCACTTTGGATGTTTTCTTATTGTTGAGCCTAAATATTTTTTTCTTAAACTATAATTGAATTTTTTGTTAAATTTTGATTTTAAATAGAATTATTATTTCTATGGATAATTAAGTAAAAGTCTGCTTTAAAATTGATCATTTTTAAAATGCTATTGATGTTTTTTTTAAGTTATAAATAGTTTTCAAAAGTGTTAATTGAATATTATTGTAATTTTAGGAAAAAAAATTTAAAAAAAATCAATTGAATTTTTAAAATACATATTAAAGATAATTTTAAAATTCAATTCATAGTTTTTTAAATTCAATTGCAAGTTTAGAAATTCTATTCACAATTTTTTAAATTTAATTAATAAATTTTGAAATGTATTAGATCATTTTCGAAATATAATTTGAAAATATAGTGAAATACTGTTAAAAATGGCGCAGCATTGGTAATTCGTTTATGCAAACCAACATTAATATCATTCGAAAAACGACGTTTAATTTGTGCTTTTGATCACGTTAGTAACTTAAGATACTATTTATAGTCCGAGAAGATCTATATAAGTATGTATAAATATGTATTGCCTTTTGAAAGAAATGGAAAATTTTTCGTTACGTTCTCAGAATTTTTAATATATTTTCCGTTTTTTTTTACTTATTTCTAAAAAAATATGTGATATGTTGAAATTTATGTCACCGTTCTGCTAGTCTTAAAATATTTTTATGTTTGTTTTGAAAAGTTTTTTTTCCTCAATGCACTTTTTTTTTGCTTTTCAAATATGGCAACCCCAGATTGGATTGGATGGATTGGTGGTCCAGGGCATTGACTACGTTCGGCTGTATCTTTTCCTTGCATACAATTAGGGTGAAACATTTTTGACAAGGTTTAGTTTTAGTTTGTTATAAATAATTTCAAGAATTTTTTATTTATTTAAAAAACATTTTTAACCAATTTAACATTTTTATGAAATTTAGAACGCCATTTTGTTGGCGGACCCTAGTGCGCAGTGTTGTCAAAAACCCTGGTTTTTTAAATAAAAAACCCACCCAGTGGGTTTTTTGTAGGGTTTTATTGGGCTTTATTGGGTTTAAATTAACCTAAGTATACCTACTCTATACAATTATTATATTTTTTTCATTGAGAAAAACTTTTGCATAAGTCTGCATTTTTAGTCAAAAATAATCCGCTTATTCCAGTTGTCAACATCGACTTCACGTCAATACAATACCAAAAATTTGGGTTTGTTTACCCGTTGTCGAAAACAACTGACGACTATTGAAAGGCTACTGTTATTTTCTAGACATTAGGGAACAGAAATGGACTGTCAGTAGCACAAAATTGTTCTCGAGAGCGTGTAGACAAGCCCCAATCTTTATTATATTGAAGTGACGCCGTTGTTGACAAGTGGAATAAGGGCGAGTATAAATTGTTTTAATTTGGAACGATTTTCGTCGTTGGAAGCTCCAATTTTTTTGGTATTGTGTTGACGTGACGTCGATGTCGCCAACTGTACTACAGGGGATTATTCCGCTCTGTTGTAAAACTCTAAGGCGTGTATTTATCTTTAATATTTTTCTTGTTAATAAAAATCGAAAATTGCATCTTGTCCTAGTAAATTTGTATACTATATTTAAAAAAAACCCAACTGGGTGGGTTTTTTCAAATACAATGCCCACTAAAACCCAGTGGGTTTTTTTGGGTTACCCAGTGGGTAGCCAACTCTGCTAGTGCGTAAAAATGTCATATCTGTCATAATGTCCACGGACATAAGGCCGGGACCGAAGACAGCACTGGCTAAGAAGCGTTACTCAGCTTGTCGACGTTCATAGAGAAAATAACAAAACAAAATTGATATGTAAATTGACAACGGCAGGACTTTTTGACATTTTATTGGAGGATATTGTGACACTTTTAAAAGTGATATAGCCTTGACGGGCCTTATGACACATTTCTGTGTGTTGCAACATACATGGACACTATGACATTGGATATTATGACATGCAACCGTTCTTGTATGCCATAATCTGAAAAGTGTATTTCCCCATAACAATTTGTATGTAACGATTCGAGTCCTAGATTCTATCCACATTTGTAGGCGGTGATACCAATGAAAATGCAGCAGTAGTGAGACGCGATTTTTAAATGATATTAAATTTTAAAGCGATTGTTTTAGTAAGAGGCCAATTTTAGTTACAAAAGTTATTGAAATTTTCATGTTATGACCTGAACTTGGCTGCAGTTTATTTTTCACATTTCAACTTCGTACGAATTAGTGACAACTCATCTAATGTCTGAATTATTTTATATATTATTACAAAATAAAACGAAAATAACTGATATTTATATGACATACATTCAAGAGTTCTTTTGAAAATATTGAAACACAAATAAATAAATTTTTTATGAATAATAGTAAAAGAGAACACTGATTGACAAAAATGAACTTTTAATTTGTCACATGAACTTTTTTGTGGTCTTTTTTACTTTATTTTGACTTCTTAAGGTGGAAAACGGGGGTAGAAAAAATTTTACACCCACGTTTTTTTTTGATAGGAATTTTATATTTCATAAAAATACTGATACTTTACATTCAATTATACTTGATAATAGATTTTTTAAAACTAAATGCAACGATTTTCTGAAGTATTTAACCTGAGGCAGGTCTCTTGCAAGTGTCCAACAGTAATCTGCCAACATTCGAGGACTCCATTTGCACTGGTATCGTTTTTTCATGTTGGAAATATCCTGATGGAACCTTTCGCCGTGTTCGTCGCTAACGGTTCCTAGGTTCTCGGGAAAGATATGGAGGTGGGAGTGTAGAATGTGTATTTTCAGTGACATATTACAACGCAATGCTTCATACGTCGAAAGTAGTTCTCCTATCAGATCTTTGTAGTTACTTGCTTTGTGGTTGCCCAAAAAATTTTGTGCGACACTTTTAAAACTTTTCCAAACTTTTCTGACAAACTTAACTTTTCTTCGAATATGTTATCCTTAAGCAATTCCTTTATCTGAGGTCCCACGAAATTCCTTCCTTTATTTTTGCGTCACTAACTTTAGGAAACTTTTCTCTCAAGTACGTACAACCGTTGCGATCCATAGCTTTGACAAAATTCTTTATCAAACCTAGTTAAATATGTAGTGGTGGTAAAAGTACTCTGGTGGGCTCGACAAGAGGGGGTTGTAAAACATTTTTTCCCCAGGAGTGAGGCCCTCGCGCTTTTTTAAATGAAAGCTTGATGCAATTAAACCGTACGTTTATTATTAACGAAAAATAATGTAAAATCATAAGTGGGTGTCACAACAAATCTGTGTTTGTGTTTTGCAATGATGGTATATAGTAAAGTAATAATTAGCATACAGAAACCGTGTGGCAAAAACCTTGTTGATCAGTGTAATTAGCTCTTAGTCCACATGCTAAACTAACAAACCAGTTATTGTTTTTTATGTAAAAGTCATAAAACATAAAAGTCATTTAAAAACACTTAATACCATTTCATGTGATTAGTCAGAATACGAGTAAATAAAAGTATAAACAACAAATTATCAGTAAATAAAAAAAGGCTCTCATTTGAAACACACAATACGACGCTACTGTTTCGTTTTCTAACGACAACTCAAGACTGGAATTGTTTACTTAAAAAAAATTAAATAAAAAAAAATAATTAAATAGAACTGATAACAAGCGACGAGAGCGAACAATTAAATTCAACATTTTTATAATTCCGCCCGCATGATGCACACATTTGAGACTTAAATTAATTAAAATCAATTGAAAAAAAAATATAATAATAATAAACAGAACAAAGACCGGCCTTCTCTTTATAATTTGTTTCTTTTATAAAGACAATTGAATGTACCAATTTAATCTACTTTACATCTGTTGAACATACAAAATAATGGAAAAAATGAATTCATAAAATATTTATGACATAATTCATAACACTGTGCAACAATTGTGAACTTTTGTTCCCCAATTAAGGGGTTTCCAGAAAAGTACTCGATAATTGAGAGTCAAACCTTCTCGTCAGAGATGGCATGACATACATATCGCTACTTTTTATTGCAACGTTGGCTGTCATATCGCAAAACAAATTATTTTTGTGTTAAAAATGCAGAAATATTTCTCGTATGGGGTTCTCCATCTGGTGTAGAAAATGGATAAAAGCATTTTATTTGCTCACCTCTTAAGGGAGAGTATTTTTTACTATCACATTGAGGTGTGAGTAAATTGAAAACTTTAAACTCGTTGTCTGAAGTATAAAATTCCTGACACATTCATTTATTTTTTTTTGATCTCCATTAGCAGAATCCATTTCCGAAGCCATCCCAATTTTTTTTCGTGTTGTACTGTGTAATTCACACATGTTGTTGTTGTTGTTAAAAATGAATTATAAGCAATTAAACAGCTGAGAAAATATTTTAGAAACAGAATTTAATAATTAAGGTTTTTGAAATTGGACGGTTATAATTAGAAATTCCATGACGACTATTTTGAATAAAAAATACATGAGAAAATTTTATTATCAAAATACAGTATGACCTCGGTTACTGCAACCCTCGATGAGCGCAACTCCTCGATTATTGCAACAACTAAAATATTTACATTATAGACTCAGTGTATGCAACTTGGCAAAAATTTGTGACTCAGTAAACGCAACTTTTAAATTTTGCCGTCAGGTTGTTTATTTTTTTCTTAACTATTTTTTACCGTTTTTTGTCAGAATATACAAATACATACTATGTGTATGTATGCATATGTATGTTGTTTGCACGTGCATTTCTAAATTGTAAATTGAAATCACTAGCATTGTCCAGGATTTGCCTAAAATAAAGTCCAAGGATGCCATTAATTCATTAAACATTTGTATTCAATTGACTGAAGAAAACAAAATCAGCTTAAAAGAAGTTTTGCTTCTTCAAGATCTTCGCGAAACTGCAGTGCAGAAACATATTTCTAGTACCAAAAAACAGTCTAAAATTTCTGACTTCTTTTAAAACTAGAAATGACCCATTACTCATATTTTGTACATAAAAATGTGTATTTTTATTTGTTTATTTATTTGTTTGTTTAATTAAATTACATATGTTTGTATGTAATGTTTTGTGTTTTATATTATTATTAATAAAATGAATTAAATTTTCTTGAAAAATTATCATTTTAGAAGTAAATTGATAACAGTAAAGTTGTTTTATTTCAAAAAGTATATTAATTATGCACAAAATTATCTTTAGGACAATATAAACTAGATATTGTTTGTATATAAATACTTAAAGCAGTGTTTATATATGTGTTACTCGGTCAATGCAACAATCGCGGTTCTTGCAACTGCCTTGGTTTTCATTAGTTGCATTAACCGAGGTCATACTGTAGTAGATTAGCCCCGATTCATCATACTCAATTAGTCAGCTTTTTATGCAATTACAATTGAAGAGAGGAGATAAACTGGTAACTACTGACATCATAAACATTTCATTCGAATCAGCTACTTAATGTATTAAAAGCAGAGATGGGCAACGCTCACGTGATAAGCGTGAATTATGCGTGATCAGGCATCATGATTAGTTTTTTGTTTCAATCAAGTGAGCGAGCATGAAGATTATAATAAAAAAAAAATTGAGCGTGAGTGACCGTGTATAAGTAGTTTTTTGGCGTGCTTGTTTCGTGATTTTTTTTGCTTTATCGTAATTTTTTCAATATTTTATAGATTTTTTTTTTGAGTAAATCTTTTTTATCATGAGCGTGCGTGAGCGTGAGTGAAAAGTCACTCACGACCACAACGTTAATTTCATGTAACATTTACTAATAATTATTGTAATACATATTGTTTAACATTTTATGCTTTAAATATTAAATTTCGTTTTTCCTTTCATAAACAAATTGTTCCAGTCGTCGTTGCTTTTTTCGCCGATGATTTATTGTGACCAGCCGCGTTTCCATCAACAGTCCAACTGCACATTGTCCGTCGCATAGTAATTATGATAATTTTTGTTGTTGTTTTGTTTAACGAATTAATAAATAAGTATATGAAACAAGTGTTCTGCGAGTATTCGTATAATAAATTTATAATTATTTATAGTCATGTTTGGCAGTGCTGAGCAACGGAAACGTTCTAAATATTTTGTAATTCACACAAGGCACAAGTGTTTTTTTTTTGTTCATGTTTGAGCTTTCAATTAATACAATTATGCAATTTTCTAAATATGGCAACTGTGTCAATGTGCAGTGAGTGAGTGTGTTTTATTAAATATACAATAGTTTTCCGATTTAACGAACCTAATTTTTTTCAAGCCTGTTCATTAAAGCGAATTGTTAAAATTTATAGCATCGTCTACTTTGTTCATAACTATATGTTTATTGTTTTTTTATATTTTGTTAAAGTTACAATCATTTAAAATAAATACTTTTTAAGAAATATGAAAGAAAAATTCATAAAAAATAATTTATTTAAAAAATTTGTTAAACACACTCTGCTTATTGGAATGGATATCTTTTTTAAATGACATCTTCTTAAAGCTCTCTCAAAAGCATTACATTTGTGCTACTAACATTGTTTTGCTGAGCCCATTTAATAAAAATTTCGAAGTGCTTAATGACGTCTTCGTGTTTTATTTTGGGCTCTTGAAGTTCAGTTTCATCATTGTCGTTCTGTTCATCATTTTGTTTTAAAATTGTTCGTTAAAATTAAATTTTTATTCGAAATATAAGGTACTTAATTAGTAGAAATGATAATTTGGGTGTTCGTTAAATGCGATGTTCATTAAATCGAATGTTCGTTAAATCGGAATACTACTGTACATATATATATATATATATTTTTTTTTAAATGAATCTAATTTGTCTCGAGCACTAGGTAAATTTTTTTTTTATAAAAAACATTAACAAAATTTTATTAAAAACCTGATATTTCCACACTTATTTGTGTGGCCTAGTGCTCGAGATAAATTAGATTCATTTGAAAAACAGAAGGTCGAAAAATAAGAAAAAATTATAAGAATAATATATATATTTATTTTGTTGAAAAATTATAGGCATTTTTGATTCATTATACACGCTTAGGCTTTTTGATTTGGGTCTGCACTACCGTCCGGTATCAAAAACCAATTTACGGGTTTTGTTTTTTTATTTAGAATTTTTTCCACACCAAAGAAACCTCCCTAGACTATGATATTACGACCACCATGTTTGACAGTTGCTTTGCAGTATTTAGGATTTAGTCTTTCGCCTTCGGTGGGCGCATATACTTTATTCCATCTGTATTTTTTGTATTTAAATTCATCATATTTGAATATTTAAATTCATCAGAGAACAGTACTGTTTTCCATTTTTGTCTGGCTTTTCTGTTTTTGGGTGATGTGAAAGGCTGTTTTGCTGGACGTCGAGTGAATAATCCGTCTTCTACAGCACTTCTGCGGATCGTTCTCTCGCTAATGCACAACGCTAAGCTGTTGCGCAATTGACTAGAGGGCCAGACCTGCAATACTCAATCATTTTATTTTTAAATTTATTTGAGTACTTGATTCTCACCATTGAAATTATTAAGAATTTCATTGTAACAATTTCATTCTTATGCACCACTTTTCTAATTATCTGTTTTTCTAATACATAAAATGCCTTTGTGATGGGTATCATTAAATTGCATTCCAAATCAAAATTTTTAAGATTTCTATAAGCTGGTGCCATTGTTTTGTCCGACTTGGTTTATGGTTTTCTACTTTTTTTTAAAATTTTAAAAACATTTTTAGAGAACAATTATTTATTTATTTAATGTTAATTTTAAAATAACGATATTAATTACAAAAACTATTTATAATACCTTCAAAAAAAGATTGTTTTAATAATAAAAGAAAGACCACGATTGTTCGTAAGTACGCCCTTTTGTGTTTTCCCACATGTAAAAAGCTGCCCTGGCAATACTATATGTTAATGAAATCAATAGCATACTTTAGGGGTTAACATACGCTAGGCGATTCAAATACTTTAAAAAAACAAAAGACTTAAGAAACAAACTTTGTGTTAGGTTTTATTTTCGTTACGGAATTTCTTGATTCGGTCGCCGCACTTAAAGGCCGCTATAAGTAATAGCTTAAAAATGCTGATTTCCAGAAGAAGTACTTTGGGGTGCTTTAGGTATGGCCAATACTGTATATATTAGTACTCAAAATTTAATATTTCTATCTTATAATGGGGAAAAAGCATTTTTTTTTATTTATGCCAATAAAGTTGTACAGCAGCACTAAATAACTGCTGACTGCAAACGCTGGTTGGTGGGGCTGAGAGGTACTGCCTGGTCACAGCCTTAAGATTTATAAACGAACTGGAGTTAAAATATTGAAATGTATCTAAAGTTCTAGGATTTAAAGTTTCAGTCAAATTCATTTTGATCTCTTTCTGAACAACATTTTCATTCTATTCTTCTTGGACTTCCATATGTGGTGCTGTATCATATTTCTTCCACAAAGACGGTATTTTATTTAAGCATTTTCTTTTGTCAGCGTTGTATTTTTTCGTACTTATATCCATATAGAAGTATGGTTGTTATATTGTTTTCGTATTATTTTAATGCATATTAATTAAGACGAATTCATGATAATCAAGGCGAATTCGTGATAGGTGGCCTCGACAGATCAGCTGTTTATTTTTGCTGACGTGTTTTTCAGTACATTTTTTTTACATCGAAAATGGGTATTTTTCAAAGCAAATTGAGGCGAGTCTACATGTTATGTATTCGCCTGGCATGATAATAAATATGTAGTTTCATAAAAAACTTCGGTATTCAGTAAAGTTTGGAAAAAAAAAATTCGCCGAACACCATATTTTGTTAGACTCCATAGCAAAACCCGAACGTACCGTCGGTCAGTAGTTTTAATCTATTAAGTAAGAAAATCGGCATCGGCTTCGATTTGTCCGAATTTTCAAATTTTGGTCGAACATCGGCTTCTGCTTCGTCCTAAATAAAGTGACTTCAGTCGGACACTAAACATAACGTAAGAAAACAAATTTTTTAAAAATTCATAAGAAACCTGTATTTTTTAAACAAACAATTTACTTTAATACATTTCTACATATTAACGTGAGAAATGGTTTACTACACTTAGAAAAAATATTGTGTATAAGGAGTAATTTCCATCGCTTTTGCTAGACTGGTTTAGTGGTATTTTTTTCTCCAGTACCTTGAAGAATTAAAAATCAAGAATTTCGTACAAAAAAAAAACAGCATTTGCAGGAAATTTTCCTTCGTAATTATTAAAAAAAAGAAAAGAAACGCTGCATTAGGTTTTTGGTGGAAGTTTGTCTGGATTGTGCTCTAGCTGAGTCAACTTTTGCTGGCGATTTTGATAAGTCTGATAAGTAGCGTCCCGGCTAGACGAAAAAGTGTGAAAATTAAACGCATTAAATACTTTCCGAATAATTAGGATTGAATCAAACAAACATTTCCAGATGTTTTAATGCACTCGAATTTATCCAAAGGCGCAAGGAATTTGGCTGCCAAACGTACTGAAGCCAAGAGACTTCAAAAGACATTAGTTTGCTGTTGGTTTATGTTTTATTAAAAAAACTGCTTGTAATTTTTTCCAAGAACTATTCACTACCAAATATTTGCGAATTGCAGTGAAACATATTGGATTTTCTACTTCTTTTATTTAATGTGTATTTTGCGTTAGTAATTTCTCATGTTTTATTTGTATTCCTTTCGCTCTTCGCCATAAAACATTAAAAAAGAATTGAATAAAGTCTTTACAAAAACAAGAAATACAATTTTATCTACCTGCATTTCATTCAAAAAAAAAAATACACCTGCCACTTAATTATACCAAAAACAACTTAAGCCTATAAGTCTTTAAAAATCACTTGAAAGAAGAAAAAAACTAATAACAAGTAAAAATAACAACAACAAGAAAAACGAAGGAAAAAGGATTTAAAAGAGAAACAAAACAAACCTCAGCACTAGAAACGAACCACTCACTGCCACAAAAACATTGTTAAAAACGTTTTGGCTTAAAAAAGGTACATATTTTTTTAGCTGCGTCATCTCATCTGAGACACACAAATCTTAGAGCACTCGAAAACTCTGCACGCTTAAAAACGTTCCTACAGAACTTTTAAATAATTTCAAACAGTTAAAATCGATAGTTTGTAAACCGCTCAAGTGATTATTTCAATTACAGATGGGATCGTGAGTGACTTTTCAGTCACGCTAATGCTAATGTGAATTTCATTTTTATTCATACAAATTAATTATTGTATTCTTCTCTTTAAATTATGATAATTTTTAAAAGATTTTTAAACATAAAATATTCATGATTTTATTGTGTATCAACTTTTTTTTAAAAGAGTAAATTTTTTTTTGTGAATAAAGCGGGAGAAAAAAAGATCTTTACAATTTGCAACATAATTAAATATACAATTTTGGTTTGATAATTTCAATTTGGAAAAAATACTAAGTGAGTTTGTGACATTTTTTGTTTGCAGATTTAACACAATTTTTGTATATTTTTTTTTATTAGTATTTAAAATCAGCTTTCTTTTGATTTGAATAGAATAATAATGAGTATTTAAAATTTTGTATTTATGAGCATAAAATATAAAAAAAATCAAATAAGATAATTTGATTATTTGATCCTTTAAGTCTGCTAAGCACAGTTGCCAGATGAAATCGAGGAAAATTCGTCAAATTTAGAGCGAAAGATCGGCAATATCGACAAAATAACTATCAGAAAACGTAAAAAATTCGTCGAAAATAAAACAAACACTTTTTTTAAATTAATTATCTAAAAACTTAACACTGCAAATAAATTCATAGTTTTTGTATAAAGTAAACCAAATTCTTATCAATAAAGAGATCCAACAGATTAATTACATGTTTAGTGTATTTTTAGTAAAATATACATATGTACATAAACATTAATTAAATATTTCAATATTACAAAAAAAAAAACAGCAGCAATCCAATCCTTTATGTAAATATTGCTCCTTTAATGTAGCAGAATGTAACAACTAAAGCTCAAAAAAAATAATAATGAAGTATAAAAAGCAAAATTTATAATTTCATTAAGTAAAATTCTTCATTAAAACCATCTTTATAAATATGACTACGTTGCAATAAAGGAACGATATGTACATATTTGAGTTTATATACGAAAATAAGATAAAATTCAAAAATGTAAAGTTATGACATTCTTCATATTTCTACACATTTGTAAGAACTTAAAGAAATACATACTCGTACAATATACGTCTATTGGAATTTAACAATTTCATTAGATCAGTTGCTACTTTCAAGTCAAAACAATTATAATTATTTAGTTTTAAATTATTTTTAGCATAAAAAATGGCTTCTACGGAAGATTTTTGAAACTGATTTCGTACTTCGGTCTTGTTTAAATTTACTTGGCGAAATACCAGTTCTACATTTGCTGAAGAATGCGGTAAAACTCAAACTTTTCTGATATTCATCGTTAAATTCAAAATGGGCTTAAAGTTCTGAACGAATGTTGTCAGTTTATAATTATTTAAAAATCGTCAAATTTAAGGCAAAAATCGTCCAGTCGTCAATATGCTATTTCTGGCAAATCTGGCAACCGTGCTGCTAAGCTACTAATAACTAGAGATGGACAACGCTCTTGAGATTAGCATGAATCATACGTGATCACACACGATCGTGGTTAGTTTTTTGTTTCAATCATGTGAGCGTGCATTAAAGTAAGAATAAAAAATTCGTAAGTGAGCATGCATTAGTAGATTTTTGGAGTGATAGTTTCGTGATTTTTCTTGCTTTGTTGTGAATTTTTTCATTTAATTTTTTAATATTTTTTAAATTATTTTATAGTTTTTTTTTTCGTAAATATTTTGTGAGCGTGAGTTTTCGTGATTATGGCTAACTGGGTTTCCACTCACGTGAATATAATAATATAATATAAGGTCTTGCATGAATGTGCAGGAGTAAAATTTTTCATCTTGTGCATGAGTAGAAAGTTACTCACTGTCCCATCTCTAGTTTCAATATAATTTATTTGATTTGTTTGAATTGTTTGCATGTAAAGTGTAGTTTTTGTTTCCAAAATAAAAGAAATAAACTAAAAATTAAACCTAAAAGCTAAATTAGCGGCAGATGTTCAACAGCTGTAAAATATATATTTTTTTAATGAATTTTTATCTTTTGTTTTCTTTTTACGCAGCAGCATAATTTTTATTTATTTTTTATTTCATTATTGTGTTCAACCACCGAATTTTTGATTCGATCTTGTTAAAGAAAACAAAACCAGCAATAAACGGCAGCTTTGACAGACGAACAATTCGCGCACAGTGTCTGTCCGTCCGTCCCCTTTTGCAAAACATGCTCATGTAATAAAAACCACAAGTATTTTCAGAATTTGGGTGTGAAATAGTGTTCAGTGATCAGTGATCGGCACAAAGGGAAATTTATAAGCGGGGAGATACTCGTACTTTCCCTAAGAATTTTTTTGCTTTTTTCTGTGGGAGAAACTCCGCCGGGAAAAGTGTAGAAGCTCTCATTATTAACATTTCCTGAGAGTATTTTCAACCACGATTTTGAAGGGCGCGAATACATAATAAAATTTTAGTTTAAAATTAAAAAAAAAAACAATGATTTAAGCGCTTTTTAAGTTAAATCCGATACAAAATTTTATTAATACATGAACTTATATTTTTGGCTCACGTTCATGCATCACAAGAACTCACGCTCACGAAATATTGACAAAAAAAAATTATATGAAAAAGAAAACTACAATAAAGCAATAAAAAAACCACGACAGAATCACACCAAAACTCTATTCATGCACACTGACTCACGCTCAATTTTTTATACTCACATTCATGCACGCTCACATTATTGAAAAATAAGCTAATTACGATCATGCGTGAACACATGAGCAATCAGTATCTTGCTAAATAAACATCCATTACCTAATACTAGAGATGGAATCATGATTGGCTTTTCAATCACGCTCACGGTAAAAAACTTCTACTCATGCATGACCTAATATTTTTCACTCACGTTCATGCACGCTCACGTGAGTGCGAAAAAAGATAGCCACAATCACGAAAACTCACGCTCACAAAATACTTAGGAAAAAAAAAACAATCAAGCCAAAAATTTATTCATGCTCGGACAATCACGTTCAATTTTTTCATACTTACGTTCATGCATGCTCACGTGATTAAAAGAAAAAAAAACTAATCAGGAATGATTCACAGTAAACAGGTGAGCGGAGCCCATCTCCAGTAAAAACGTAAACGTATTTTTTAATAACAAAATTATTTTTCATAAAATCAAACAGAAATTTACTGACTGACCCACTATGGCGCAAGAATGCATTCCTTCCTGCAATTACATTTCAAACAAAAGAAAAATTTTGTATTTTGATTTCAATTTAATTCTGCCAAAGAATGAATTCTTTCGACATCAGTAATTTTTTATTATTAAACTCCCGCGCTTGAAAAAAATAAAGTGTCACAAGCAAAACAGCTCATTCTGATTTTCCCTTTCCGTTGCTTATTTATTTATTTCTTGGTAAAATTTTTTCCCGTCTACAAATGATTGGGAAGGTATAAAACTACCAACGGAAATTCATAACTGGGCTGATAAATGCAAATCAAACATATAATTAAAATATTGATCTTAGAAAATGTACCTCAAGCGGAACTTCCTTTATTGCAGCGGCCAAAATTTACAAAGTTTTCGAATTAATATCGCTGCATCCATACAAAGGCAGAAGTTTATAGCAGCCCGCCAGGGCGGGATCATTGGACCTTATTTCTTTCGAATTGATTCTCGCTATAGAGCGATTTTAAGTGACTTTCTGCGGCCAGAGAACGACAACAGCGATATATTTGAGTTGTGGTTCCAAAAAGACGAAGGAAGCTATAAGTTTTAAAGTAACAATTTGGCGACTGAGCGACTCATCTTAAAAAATGTCGCATGGACTTGACACCTTTCCATTATTTGCCCTTTGGCTACGTCAAGTTCTTAGTCTGCGCTAACAAGTCAACCACTTTAAACGAGTTTGAAGACCACACTCGAGATGCTATTGTTGGAATAATGCTGCACATGTGGCATCAAAAATTAAACCGTCCATTGAAGCACTGCGAGCAAAGTCGAGGCGTCTAATTTAATAATGTGCTATTGCTATTTGATACATAATTCATAATTTATCTGGTATGAACTATTTTAAGACGCAGAGCCTGTTCGGAAATGCGTCATTGAGCTGCAGCAGAAAATAATTTTCTTACGATGCCGATTAAAATCGTATGTTACTTTTTTTTATTGTGGAAGGAGTATTTTTATTGATTATTAGACATTTTGTTTGGGCAGCCTCTGCTTCATTCATGCATTAGAAAACAATTTATTTAACCGCTGCGGGGCAGTGATGCATTTCCGAACAGGCCCATGGTTAGGTTAGGTTAACAAGTTGCTGGTGAAGAATTAAGGTTACGAGTACCACCCCACTTGGGTCTAAAAAGTAGTTAGGATCCCTTTGTGTTAACCTGAGGAAAGAAGGGAAAAGAAGACATAAAAGATTGGTTGAAGTGCAGAGGTGGGTAGAGCAGGGAAGTCGAAGATGGAGCTAGATAGAGAGAGATAGATAGAAGTAAAGAGATGCAATTCCGTGTAGGAGTCAGCGAGAGAACCAACCACTGCTCCCAAAAAAGGAACTGATGCTTTTGAGTTTCATGTTCGACAGCTCCGAAAGGCTATTAAAGCATATTTTGCCTAAAAAACATGAAAATATGAAGAGGTCCACAGTCACGGCTAAAATTTGAATTAAAAAACAGTCAAGAATGGTTCTTTTGTTTAATTTAAGTTTTTACTCGTTACAAAGAAAAAGTATGCACCGTCCATTAAATTACCTCACATAACACCAGCCAACTCACCACCCCCCACCACCCCTCGAGCACCCGACCAGCTTCTTAATCTCTTAAATAATGCTCCATTCATTGCAATATTGTTTTTACCTTTTTTACAAGTATTTACCCTGCGGTCGCCTAATGAAAATTGTATATAAAGAAATAAGAAAATCTTTGTAAGCGCACTCCTTGTTGCAAGTGACATCACACTAATTTTTTTTATTTTCATTTTGTTTTTTCATGGAAGCAGTTGAATGTTTTGTTGTCTTGTGAATATTTGCCTTCGGTGGAGTAAAGTGCCGTATCAAAGGGAAAGTGTTAAGAAACATGTATGAAACGATGCGTTAAAATGAAAGAAGAACAAATAATAAAGAATAAAGAAAGAATGTAATTGCAGATGACAAAAATGGTTTATTTTTGCAACCCTACATGACGTCAATAACGAACTTGCCAGCATTTTGAGACGGCACTCACTGTCTTTGGATGTGAAAGGAAGCTTCAATTAGGGGGACTATATTGCCCGGCAACCTAAAATGTTTCAGAAAGTGTTTTGTGGTTTAAAATAGATTTCTTATCTGCTGTAGAGGGAACCACTAGTTTCTGTCTAGTGGCGCCAGGGAACTTGTGATTGCTGGTTCTACCGGGGAGAAACCTGGTAGCTGTGACTCATACTCAAATCACGGGAGCATAAAACTCCCAACATGCATTATGAAGTTGACCGCCAACTGCACGATGGAGTTAAGCTGGTCAGGTCCGTACTCCAGTACGGACGGTAGGCCTTGGAATGCTGCTACAGAAGATATTAACGCTCTTCAAGTATTAAAAAATCAATGACTGCTAAAAATCATATAAATATTTTGGCCTTCTCCAACAATCTCGTTCTGCAAATCACATGCCTTCCAAAACAGTCAAGTTAGTGTTTTATAGATCGCGCTCATGAAAGCATTCGAGGATCGAATAATACAGTAATCGCTCGGTTATATGAACTAATTCAAAGAGAGCCTGTTCACTAAATGGAGAAGTTCACATAATTGAGAGAATATAAAACAAGTAATTCAAATGATTTTTATTACATTAAGATTTTATTTTTAATATTTTTTTTTAATAATTAATGTGAATGAAAGTAGTCGGTTATATTTTTTTGTACTTTTTTGGCTTCAAGGAATTTCTGTAGTGCCTTGTCCCTGCATTTTCGCAATACCAAAACATCATTAATATCAGATATATTATTTTCACTCCAAGCAATAACTTTGTTGAATGTATCGATTGCCTCCGTTGTGGTGATTTCAGCTGTTGTTACGATGCACTGTTCTGGATCATCATTCATCTTCGATGCACTATGTAACAAACACTAATGATCTCGTAAACCAAAAGACAATCACTCAAAACTCAACACTCAAAACATTAAAAATAAATCAACGGTTGCAGTTTCTTCACTTATTTTGGGGAAAAATATACTTCTAAGATAAACATTTAAAAAAATCAACGGTTAAAAGCTGTTCACATAATAGACATAGGCTGTTTTCACTTCACTCTTTAGAACCTCCTGTGTTTCAATTTTGTTGTTCACTATTTTGGAAGTTTACACAACTGGATATTCATATAAGCGAGCACCTACTGTATGTTCTATTTTAGAAGTCAAACACGCAAAACAACTAAAAGTACCAGCAATAAATTAAAACAGACTTTTTGAAATCATGTGATTTGAACTTGTGTGATTCACCGAACAAGACCGTAAGCGTTCGACCCTTCACTTTGCACTTTTCAGACCGGACCCGAACTTTATTTTTTATGGAATATAAACAATTATTATTTTTTCATTTATTTGACAAATAACCAAATCAACGCACATAAAAACCTTTCATTTCGACAACGTTGCTCTTTTTGTGCTCCAACATTTTACAGGGCTGCATTTTTGTGTATCTTTGTTGATATACCGGGTGGTCCAAACACAACTCTCTCTTTTAAAAAATTAAATAAAATGAACTAACTAACTAATGGCGCTTTCTTTTCTAAAAAAAAGCACAACACTTTTTGCCCTTTTTATTGGAAATTTGCGTTATAATGATTTTTTGAAATACCGAGTTTATTAGAAATTATTGTATCATCACTTGCGAGCCAACATTTTTGTCTTAAGAAAACTTCGAAAAGACATTAAAAAAATAAAAGAAATATAATTTATTTAGAAAAGAAAACGGCCTTATCTTCATTTTGAAAACGGTACTGATGAATAAATTGTTCTAATACAGGGTGTCCGCCGGAAAGGTATACTACTTTGTTTGTTTATAATTTTTGATTAAATGAAACAAAATGGATCTTCTATTGATAAATGTTTTACTTAATGTCTGCAATTATGCATGGAATACAATATCAGATAAATGTCCGCCTCTGTTAGCCTCACAAATACGAAACCCTTTTGAGCACATTTTTCATTACATTCTCACACATTTCACGCGGCATTTCATTAATTTCATCACGAATATTTTGTTTGGGTTGCTCAAACGTTTCTGGTTTGTTTGCATAAATCTCGCTTTTCAGATATCCCCACAGAAAGAAGGCCGGAGCAGTCAAATCAGGCGATCGTGGAGGCCAATCAACATCACCATTTATTGAAATAACTTGTTGTGGAAAGAGGTCTCGCAGTAATTCCATTGTAATCGTGGCTGTATGCGATGTGACACCGTCTTGTTGATACCACATGTTAATGACGACCAAAGCATGCAGTTGTGGCGTTAAAAAGTTTTCAATCATATCACGATATCGCTGCCCATTCACAGTTACCGTTACGCCGTTTTCATTTTCAAAGAAGTAAAATCCAATGATTCCTCCTGATCAAATTGCACACCAGACTTTCACTTTTGATGGATGCAAAGGTGACTGATGAATAATTTGAGGGTTTCCCATTGCCCAGACCCGACGATTCTGTTTATTCACATATCGATTCAAATGGAAATGTGCCTCGTCAGTCATTATGATTTTTTCATGAAAATCGGGGTTGTCATGGGCGAGCTGTAACATCCTATTGGCACATATGCCAATTTACGGCGGCGTAAATGGTCTCGTGGAAGAAGCTCTCTCTTGTGTCAACTAAATCTTAAATGGAAACAAATGCAAATAATTGTGCAAAATTGTGGCCAAAGTTGTTTTTTGAAGACCAAACCCCTCCAGAGCACGGCCTCGAATTGAGGTTGATGGATTGTTTGAACACTTTCTTGAGCAGCATTAGTGTTTTCAGCCGATCTTGCAGTACATTGTGGGTCCATGCATGGGTCTTTCACCCACAGACCCTCTTTCTTCGAAATCATTCACTACACGATAAATAGTGCATTTTGTTGCCACGTTGTTTCTCCCAAAAATTTCACGTAACTTTCTCATCGTCACAGTAATCGATGATTGATTTTGATAAAATGTTTTAACGATTAAAACGCGCTGGTTTATCGAATACTTTTCCATAATAAATTTGCCATGTGTCTGCTTCACGACTGTTAAATTTGAACTGTCAAGACTATTGTTTACCAAAATGGCGGCAAAACAAAGTAGTATACCTTCCCGGCGGACACCCGTTTAATAGTGCAGATTAAAACTAAAATACTTCAAAATATACATTAAGGTGTGTGTACTCGTATGTTACTCCTTAAATCTATTACTTGTACACATTTTTTTTGAATGCATTAGATTCAATTTATATTTTGTGCAGTATAAGTTTTGTTGTTGCATGGAGACAATCTTATTATGCAAATTGCACTGAAAATTATATGGCTCAAATTGTTTCTCTTTTTAGTTCGAATATCAGTGATTATAGAAGAAATTCGTTCAATAGCTGCGTTCGTTATCAATTTTGAAAAATTTGGCGCTATTAATTCATTATCAAAATTTGTTATTTTAATTATTTTGAAACAAAATTTTTATCGAATTTATTTAGTCTTTAGAAAAATTGTATTCTAATGTTCGCCATTCCTGTGTTATTGTTTTCTATATCCAACTTTGTTCATAAATATCAAACTTAAATTAATTTATTTAAAGTGATTATTTTTCGAACAAATTGGTTGTTAATAGTTTTTAATCCAAAGTGATTATTACATTTTTAGTTAGAAAGAATTGGACATGAGACAATATTCCAAAGAAACAAGTGAAAATTTTAACATCGATCAATATCAACTTACACGTCAGAACAGAAACAACGTTGTTTTTCGGGAGCCGCTACACTCCCATCATCAGTGTTCATGTGAGTTTCCATGTATCCGCCACTGTTTAGGTGGCTCGGTTGAATGTGATTTCAAATTTGTATTTATACAAATTATGACTCGAAAAAGGATACGAGAGTTATTTGTATTGTGGAAGATATTATTAGTTGTTTTGACAGCAAACACAACTTCACCACTATCAATATTCAAATTTTACCATCACTAATTAACGTTAAATTAACCCATTATTACACGTTGGTTTTATCTCATGTACCATTTTTTCTTTCTAATTTTTGTTTTTACTTAAAAAACACTTTTATGGTTTGATTAATACTTAAGTACTATTGCTTTTTGTTTTTTTGTTAACTAGTTGAGTTTTTGATTTGTTTGATCAATTTTACCCAGTTATGTGACAGCAAACATTGCAAGGCTCAAGCCAGTAGCTAATTGTTTTATTGAAAGCGATTATATTATTTTTTTGTTTTCTCCCAAAACATCACTCGGATTAAGGAAGCCAATTTCTTTCTACATATTGAGCAGCCTTCGAACAATTTTTGTAATCTACGTTCTATTTCTTTGTAAGACATCTTCAGAAATCGTATCTATTGTTATAATTTTTTGAACTAATTTGGTTGTTGGTGGTTGTAATCCAAAGTTCGTAACGTTGTTTCAGTCAGTAAGAATTGGATATGACACAATATTCCCAAGGGGAAAAATTAACATAAATTAATTTCAACTTACTCGGCAGAACTGAAACAACGATAACTTTTGGGAACTCGCTACACTCCCATGATCAGTGTTCACTCACGTGTGTTTCCATGTATCCGCCACTATTTAGATGGGTCGGTTCAATGTGATTTCAAATCTTTATTTATACAAATTATGACCCGAAAAAGAATACGAGACTTTTTTGTATTGTGAAAGGTAATATTAATTGCTTTTTAAAGCCAACTTCTCCACAGTGAAATACATCACCAGCTGTGAGGTGGGATGTATTATACTCCAGTCACTTTTGCAACTGTTTAACTCCCGTACTCTGCACCCGTAACTTAACTTCAGTTACTGTCACGATGGAAATGGCATTAAAATAATATCATTAAAAACTCAAGCTCTAAAATCATCTGGGGTATGAAATATCCCACCGCATTGACGATGGGTTAAGTCCGCTTCGGATTCGTCATTTAACATTTCTAATTTAACAATTGGAAATTGTATTCTATCATACTTAGTGTAGGGTCTAGCAATAAACTGTAAATGTAAGTAAATGCAGACACTTTTAAGTGTCATCGACACCTTTTCGTCATTGTAAGTTTGTTCATGTTGTTGTTGGTGTTGCTACACTCTTGCACTATTCCTCCCTTCCAGTTTGACTGCTTCAGATACGGTGTTTAATAAAAAGGAGGAGATGTTTGACAGTTTTTCTAAGTTTAAGCGAAAAAAGCTAAAAGGAGGGAGTATTTTGAAAGCTACAGAAATGTGTGATGCATGTGTCTTTGTCTTTCCATTTCATTATTTTTTATTTTATTTTTCTTTTTTATACCAGTACAAGTACTAGTCGTACAAAAAGGTATTGGCATTAACAATAATAACGAAAAATGTATGACAAATGCATTTAGAGTCACTGATCCATGGCAGTCAAAGTCGTATAATGATGAAACGTGTCTGTGTGTGATGATGATGACGACATGGCTTGGCCTGGCCTGGCCTGACTGAATGGGTGACTGCCACACAATATTGGCTTGAATTTGGTAAAAATTCGAATGGAAATGTTTTATAATATTTTATAGGGAATAAATGAAATAAACAATAAATAAAATTTAACTACTCGTACATACATATATTTGCGTAGTCTTATTGTCTCTGCATTTATGAACACAAGGGAAATGTGTGAGCTGCAACTATTTACCATAAACCATAAAAATCATACACGGTTGTTTGTTTCGTCTGTAATATTTGTGTATTTTCCTTTGTTTTTTTTTAGAATTCTTTGTAGCGTTAATGAATGAACAAAAACATTACAAAATTAATGGAAGTTGTTTTGTTTCGTGTATGAAATACACGATAAATGATGCCAACATCCGTTTTGATATCAAATTCGAACGACCCAAAAAAATTTTACACCACAAAGAATTATTTCAATGGAACTGCATTTAATTTTAATTCCTTTTTTCTTTCTATTTGTCTTTACAGCCTCCGTGGCAGCCTTGGCTGGCAATCCTCCTGATGCCGATCAAAAGGGACCCGTTTTCCTTAAAGAGCCCACCAATCGCATTGACTTCTCCAACTCGACTGGCGCCGAAATTGAATGCAAATCTAGTGGAAATCCTATGCCTGAAATTATATGGATTCGCAGCGATGGCACTGCTGTTGGCGACGTGCCCGGCTTAAGACAAATCGCATCAGATGGGAAACTTGTATTCCCTCCCTTCCGTGCTGAAGATTATCGTCAAGAAGTCCATGCTCAAGTTTATGCCTGTTTGGCTCGCAATCAATTCGGTTCGATTATATCGCGTGATGTTCATGTTAGAGCCGGTAAGTTGTTGTGATTTTCTAAGAAAATCCATTTGTTGACAAAAAAAACGAGAGAGAAAGTAAGATGTGCTTAAGAGGTCACCCTTCTTCTGGATGCACGCATGGACATGTCTGCTAGATTCAGCAGTGCCGGTCTGCTTTGAATATGTTCTATGGCGGACTTCTTTTCATGGTTACAGATTCCATTACAAGGCAGAATAATCACGTATTTAGAAGAGTGTCTTGTCAACACCAGTGTTATCGATCACATTGAAACCTAAGTAGACCCGGTGTTGAGCAAGTGGTCTCGATATGCCAGTTTAATGATCCATTTTTTTTAAACAGAAATTGGTTTTTCTGACAAGACAAAATTAAAGCCTTGAAGGGAATAAACTCTGCCAATCTCGGACTGATAAGCTCGCACTCTAGCAACTGGTCAACCGGGGTACTTCTTAAGGTTTTAACTGAATTAACTCCAACCAGCTGGTTCTTCGAATTTTGATAGTTCATCTGCAATTATATTTACGGGCTCATCTAACTACCCTGGTATCCAGACCAAATCCTGATCGGATTCAAGTGAAGGCAATTATAAACAATTTTGGATTTTATAAAGACACTTCATAGATATTTGATCGCTGATTCTTCATCTTCATCTGCAATTATAGTTGAGTCCAACTCTTTCAGTCGCTCGTTTAAGACAAAAACCTTTCATCGAACCCATATAAATTAAATGGGTTTGATCAAAGGTTTTTGTATAAAACGAGCGACTGAACGAGTTGGACACAACTATAGTGCTGTTGACTCTTAACTCGTTGACTACAAAGCAAATAATGACTAAGAACGTCCAGTTTCAAGTACAGCTTCAGGCAAGTCGTCAACATCATGAATTTTCGGATATACAATACATTATTGTGGTACCGTGGTAGACCTAAGTCCAACTCGTCCATTTGAATTGTATGGGTTCGATGAAAGGTTTTTGTCTAAAACGAGCGACTGAACGAGTTGGACCCAGGTCTAATTTAGGCAATTGCTCTTGGACTGTTTAAGTGTCCAAAGCAAAGCACTGGTCACTGAACACTGAACAGTATCGGCAGCAATTAATGATGGTCCGTGCTAAATGTACATAAGAGCGCCCTCCTTCGTCGGTATTGGAGCAGAATCGTTGGCAAAGTAGAATAATTAATAAAATAACTACAAAGCTTAAGAACAAATTTAATATCTGCTTGATACCAGAGGCGCTACAACACCGATCTAGAAATTTTACAAAAGGCTTAATAGCAGAGTTGTAAAAAAAGAATTCATTAAGCTTTCGAATTAACACCTTCTATCCTCTCCCACTGTCTTTCCACCTTTCGTCAAGAAGGTGACACACCTGCTGGTGGGTGGGTAGTAATTGCTTGAGTGTTATTTCTCCCAAAAAATTGCTTTGACGTCTTTTCTTTGACTTGTGTCCAGCAGCTCATTCAAGTCCAAAAGAGCTCTTGTCTTGGGCATAAGTCTTAAATATTATACTAGGACATGTCAGCTGAGAATCTCGCGTAGCTTTACTTTTATGCTTTAGCAGTACCCACGAATAAAAAAAAAATACCTCAAAGATCTGTTAACGAACTGATGACAACGTCGTTACTACAGCGAATCGTCTATCAGGCAGAGATATGGTCAAGTAATAAATTAATTAAATACGGGAAGGACTTTAGTAACCCAACAGTTGCACCGATTTCCCAAAACAGAAAAAAATAGACAAGAATTATATTTAATAAAGCTATGTTGTTAAAAAAAATTAATTTCAATAACATTTGTCATTAAATTAATACAAATGTTTATCAATACAGCACTTTTTAAAATGTCATGCAATAAAACGTGTTTGACAAAAAAGTTATTAAATAATTGCAAATATTCAACAAACCGAGCCCCTGAACCAAATAATTCCTTGTGTGTATATATTTATCAGATAAAAATTCTAACGTTTTGGCAATAATTTTATTGCTTTTTTAATATTTTTAATAAAAATATTATCTATTTAAATAATTTTTTTATTATAAATTTTTTTTTAATGTAATAAAAGTTTTATCAAACCAAGTAATATATTTATTGAAATCCTTCCGATTTTCAATAATATTTTTATTGATTTAAATAACAATTTATCAAAACTGTGAGAATGTCAACAACAATTTTTACTGAAAGAAATATTTTTTTAACAATAAACCTCCAGATTTAGATAAAAAATTTAATTGAACTTGAAATAGAGTTTATTAAAAAATATATAAATTATTGATAAAATGTTTTATTCATTCAATTAATACGATTATTAATTAAAATATTGATAATTTTTTTACATTTCTAGTTATCAATTTTGCGATTTTCGTTATCAGAGGAAATTTAAAAAAAAAAATTGTTTGAATATCGGGATTTTTGTTATCAAATACGAAAATTATTTTTTTTCTGTGAACCAACTGCTTGAGCAAGTGGCTGATTATCAGTGCAAAATTACTTTAGATGATTTCAACCACCGTATCATTGTTACATGTGCCTGTCCAGCCTTACTTACTCTCTCGTTTTATTTCTTCTTAAATTTTCTAAAATTTTCAGCTTTTATCGTCGTTGGTGGTATTCGTTCTCTTCAACAACGTTGGTTTCTCCTGCTTCGTGCCCTCTGCGCCACACGGCCTTCAACTAAAACTTTCAATTAGGGAAAAGAATTGTTCATTCCACTCAGTTTTAAATCAAAAACTTTCGATGTCTTAATACTTGAATAGCAAATTGAAAGACAAAACCAAATATGTATGACAATAAGGCAAGAAAATATTTTGCCGTCTAAATGACGCGACAGAATGAAAGCTGCTGCCATTTGCGGTGCAACTTGATTTTAATAGCATTTTAATTAAATTTTCTTTAGGCAACAGCCTGGAGAGAAAATATTCCTAACACAACATCAACTAATAAAACAATTGAAATTGTTAAAATTACAAAACAAATTGTAGTGTGTAATTAAAAAGAGAGAAAAAAGGAACAAAAAAACACGCCAGTTCAAGAAAATTATCATAATGAACTATTTGCACTCTTACGCTTATTTAATATTGTGCTTACACTAATTTAAAGATGTTTATGAATGAACTTTTGTACGTGTTATAAGCTGATTATAAGAAGGGGATTGTTTTTGTTTACGCAAACTTTGACACAACAATTGAAGGCAGCACAATGCGATTTGCGATTTATGTTGAAAATTTATGAATAATAGAAATTTTGAAAGACAACACAAAATTATAAATTGTTGTGCACAAAAGTGTTATTATCTAAGTAATAATATGCAATAGAAATAAAACTTTACGTAGTTGAGGTTAGGTTAAGTTAACTTAAAGTTAAGTTAACTTAAATAAATAAAAAAAAAATCTTTTGGGCATAAATTTGAATCAAAGAAATTTATTACAAAATTTTGATACATTTTTAGAAGTATAAAATTTTATATTTCTAAGCGCTCACTGTTGGAAAGATAAGGAATTGAAACACGTGGATTTTTTTCCTTGAGTAGGCGGGATATCTCTGGTCTATGCCGATAACATAAAAGCCATTGTTGATTTGAAAGACCACATACACTGCTTTATAAACGATATACTGAGCCCAATGCGGCAATTATTAATTGGCGGCCGCAGCTGCAGGTGGAAGGGAAGAAAAGGACATTTATCTGCCCATTCCAAAATGATTCAAATATCTATTATTTGTAGTGTGGTGTCGTTACGGAACGACCTAGTTCCATTGAACGATTCCCTAATTGAAACATTGCGGACCGATCCAAACGTTTCATTTTTATCGTGCCTCGTTGCGCAATTGCAAACCGTCTTGAGCATGATGAAATAAACAGGTGGCATTATTAGGGTTGCAACTACAACAATACAACAAAAAAAAAACGAATTTTTGTTTGTGTAAAGTCTAAGCCCTTGTCAAAAATTATTGTAAACAGAAATTAAATAAAATAAGTTAACAGAAACCATGGAATTTTTTGGACGCTACAAATAAGCTAGACAAGGAAGTGTGGATTACTTTGAAAGTATTTGCGGTCAAAACAAGCACAAATGTATAAGTACCTACCTATAAGAAATTATTGAAAATTTTAATAAAAAAATAAACACAAATTTAACAAACAAAAGCTTGGATATTTTGTAAATATAAACTAGAGATGGGATCGTGAGTGATTTCTCACTCACGCTCACGATAAAAAGTTTTACTCATGCACGTCCTTATATTTTTGGCTCCCGTTCATGCATGCTCACGTGAATAGGCAAAAAAGTTACGCACAGTCACGAAAACTCACACTAACGAAATATTCACGAAAAAAAAAAAATTAATTAAAAAAATATTATTATTATCACTGATCCATTAATATATTTTTACAATAAAAATAATTTTAGTTCATCAAAAAAATTTCTAAAATTAATAAAGAATCGACTAAAGTAAGATTTGAACTTGAGCCAAACAATTCTTTTCAACATAAACTTAAAACAATTTAAGTAATTACGTAGAAATATTAATTAAAAAAGTACAATATTGCAAAAAAATCACGAAGCAATCACGTCAAAAATCTACTTATGCACGCTCAATTTCTTTGTACTCGCGTTCACGTAATTGAAACAAAAAATTAATTACGATGACTCACGCTAATCACGTGAGCGGTGCCCATATCTCATATAAACAAAACTGACATAAGATTGGAAAAAAATGCTAAAGCAAAAAATTATCATATGGCGTAGTAATGCCACCTGTTTATATCACCATGGTCTTGAGGGATCATTAACTTGTTCTAATAAATGTCAAAATCAGTCAACACAAATTTTATATTATTTTTTATGTATGACGCTTGACGGCTGTACGAGCAAATCGTTGACTCATCAAGACTATTTAATTATTTCGTTCACATATTCTGTACACTTAGAAAGAGGTTTACTTTTTGTATAGAGATCAGTGTTGCCGTCTTAAT
Source organism: Gymnocheta viridis (assembly GCA_956483585.1). NCBI lineage: Eukaryota > Metazoa > Arthropoda > Insecta > Diptera > Tachinidae > Gymnocheta > Gymnocheta viridis. The sequence continues at coordinate 109,996,079 of OY101441.1, forward strand.
GGACAATATTATATTTACAATTTATTTTGTAACAGTTATCATTTTTTGGGGTTTTTCTCAGAGGTTGAAAGCTCTCTGTCTGCTATCCACTTGGGAGCTAAAGTGAGAAGACGTACAGTGCTGAGTATCCAGAGTGCATACGAACACCGACGCGTCTCTGGAAAGTAGGTGACAACCTGATGACAATTAGTCGCTGAAACTCAACTGCTTTGGCTTAATCAGTCAATCTTCCTAAATTCAAACGATTATAGAAACGTCAACAAATTTAAATTTTATTTAAATATTTGTTTTACATTTTTGTATTTATATTATTTATATATATAAAGAGTCCGCCAGATAACTTTTTTTTGAAAATGCTATAAAAAAAACTACTGAATGTTTTCTCAAATTTCTTTTTTTATTTGAAAATACAATCCTTCCGGTTAATAATGAAAAATAATTTCATTCAAATGGCTGCCTCGGCTGGCCATGCAGTAGCCTACACGATCGGTCCAATTTTTAAGCACATTATCGATTGTGTGCAGCTGTATTTCACCAATGGCTTCACTAATATTGTCCTTTAAAGCGTCAATTGTCTCTGGCTTGTCGGCGTAACACTTATCTTTGACGACACCCCACAAATAATAGTCCAACGGTGTCAAATCGCAGCTCCGAGGTGGCCAAACGACATCAGCTCTGCGGCTGATAATGCGATCTTCAAAAACAGGGCGCAAAACATCGAGTGTAGCTTCGGCTATGTGGCACGTAGCGCCGTCCTGTTGAAATCAAATGTTGCCAATATCCTCCTCTTCAATTTTTGTGAGCTTCATCTGAAAAGATGATTTTTTTGGCAAAATCGGCGTCTTCTGTAAGTCGATCGCAGGCCCACTTAGCGAAGCGAATACACAACCATATTCGTTCAGCGGAAGGATAAAACTAATTATCTGTCAAATCAGACATGAGCTAAGTGTTACCATTCACGAAAAAAGCACTAGTTGAAAAAAAAGTTAGATGGCGGACCCTTTATAATTTTTTACAAATATTTTACGAATGCACTTATAGAAATTTTTTAGTATAGTCAGAAAGTGAAAGCAAACAATGACAAATGTTTGTTGACGTATTTAGGTGCGACAGAGAATTTCACACGTTCCTACACTGATCAAAATAAACAAAGGAACGATGAACGAAAGGAACCACCCAGTTCCTTTCATCTTTCGGATAAGTAGGAACGATTTCACAAATGGAACGATTTTGCTTAACTTTAATTATTTATATGGCTTTGCTTTAAAAATTCTAGGTTTCACATGCCATCGCTCGTCCTAAAAGCTGGGCCCGCGTCTGGTAATTAAATTACATCCGAGCCCGTCACGGAGACTATGTCAGAGATAATCTTACAACAAATGTGACGGGGTTTTTTCACTATTAGAAGCTGCGAAGACTATTATCAGTTACAGAGTTGTGATTAAACCACTGTGATATTATTTTAAATTTTTATTGTTAAATGTTTTTTGTAAGCTGTACAATCATTTAATGTGATAAATTACTAAATAATTAAAAAAAACCCCTGAAGATGTCTACAAAAAATTAACGAAACGTTGGGAGAAATATGTAAAAAAAGTTTTTTATTTACATGAAAATAATAGGCCTAATTAAATTTTTGAAAATAAACAAAACTACTATTAGTCTTATCTGCAGAAACACCCGGGAATCGGTCAGGAATTGAACCCGTCTGCCCCATATAAACAGTACGGGACTCTATCCATTATGAGTATGGGATTACCTGATTAATGGCGATTTCATTACAACTAATTTAACTCTCAGCTAATTTACTACAATACTCAATTCGCCAGAAAAATTTCACATTTCAATTCCATTGCGTTCGTTTATTATACAAACGTCTGCAAAAAAAATTAATTTTATTATCTGCTTCATTACTTCCTTATTTTGTCTTCAATTTATTGCTTGTTTTATTTGAATTTTATATTTTTAAATCATTTAAGTGGTTTAGTTGCTTTTTTCGTTTCTCCAAACTCTTAATTCCCCTGGGAATCAACATTTATAGCTCCTAAATGATGTAATTAATGCTTAATTTTATATTTTAGTTTATTCCATTACAAACTACCTGACTGAAGAACAACTTGATAAAGTAATAATCGTTAATTAAACTAAAAGGCATGAAATAATATAATATAATACTGATGTGCTGAAAGTAGCCTGAACATCAGTTCAGTATTCAACAAACAATGAACAAATCTAATTAAATTATACAATTTGAAAAATGTATGAAAAATAATTAAAACTCAAAACACACCTTTTTGTAAAAAAAAGAAAAACAAAACTCGCTGAGAAGCAGAATGTTTTTCTAAAAAAAACATTTTTAAGTTCTTCCTTTTTTACTTCGGCAATTTCAATTAATTAGAATTTAAATTATAATAAAGTGAATAACAAAGTAAACATTTAGGGGTCCCTTCTCAGCCGCTCCACAGTGGGTTTGGTAATGATATTGTTTGAAAGAAATTTATATTCGAGTATGGAGAATATCAGTCAAGTAATGGAGATTATAGTTGCTACAGAAGCTGCACAAATACAGGGTTAGTCCCCTTCACTCATATCGCCAACTGAAAGACAGACAGACGAGGTTTGTAGAAGAAGGGGCGACGATGCAGAGTGTGTGGTACACGATCCTCTGTAACGGACATTTTTAAGCTATTTAATAGCTTTTATCACGGGCTTTGAGCGCGTCGACCGAATCAAGAAATTTCGTAACGAAAAAAACCTAACATTAAGTTTGTTTCTTAAGTCTTTTGTTTTGTTAAGTATTTGAATAGCCTAGCGTATGTTAATCCCTAAATTATGCTATTGATATCATTAACATACAGGATTGCCAGAACAGATTTTTAAATGTAGGAAAACACAAAATGTCGTGGTTGGCATTTTCCAGACATTTAGAGGTTATCAAGTCTCAAACTTATGTTTCTTATTTCAGTTCCCATAAGCCTATAGTTGCAATGATAAAAATTCCTGAATAACCTACATTGTAAGATAATAAAAATATTTTAAACGATATTAACTTCTCATTTATTCAATAAAAGAACAAAAGTTGTTTTCTTGCCGCTCACTACGTTCAAAAAGTGTAACTTAAATTAATATCAAAGAAAAAAAAAATACTGCATAAATGAAAAATAAATAAATTATAATCAGGCCTGTTCTGTAAATCACGAGATCTCAAATTATGTGATTTCTAAAAATTAAAAGCGGACATTTTAGTGTTTTGTAAATCGTACGTTTAATGACCTTCGAAGATCAAATAAAGCAGTTCATTGTGAACACCAAAACCGTAAAAAACAGTAATAAAAACAGCAATAATAAGAATTTATTTTTGGAAATCACGTGGTTTGAAATCACCGTGATTTCAGAACAGGTCTGTATAATTGCATAAGTTGATAAAAAATGCTATTCAATAGCTTTGCCGCGGTAGTCCCTGAGCGCAACACGTTTTTTTTCTCTTTTGTTATTTTTACAATTTTCACCTGGTTGCTTTCTATCATATTTCTCAAGCCCAAATCGTCTTCTTCGGGAGAATCTTCTAATGCCAATTTTGTGCAATAAACTAGTTTTTATTTTGGTGTTTTTTTATGAAAATTGTTAAAATTTTAGTATTTTAAATTTTTAATCCCATAATTAATATTTTACCTAAATGTGTAGTAAAATATTAACACTTTTATTAAAAACAAATTGCAACTCATTATTAAGGGGTAAAGCTTGTTCTTATTCGCATTTCACTGTTGCTAATGCAGATCATCAGGGAAGCTTAATCAAATATTTCTTAGAACAACTGGAGATATTATATTAAACTTTGATAAACTAGCTCTACCCCTCAATAATCAATTTCAATTTGTTTTTAATAAAAGTGTTAATATTTTACTACATACTCATATATAGGAAAAATATTAATTATGGGAAATAGTGCGATTAAAAATTTAAAATACTAAAAAGTTTTTATTTTTTTTAAATAAAATTTCATTTTTATAAAAAATAGTTTTATACGTTTTTGGTAAATTAAGTAAACCACAGAATAAAATAAATATGTAATAATAAGTAAACAACCTGCGAAAATGGATGAAAAACGAATATGAAAAAATTTCTGTGTGTCTAATAGTGCTGTCAAAGTATTGAGTAATGGGTACCGATTATCGGGTATTTCTTTTTTTTTGGTTACTCAATACTCAAAAGTAGTAACTGGATACTTTTAGAGTTGTATTTTTAAGCAAGTTGAGTGGCTAAAATAGTGAATAAAAATACATCACTCTATAAAAAGACAACTCGGTGTGAGATTCTTTAATGAAATCAAAACTAAGGCCCAATAATTGACTACTCATTTAAGTGTCATTTATCTTTAAATGCCACTTAAGTACCAAATTCATTTTTTCAGTACAAAATTATGTGACATTTAAATGAAACTTAAATGACCATTCTTCTGCATTTAAAGTCCACTTAAGTTTTGCGCACATACATACACAAACATATGTTTTTGCTTGCGTGTTGGTGTTTCGCGCAACAAAGTAAACAAAAAATTTGCGGCCATTAAAAAATCAACATCTTTTGGAGTGAAATTTGGACTTCTTCTATTAATATTATTCTTTTTTATGGTTTTTAAAATTGTTTTAAACTTTTAAAACATTTCAGCAACCTATCAGTTGTTGTTATTTTCAGCCTGAAAAAGAATCCACATTAGAAATTTTTCTATAATTTTGTTCAACAGCTGTTTCTCTAAGAAAATTGAGAGAATTTCGTGAGGCTGCCATATTTTTATCGTAATTAAATACAAACAATAATTTCACACTGAAAAACTCAAACTGTATTTAAATGCAACTTAAATTTAAGTGGCAATTAGCTAAATGGCATTTAAATGCGAAGTCAATTATTGGCCCTAAATTTTTTTTGAGAACAATTAAATTAAATTATTTCTTAAGTTGTTGTTAACGTTAAATTAAAAATTAGCTTTAAATTTATTTTTAATTTAATAATAAAAGACATACAAAAACAATAATAGTTGAAGATCAGAACAAATTAACTTTTTTTCTTTGCAAAAGAAAACTACAAACATAAATTTTGACAGCTGATCAAGAGTGCGAGTCTCTTGATCAGCACAATCGAATTGAAAGACTTTCTAGCCAACTTGAAAAAAATCAAAATCTTTTGATTTTTCTTCAACCAATTTGACAACTGCCAAAATAATCAATTGGCAGAGACATACACGCCTTGATTTGACCACAACAACCGACTCAGTTGCCAATTGGATTGAAACGTGTATGGGGTGCTTAATAAAAGACAAGCAGTGGTTTATAGAGGCATCTTATATTATAACTTTTAGCGGCCACTCTGTCATCAGCCTTAAAGCCCAACTCATACCCACAGTGCAGCAAGACATACATGAAAAGTGTAACTATCAACAGCAAAAAATAAAAAAAAAATAAAAAAATTATCATAAAACATCTACAAAAAAAAAATTAATTATTATAATAACAAGCCTATTTTAGATGTTAACTCACTTACAAACATTTAACTTCAACTTCCTTTATAATAAGCTTCGCCCCAAAAAATTAACGAAAAAAACTTAAGTGACATTTCAAGATAAAAAAAAAATAAAACAAACTATTAAAAAAATAAAAAACATGTTGCTTCTTTGACAACGTTGTTAAAGCCATCAAAAATGTTTGGGCCTGTCTTTATGGTTCAGCAGGTGAGTGTTATTTAATCGAAACTTTGCCTGAGAAAATGTTAAAAATATTAAATAAAGATACGAGAATAGAAAACCTAAAAAGCTAATAGTGTCAAGTCACGTCATCGTCTTCATCATCATCGCCAGCAGAGCAGTCTACAAAAATTTGTAGGAATTTATGCGACTAAACTTTTATCGCATGTCACTTCTAACAAATTCAGAAACTACAAAAAAGATACTTTCATTAAAGAACTCCAAGCAGCAGCTCGCTCATATCACAACGTCTTATCATCTACTATCTGTTTGTACAAATATGACGAAATAAAAATATGGAAGATACTAGAAAAAGAAATTCCAATCTAGTAAAAGTAAATGAAATTTAAAGGGGAGAAGACCGGAAATGTGGCTGCACAAGAATTATGTACACACTCGTATTCACATAAAAGTCTCACTCAGCTGGGAAGTCTCAGGGAAGCAAAAAAAAAATGTCGATGTCGTCGAAATGAAGAAACACAAACATTTTATGATTGTCATTTAATTAGATGTATATTTCTTTTTCATTTTATAGCAATTTAACGCTTTTCTAAAACTTAAACGGAAGTTTATTTAATTCAAAGTATTTTTGTATTTCATTTTAATTGTTAGAAATTAAGTGAAAAATTTAATTGTCTATTACAAGAGTACTTAATTGAAATTAGCGCAGGAAATGGCCGGAGAAGTGTAGACGATAGAAAAGTGTTTCAACTCAAACAAGACACTTAGGAAATACGAATAAATCATCCAAGTGCGTGTTCGACTCGGGAAGTTATCTTTGTTCCATACAGTTAACGTTATTTATGAATAACGATTATTTTGCATTCCAAAGTACTCATGTACGAGAGTGCAGATAATGTCGAATGTATTCAAGAGTTTTAATGACTCTAGAAAACAACTTTTACTACAGTCTCTGATATTGACAAACTTTCTCAATGGTGTACAATAATTTACGAGGGCGGATTGATATTGAAGCTACCTAAAGTAGGAAAAAAAATTTTTTTTTCAAAAACCATTTATTTCTCAATATAGTCTACTTTTAGCTCAATACACTTAGTAAGACAATATTCCATCTTTTTTATACCATCTGAATAATACGATTTTGGGAACCCCTCAAAATACGCGTTAATTTCGGTTCTTCACTTCTTCGTTTGAGATGAATCTTTTTCCTGCGAGCCATTTTTTTCAAGTTTCGAAACAGGAAAGAGTCACTAGGAGCCAAATCTGGACAATAAGGTGGATGATCAACCAATTCGAAGTGTATTTCACGTAATTTTAACATCGTATCTAATGCTGTGTGAACTTTTTTCTTCTTTAAATGTGGTCGTTTTATCTTGATTGCATCAATCAATTGATCCAATAATGCACGATAATACTTTCCTGTGATTGTGGATCCTTTTTCAAGATAATCGATGAGCAATATTCCGTGTGCATTCCAAAATACAGTGGCCATAACCTTGCCAGCCGATTTCACTGTCTTCGCTTTCTTCGGAGCACTTCCACCAGCTTCCACCCACACCCATTTTTTCGATTGATTTTTGGTTTCAGGTGTGTAGTGGTGGACCCACGTTTCATCAACAGTTATTATTCGACCCCAAAAATCAACAGGATTACGCTTTATCATGTCTTAACACCGCTGTGAAGTGGTCTATCGAACTCGTTTTTGTTCGACACTGAGCAAACGCGGCACCCATCATGCCGATAGCTTTTTCATATGCAAATGTTCATGCAAAATGTTGAACACACGTTCATATGATATGTTTGCCATTTCAACAATCTCACGTAACTTGACTCCGGCGATCATTCATAACGATATCGAGGATTTTCTTGATATTTTCTTCAGTAACCACCTCTTTTAGCCTTCCTGTTGATGGTATTGTTGCAGTGCTCTGATGGAGCAGACTCACCGTAATGTTTATCGAGCTTTTCTTTTACCTCTTTCGCCGATTTCCCTTTCAAATAATAGTGTTTAATCACTACACGAAATTCACTTTTTTCCATTTTTCAAGAAACACAAAAGTTGCTGACTTCAAACGCCTACAACAAATAAACTAAATAATGAATTTGGGTGAAATTTTAACAGCTGATGTTTGACAGATCGCAATTTCTAAAGAAACAGTTTTTGTGCTTGTGCTGCCATCTAGCGCTAGGTAGCTTCAATATCAATCCGCCCTCGTAAAGAATTTAAATAGTAGAAAATGTAAACACATGACATTCTATAGAATAAAAAAATTAGATTCTCGGTATATAAGTTGAAAAAAATGCAAAATGTGTGATACTTCGTCGTTATTTCAATATTTGTTCGTTTGAAAGAAACTGTTGGAACTTTTTTGGCGACAATTACAGTGCGTTTACACCTGCACGAAATCTAATAGATTGCAATTGAAATCTCTATCAAAATTTACACCGTTTACACCGGGCTATTCTTGACATTTTTCAAAATTTCGTATTCCATAACAAATACAGTTAATTGATGGAATTTTCCTTTTCAAATGTCAAACAAAAAATATTTTTCAAGTGCAACACAGCTGGCGAGCGCACCTTTCAAAAAAAGTTATTGAACAGCGTAGTATTTTTCAGTACAATTTAGGGGAAAACCATAGTTGCATAACTAAGTGCTACGAGATTTTGAGTAGTTTTTGTCGAAATCTAGTCACGAAGTAGATTTTGTTTTATACCGAAAATCTAGTCAACATCAACAAGATGTTGCTTGAAATATCGCAAGTACAAGATTTTGATCTGGTGTAAATGGAATGTTAGTTATTTTCTAAAATAGTTTGAATGAAAATGACTAGAATCACGATTGGCAGAGACTTAAAAATCGAAATAAAAAATCATTTTAATGTTGAATTAAACCAAAAAAATAAAAATATTTATAGCAAAAAGCGCAATCAGAAATATGCTCTAAAAATTGCATTTGATGTGCATTAAAAATGCTTTAAAAAAATTTAAAATAAGCTTTTAAAATATCGACGCCTGTGCGCGAAATTATCGTATGTTACACTTTTTTCTAAATCGACTTTTTTATGCAAATTGGTTCTAAACCCATTAATTCATCTATTGACAATATATTATAGCGATAAATATAATAGTTATGACATTAACACAATGCACATTTTATCGTATGTAACAGTTTTATAGTATATAATGGTAATAAAAACGCACTCCTGTAAAATTTAGTTTTTGCAACATACGATAATATCGCGCACAGGGGTCGATATGAAAAATGTGACTAAAAATACGTTTTATTATAAAATATAAGAAAAATCCAATATTATTTTAGATATTTAGCAGTCAATTACTTGCATATTTTTGGGAATATATGCAACAAAAAAATACATAACAATCCCTCAAGTATGCTTTGAAATTCTTTAGAAGAAGAAATTTAATCAATAAAAATAACAACAACAGCATGGATCATGGAGCATTGCATGCATTGATCTAACGTTAAGTGTCGGTTTTTTGATTGTTACGCACTTTTTTTGTAACTCCTTATGCACAACGCAACATCGCGAACATATAGAATTCTAAAAACTCTTATCGAACTCTTAACTTTCGACTTGAGCAATCGTGTTGCAAATCATTTCCACCAAGTTAAAAGATTTTTTTCTTTTAATCTTAACCTTGTGTAACTTTTGAAGCCTTTGTCATACATATTTGGTAATTCATTAAATAGTGTAGCGTATAGTGTTTTAAAATAAATAAATTTTGCATTTCACTCATGTTTTATTCCTGGTTTTTTTTTTGCTTTTAATCTTACGTCCAGTGGTTGCCCAGTACTATGAAGCCGATGTTAATAAAGAACATGTGATACGCGGCAATTCGGCGGTCATTAAGTGTTTAATACCCTCCTTTGTGGCCGATTTCGTTGAAGTGGTATCCTGGCATACAGATAGCGAGGAAAATTTCTATCCAGGATCTGAATATGGTGCGAACCACTGTCGTCTCCATTATCGTTTGTTCTGCAATGTCTTCTTTTCTTTGTGTAGCGATTAAAGCTTTTGTTTACTGTTCAATACTAAAAGCACGTTAATTAAGGTTTACCAGCAAGTTAGAACACCCCAAATAAAAATAGTAATCACCGCAAAAAAACAATCCCACAAAACTGTTGTCACTTCATATTGTCTTTAGCTCATCAACTACAATATTTTCATCATATTTCCTCATTTTATTTTCAATTTTCATTTCTAAATCTTCTTTACTTTGTTTTTTTTTTTTTGTTTTTTCCATCTTTATTAACTTGTTAAAAAAAAAAACGAAAAAAAATAAATAAAAATCCAGTTGTTTCCCAACATTATGAAGAGGATATTCATAAGGCTTTTGTTATACGCGGCAATTCGGCCATTTTAAAATGTGATATACCCTCATTCGTGGCCGATTTTGTTAGTGTTATATCGTGGCACACAGATCAAGAAGAGAACTTCTTCCCAGGCACTGAATATGGTGTGTTAAGTTACATATACAACATTTCTATTCGTATTTATAACACAGTAATCACTCGTTAACGTTAACTATAACATCGTATTTAATCGTTTATTCTCTCTTTTTTTAATGTATTCTCTACAAAACAAAATCCTTAATCCTTTAACACTTGATTTTAAACAAACACACTTTACACGAAATTTACACACACATACACAGACACACCAACCCTGCTAAACACTTTTTATGTTACTGTATGTGTGTGGAGCTTTTTAACAAAATCTTGACAATTATAAACGTCATTTGATATACCAAATAAAAATTTTATATGGCTAATATGTACATATATATACACATATATATAAATATATAAAGAGATTATAACAATTTACTTATATGTATACTTATCTATATATAACAGTTTGACATGACACTGACATAAACGAAATATATAACAATACTGAAAACCTCCTTTAACTTTTAATACGAATTGTATATATCACTTCTTAGTATTATCACAAAATTTTAACCAAATAATAATTGACAATTCAACAGAAACAGTTCTGAAACTAAACAAAAATACTTGGCCAACTCAAAACCTATTGTAAGAGTTATAAATCGTACAAATGTTGTTGATAATTTCTATGTAAAACATTTGCATAGAAAGAGGTTTTTGTGGAAATCGCCAACTAAACATTTGCTTAGAAACATATTTATGTAGAAATACCCACAAAATTGATACGACTTACAACTCCAACAATAGCTGGTGAATTGGCCAACTATTTATAATAAAGTAGTATATATTTCCCAACTATTTAACAGTTTAACAGCAATTATAAATCATAACTGTTATACACAATTTTATTATTTAAATTATTATAAATTTAACAATACAATGTAAATTGTACAATATCCCAATTTATTATATCAGTTTAAAAAACAACACAAATACATATATTAAGATTAAAACACGAATATGATTCTGTCTAATCTGCAATATTGTACAATTGTAAACTAATCAAAGGACTGTAACAGACTTCAAGTCAAGTTTAGACTTTTGCAAAATATTCTTTTCCAAGGATATCGATTCAAAACCACTTACGTAAATGCGACAAAAATTTCCCTTTAAGGAAATTTTGTTACAATCCTACTTTTTTCAAGTTTTAAATTTAAAATTTTATAATTTTTTTAAATTTAATTTAAAAATAAAAAAATTGAAAATTTTAGAAAAGTTTCCCGTTTTTAGATAAAGTTTGCGTATATTAAAATTTTTCTCATTATGAGTATCTCATGCATTTAAACTCATAGCAATCAAATGGTATAGATTTTTAGTGGATTTCACTTTTTCAAAAAAATACCTTTAAATTTCCCTTTTCAAAACAGATTAGTGTACAAATACTAATCGAGTAATTACACCAGACCAGATTCGCAAGTTTTAACGTTTTAGAAATATTTTTTGACAAGCAAATATAGAATAATAAACATTAACTATACACATATTTATGATAAGGGTAGAACATATTCCCAATTGACAACAATTTCCCTTTGAAGGGATTTTGCTGTTTTTATTCGTGTTTGAAAGTTTAAAGAATTTTTTTATAAAAAATTTTAATTTTTGAAAATTTCCCTTTCATGGATATTTTTGTTTTTTCGTTTTTGGAAATTTAGAGAATTTAGCCACAAAATGTACATAAAAAACTAAATTTTAAGAATAATTACACTAAAAATAATAAAACTACAAAATTTCCCTAATTGGCAAAAATTTCCCTTTGAAGCGATTTTTCGTTTGTATTCGTTTTTGAAAGTTTAGATAAAATTTACATAAAATATTTAAAATAAAAAAAACTTACACTACAAATAATAAAACTAAAAAATTGCCCTAATATATTTTAGAGACTTTAACCAAAAAATTTATATAAAAAATTTGAATTTTTAAAAATTTCCCTTGAAGGGATGCTTTTGTTTTTATTCGTTTATTGAAGTTTAGAAAATTTAGTCACAAAATTTACATAACAAATTTAAATAAAAAAATTTACTATTAAAAATAAAAAATTTCCCCAATTGACAACAATTTCCCGTTGAAGGGATTTTTCCTTTTTATTAATTTTTTTTCAGTTTAGAGAATTTAATAATGAAATTTATATAAAAAAATTGAATTTTTAAAAATTTCCTTTTCAAATCAAATTTACTTTTACAAATTTGATTAATTTAAATTTAACGAAATCAATTCCCATAAATTTCTTTATAAATTTTTATAAACTACACTGTTCATTTTAAAGTATCTTATAACCGGCAACAGCAGATTTCTAGTTTCAAGGCAAAAATATTCTGAAATATCATATCAGATTAATGCAATTTACAAGTACGAAATAGTTATTTTAGGACCGGTGTAGCTGCTAGTGAAACTTCATGTTGTTGAAGTTTATTTTATCTCCAATTTAGTTAATTTTAATAATTTTTTTTATTTAATGTTCGGTGGTGGTTACAGTTTAGATGTTTCATAACATTGATAAGTAAATGTGCTCATCTAATGGTTTCAAAATGCAACACACTCCTAACAGTTTGACAGTTACAATAAACACAACACAAACAAAATAAACACCACAGCAAAACAACAACACATTACACCTGCTTAAGTGCCTTTTTAGTCCCCATTTCAGCTATTTTATTTGAATTCAACTTTTTTGTTGTTGTTTTTTTTCCAGAATAGGTTGGCTTGCATTTCAGGGGAAGTGTTATTCGTTCGGTTACTTTGAATTCTACAAAATATTTTTCTATTCTTAAATATTATTTTCGAAAATATTTCTTTTAATTTTGATCTAGTGGTCGCCCAATATTACGACACAGATGTTAATAAGGCTTACGTTATACGTGGCAATGCAGCCGTTTTAAAATGTGAAATTCCCTCATTTGTGGCCGATTTTGTTAGTGTGGTATCCTGGCATACAGATCAAAATGAGGATTTTATGCCCGGAACTGAATATGGTTTGTGTTGTGGAGCGGTTTTTTTTAATAAACGTAGTTTTTTGTTGTAGTAAAAATGAAGAGGGGTTTAAAAAGGAATTTACGAATTTTGAATAAATTATCCTTACAATATCCTTTTTTTATTTGTTTTTAACTTTATTTTTTAAGTATGTACGTATGTAGTTGAAATATTGTTAGGATATTGTCAGAGAAAGTATTGGAAAACTATTTTCTTTTGCCTAAAACGTTCCCAAACTTAATTACATATTTTGCTGAAATCCTTAATGTGATCTGAACAAGAAAGATAAAACAAAATATTTTTATATCGGCAGTTAGCTCTTTGTTAGTCAATCACAAAACCAAAGAATCTTAAAACAAAATCATAATTTTATTACGTAAAATCTTTGCAAACATTGAACCCTTTACTTTTTATAAATAATATAAAATTCCATTTTAAGTAAAAAATAATCACATACAACTCAATTTAATTAATTAACTAACTAACTATTTTTTGAAACAAAAAAATTCCCAAGCAAAATTCTTAATATATTTCTCTTGTCATAAAATTTAAAGTTCACCGATCTTCTATTTTCTTCTTGTAAGCAAGAAGTCTTATTAATTATACAATTATTCTTGGCAATTTACATTGAGATTTCAAGTTAAGTATTTTAATAAAATATATTTATAAATTCCTTTGCGTGTTAAGCTTAAACACAATGTTAGATAATTACTTTTGCTCCTGCTTTTGTATTTTTTTTTTAAGAATAAATTAAACTAAGAATTTTCCACTTTTGCTCTTGGAAATTTAGCAAAAAGAAATTACAAAGGGAAATTAACATTTTCCCATAGTGCATTCAAGGTAGAAATAATAATGAAAAAGGTGAGAAAATTTTGCAAGCACGAATGCAAGAAAACATAATTTCAATGCACAATGTTCGTACAATAATTATAGAAAAAGTTTTTGTCTAGCGAAATCGCACGTTGCATTTATCTATGTGTTCTTATGTTGCAAAGCAACATGTTTATATTCGCTTAGACACATTTGTTTGAAAAAGTTTTCCTATTATGCGGCTATACAATTTTTAAATTACCAGTAAAATAAAAAAATCCCATTAGGGAAATTTTTATTTTAGCAGATTTTTAAGCCATTTTTAATGCATATCATTCGTTTTAAAATAATTAAATCAATTAGTTAAAAATTTTCAAAATTTCCCTATTTAGGGAAATTTTCCTCACAAAAGGAATTTTAGTTTTTTGTTATTTCCTTAGAAACTACTGTGATTTTATATTGATATTAACACAGTAACTCATGTTTACATACAATAGTACATAAATGCAATAATAATACAGTCATAAAATAAATGCAGGATTTTCAACAAATTTAAAATCTATGAAAAATTGTTTTTCTTCTAAAAGAATATTGATGACTTATAAGATTAAAAAAAAATTCGTTTGTGTAATTCATTTATATGTAAATTTCGCAAAAGGAAATTTTTTGGCAGTAGTCACAGAGCATTTGATTGTGTGTTTTTAAATTTTCTTCAAATAATAAATCTGAGAAGTCAAATTTCTTTATATAAAAAAAATTTGTTAAATTTCCCTTGAAGGAAATTTTATACATAAAAATATTAAATAAAGTTTTGTATTGAATTAAATACAAAATGCACGTAAAATATGTGAAAAAAGCTTAAAAATAAAAAATTTTCCTCAAAGGGAAATTTTAAAAAATCTATATTTGAAAGAAATTAAAAAACTAAAATTAAATAAATAAATAAAATAAAACAAATGAATAGCGACAAAAATATATGATTTTTTACAAAAATGTCTGTCAAAAGATTTTTTCTATTCATATAAGCGAAATTGGCACGCAAATTTTAGCAAGACTTCAAAAACTAAAGTTTGGTAAAGTGATCCTTAAAGAATATTTTGTCAAATTATGTTCCACATATAGAAATGATCCTTTCTAGGACTTTGTTTATTTTTTGTCCTGATGTAATTCTTTTGTCCTTTAATTTAAGTTTAATTGAGCCCTTCTTCGTATTTCAAAATACAACCGCGATGAAAAATTATTCTGCCGCCTGCAACAATCCTGCAACGTTTTCATAAACAGGCTCTAATAGATGAAGTATGTTTTTCTTAATTGGAAAAAATACGAACATTAATTTAACCTAAATTTGTTATTGATTTTACTGTCCTAATTGTCTCTTTAATTTAAACATCAATTTCTCATCCCTTTTTCAACCCAAAAAAAATAATAAAATAATAAATAAATAAAATTGTATGTTTTAGTTGTCCAACAATTTTATGAATCTGAGGTAAATAATGAGTATGTAATTAGAGGCAATGCGGCGGTGTTAAAGTGTTCCATACCCTCATTTGTGGCCGATTTTGTCCAAGTGATATCCTGGCAAGATGAAAGCGGCGAATTGTATGCCACATTAGATGAACAAAACACAACGGGTACATGATGTTCAGCTTTAAATACAAAAAGTAGAAATTTTTTTCAGTGAAGCCTTAATAAGGAAACAATGAAAAACCATTATCCTATTTTCCTCATGTCCTTCCATTTAAGTTCATACTTTATTTTTAATATTGTTATTATAAAGAGTCATCATTGTTGCTGTTTTTGTTTTTAATACATATTCCAGTGGTTAATCAGTATTATGAAGCTGAGGTGGTTTCAGAGTACGTAATCAAGGGTAATACGGCCGTTTTAAAATGTACCATACCCTCCTTTGTGGCCGATTTTGTTAAAGTTGAGGCCTGGCTATCGAGTGAGGGCACCGAGTATTTACCCTCCGAAGATTTTGGTTAGATGAGCAAATGTATTGTTATATATTGTTAAGTGTTCTCTAGAGAATAAGTTTTTTTTATTTAAGATTTTCATAAAATTCCCTCAAATGTTCCTTTTAATTTCCTTCAAAAGAGTTTGGTTTTCATTTGTATTTTTTGTTTGTTTGTTATTTAGTGGTTAATCAATATTATGGTGCCGATATATTAATGGAGTACGTTATTAAGGGCAATGCGGCCGTTTTGAAATGTGCAATACCGTCGTTTGTGGCCGATTTTGTGCGCGTCGAATCTTGGATAGATGAAGAGGGTACTGAGTTGAGACCTTCTGATAATTATGGTGCGAATTTTTTTTGAATATTTACTTTCTTTCTTCTGTAGAAGGTGTGAAATGAAGGGGGATTTTTCCTTTTTATAAAAAAATAACTTCCTTTATCTTATGTATTAGTTATGAATATCCTGTTATTGTCTTATTATTTAACAGAATTCAATATTTTTTCTCTTTTTTATATTAAAAATTTTTAATTTTGTTAAAAAAAAAAATAGTTGTAACAATTTTTCCAGTTTGATTTATATTTTTTTGAGTCCAAGTATTTCAAATATGAAGTAAATTAACAAAAACTTAAAACATGTGTCCGTCCAATAGACTTGGGTCTAACTCGCTCAGTAGCTCGTTTTAGACAAAAACCATTGATCAAACTCGTTTAAATTACATGGGTTTGATCAAAGGTTTTTGTCTAAAAGGAGCAACTGAACGAAATGGACTTTTATTAAATGAATTGTGATTTTATTTGAATTAATATGTTAATAAATTCTGCTATTTGATCTCAAATTCTTTATTTATTTTGAAGCAAAAACTTTAACTTGTATTTTGGGTATTTAATTTCACTTTTTTTATAAATTGCTTAATATTTTTTGGCATAAAAAAATTTTTTTTAATATTTTTTATGGTGTTTTTTCAGCTTTTTTTAAATTTTTTTGCGCTTTTTACCCTTTTTGGAACTGTTTGCGGTGCTTTTGTTCTTTCTAGAACTACCAACACTGATCGTTTAAGTCCTTATAAACTCAAGAACAATAAATTATTCAATATAAAATAAAAACATAAGTAGTTTTAAGCTTTCAGAATTAAGATTTTTATTTGGCAATAAAGAATTAACTACTTTAAGTTAAATTGCCAATTTTTATCAAAATGTTGCACTGTAATATGTGCGTACCCTGCCGGAAATGTCAATAGTGAAACTGTACTGACATACTATTGACACAGTCAGCAGTACTAGTGAATTATAATATACCAGACAATGCTATTTACTATAAACATTTAACATGTGCGTGTCATTGAAAATCCACTACTGACATTGGTACTATTGACTAGGTAGTTCTTTTAGGACCATATGTAGACATTGGAACCAGTGATTCACTAGTATGTTTTAGTAATTCTAGTCGACAATTTGGGTACTTTTCTGTATTAGATGTCAATAATGAAAATTTAAATTTTATTAACTTTTGGATTTTATTTAAAAAGAAAATAAATGACTAAAGGCGCTAATTCATAACAGTAGTTTGAAAAATATAGGTACTAAAAACAGGGTACTCATTCATTTAAGTCTTTTTAAAGTTTTCTTATAGTGACAATGACGCCAAATAGTCAACAAAATAGTAGACAGAAGTGTTGACTCCACGTTTCCTTCAGGGCAGTTATATGTGTCAGAGATCTGCATGTTTGCGAATCAAATGGCAAATTTTGCATTTTCTAAAATGAATATTGAGCTAGCACTTAATATTAAAAAATGAAATGCTAATGCATGATTCATATCAACGAGAGACTCTTGTTAATAAATGCATGTCGCTGCTTGCAATTTCAGTTTATTCACATGATTCACAAAATCAATGAATCAGTATGATTGTTTTGAAAACTTCTTAAAAAAAAACTTCTGACAAATATAGTTTAATGGAATATTTTTAAGGGAGCGGTTTTATTTTATAATATACATACGATATTTTAATAAGAGAAAAATTGTTAATTAGCACAAAATGAGGAGATACGAGTTTTTCAATTTAATATTATTTATATGTATTTTGGAGGAAAATAATAGTTTTATTATCTTAAATCTTCATATTTAGTCAACGTACTTTTGTGAGTTATTTGATTACTAAACAAAACAATCAAACAGCAGTAAGAATTTTTTATACAGTACAACCTCCATAATGCGGACAGATATAGTTTCAGCTACTGTCCGGATTGGTGGATCGTCTGGACTACAGTCAAAATAAAATTTTAAATTTTAAAGGCAATACATAAATATACATATATTTATAATTTATTTTTATTACCGAAAAGAAAAATAAGAATTCATTTGTAGGTACATAATTTATTTACAGAAAACATAAAAAACATACTAAAAGTAACCAAAAATATTTATTTTGAAAAATAAGAACTTTTATGTGATTTGTCAGCTCTATTTTTAAATTCATTTAAAAATAAAATATCCTTATCTGTCGCTTTGGTTTTTTTTAGCCCATAAAATAGCTCTTGAAAACAGTTCGCCATGCAGATTTTACTGAGAAAAAAATACTTGTCCAGACTATAGAGAAAAATTTCTAAACTGTCCGAAAAATGTAAATGTCCAGATTAGCGAGTGACAGGAGTAGGGACGTTGTACTGTATATTTTTACTAGCGGCCCTTAAAAGCCAAGAGTGAGTTATGGACAGTCAGTTGTTAGAGAGTTAACACTGCAAGCAATATCACTAGTACAAATTGATATTAAAAATCAAAACAAAGCATTGTAAATGTGAGTGGAGAGCGAAAGTGTATCAACTCATGCAGTTCTCTGATATGTATATACAGTCGAACTTCTCTAGAGTGAACTTCTATACAAAGAAGCTCTCCCTACTATGAATTCATTTCAAAAGCACTGCTTTCTCGTTCCAATGTTAGTATATTTTCATCTAATTATAGTGAATTTCCATAGAGGGAATTTTTCTTAAAATGAAGCAATTTTTGAGATTTAAATTTGAGTTTCTTGCGCGAGTCTCCATATAATGAATTATTTCAAAAAAACTTCCGGGATTCCCAATAGATGAAAAACATAACAACGAAAAGAAACAAACTACCATCACTAATAATTTAGACAGCAGTTGTCCGCGTTCAGTGAACAAACATGACTAAGTGAAGTAGCATTTCTTTTAAAAAAAAAAAATATTAATTAAGAAAGTTGAAGATGGAAGCAAAAAAAAAGATAAAGCTAATCAGTTTAGAATTCTTCCCAGCACTTTATCAAATATTTAAAAAAACAAGGCTTTAAAATAAAAGTGCAAAAAATATAATTTCTGTATAATGAAGCGTTTTTCTGGTCCCGTGCATATTCATTATAGCGAAGTCCGACTGTATTTTTTTCCTAAAACATAATTGTATTTTTTTCAAAAACCTTTTCGAATATCTAAATTGAGTTATCTCAAAAGTATGTTTTTCGACTTATTTTTTTATTGCTTGTGACCACAGAATTAGGCTGAACGCGTTGCTAAACACGTTATAAAATAGCTGAAAAATAATTAACGAATAAAGGTTTTTGTATATTCTCATTTCTATAAAGTTGTCTGCGTTTCTTGAAAAATAATGAAAATTTAATTACTCGTTGTCTACATTTGAAGTTTATTGAATTTATATTTTTAACAAAAATTTATTAAAACAGGATTTTTTGTGCACAACGTACAAATATTCACCGTATTCCAGCTGTCGACATCGACATCATGTCAATACAATACGAAAAAATTGAGGCTTGTCTAGCCGTTGTCGAAAACAACGGACCACTATTGACAGGCTCATGTTATTTTCTAGACCTTAGAGAACAGAAATTGACTGTCAGTAGCACAAAATTGCTCTCGAGAACGAGTCGACAACTGGAATAAGGGTGATTATGTAGATATACAAGTATATTTATATGTCGCCCAAAAAAATAACAACCTATAATCTGCACACTCCAATAATACGGCCATGTTCAGAATTTAGTGTGTTTGGATTATGGAGGTAGTACTGTAAGTGTAAACGGCGAACGAAGAAGAAAGCAACTTTGCGAGTATAGAAATATATACTCACACCCCCGCCCTTCTTTTTCACCTTCTCACCCACAAACTCAAGACTTTCCAAAGTAAACTTTGCCTGTGGAAAAGAGGTATTTCAAAGACTACTACATCCTTTCCTTGAAAAGAAAATCATTGATGTAGAAGCATTGAAATCATTAACAGCGTCATCATTATAAATAAATAAAATAGTCTTGACCTTTTCAGCTGTGGCAAATTATGACCGTCCCGTCATTCATTCTCAAGAAACACGATGAAAACAAAGTGTTTTGTAGGTGTTCAGGATTTACACTTTGTTTCCTTTCGAACAAATTTATAGGTCCCTGCTGTCTAATTTTGTTATTTAATTTTTATTTTAATTTTTAAACCCTTTTAGTGGTAAATCAATTCTACGAAGCTGAAATTATGACCGAATATGTTATAAAAGGCAATGCGGCCGTTTTAAAATGTTCCATACCCTCGTTTGTGGCCGATTTTGTGCGCGTTGAGTCTTGGATCGATGAAGAGAACAATGTTTTGACATTTTCCGATAATTACGGTTGGCTAACAATTCATTTAACAAATGTACATAAATAGTTAGTTTAAAAATACAAATCATCCTTTTAGATCCTTAATCAAAAAATAAAGAAAAATCAAAAAGAAAATCCCTTTTCTGTAAAAAATCTTATTATTTACATTATTATTTTCATTCTCATTTTGTAAACTCTAGTTGTTGCGCAATTCTATATAACCGAGGCCGAAAACGAATATGTCATTAAGGGCAATGCGGCGGTCTTGAAATGTAAAATACCCTCTTTTGTGGCCGATTTTGTACAAATCGAGGCCTGGATTGATGAAGAGGGCGTAGAATTATGGCGCAATAATTCTACTCAAGCTTATGGTACTTTTTTCTCTGGTTTTGGTTGAACAATATTTTTGTATGTTTTATTTAGTTTGCGACTCCTTTGTATTCCTGCAGCCAGTTTTAATCCCTCGTTTTTTGTTGTAGTTCTAAATTATTTATGATTGAAAATTCATTTTTTAATCCTCTTCATCGTTTTAGTTGTCATACAATCTTATGAATCGGAGGCCGATAATGAATATGTCATACGTGGCAATTCGGTGGTTATGAAATGTGAAATACCCTCGTATGTGGCCGATTTTGTGTTTGTTGATTTATGGATGGATTCGGAGGGTCAAAATTACTATCCAAATAGTGAAGAAATCGGTTAGAGTTTGTTTTGTCAAGTGTTTCTTGCAATTATTTCGTTTGTTTTTTCTTTAAAGTAGTTAGAACGTTTTATGGTCCTTGTTTTGTAAAAAAAATAATATTTAGAGTTTTTCCAAAATATTTGCAGCCCGTTAAAATACAGCAGAAGTTTGAAAAAAGTCAATAAAAATTAAGTTATTGTTGAAATAAATACGAAAATACATTTTTCAGAAGTGTTTTTATTTTATTTTTTCACAAAAGTACTATTCTTCAAAAATACTCTTTTACGTAGTTTTTTGCAAAAGTGCTTTATTTCAAAAGTACTTCTCCACAAAAGTAGTTTTTTTTACAAACTTAGTTTCTTACCAAAGTACTTTTCAATAATTTTTTTTAAGACTGTAGTTTTTCTAAAAATATTATTTAAAAAAACACAATTTTTCAAAACTACTTATTTGCGAGAGTATTTTTTAACATTAGTAATTTTGTTTTTAACAAAATTATTAATGTTTTACTAAATATGTAAAATATTAATTTTCGGAAACAGTCCCGTAAAAAGCAGCACTTTTTAATAATTTTTATTTAAACTACTACCTTTGCAAGTAGTTTTTATAAAAATATTATTTTAAAAGAGTACCTTTTTTCAAAAATTCTTCTTTGCAAAAATGTTTTTTTTAAACAAAAGTAGCATTTTTAAAAGTACTTTAATAAAATTATGTTTTTACGAAAGTTGTTTTTACAAGTACATTTTAACAAGTGTTCTTTTTACAAAAATACTTATTCATAGAAGTAATTTTAAAATAATTTTTAAAACTATTTATAAAATTAAAAAAAAAGTACTACAAAGTTACCAAAGAATTGTTTTAACAAAATTAGTTTTTTACGCAAGAAGTTTTTAACAAAAGTACTTTTATACAAATTGCAATTTCTGTAGAAAACTTTTATATAAATACTATTTTGCAAAAGTATAAGTGATGTTTTACAAGCGTACTTTATTCCAAAGGTACTTTTTTTGCAAGAGTTGTTTTTAAAAAAATTTTTTTCTTCCAAAAGTATTTGATTAAAAAAGTAGAATTTTTCAAAAGTACTATTTTACACAAATGTTTTTTTTTTGCAGAAGTACTTTTCAATAAAAACTATTTCTTATGAATCACAATTTTCGCGAGTCTATTAAAAAAAATATTGTTTTAAACAAGTACTTTTTTCCAAACTACTTTTTTTAAAAACGAGTTTTTTACATAAATATTTTTTCAAAGTACTTTCTAAAAAAGGATTTTTTAGTAATTACTGTTTTCGCAAGTACTTTTTATAAAAAATATTATTTTAAAAAACTGCTTTTTTTCAAAACTGCTTTTTTCAAAACTGCGTTTTTACAAAAAGAGGGTTTAAAAAAAAGTACTTTTCTATAAAAAATATGATTTTTAAATGTACTTTTTTAAAATAGTATTTTTCAAATGTACTTTTTTAAAAAAGTATTATTTTATGCAAAAGAAGTTTTTTGCAGAAGTACTTATTTTAATAAAATTAATATTTGCGTAAGTACTTAAATAATATTTTGCAAAAACAGAAGTGGTTTTTTACAAAAGTACTTTATTTCAGTAGTACTTTTTTAGAAGAATTGTTTTTTAAAGTCGTTGTTTTTCGTGACTACTTTTATAAAAATAATATTTCACAAAATTGGTAGTGGTTTTTGCAAAAATAATTTATTTCAAAGGAACTTTTTTACAAATGTTCTTTTGCAAAATAGTTGTTTTTAACAAAAGTTATTGATTAAAAAATGGCAATTTTTAAAAGTGCTTTTTTATAAAATAAGTTTAAAAGAGCATTTTTTAATAAAAGTAATTATTTAAAATTAATATTTTCGCAATTACTTTTTATAGAAAATTTTATTTTAAAAATTTACTTTTTCACAAAAGCAGTTTTTTTTTACAAAACAACATTATTTTAAAAATAGTTTTTGCAAAAAAGTACTTTTCTTGTCAAGTCATTTTGTTTACAAAATTACTATTTTTCAAAATAACTTTTTTTCAGAAGTAGTTTTTTTACAGACGTACTTTTATTTAAAAAAAAAACAAAAATTTTACAAAAGTACTTTCATACAAAAATAGTTTTTTTTCCAAATTAGGTTTTTTATTAAGTACTTTTTTCAGAAGTACTATTTTTCAAACGAACTATCTTGATAATTGTTTTTCTTTTTTTTTTGCAAAAATATTCTTTTTAGAAAAGTACTTTTGTTTCACAAAAAATACTCTTTTTCTAAAGTATTTTTGCAAGAGTACTTTCCCACTAAAGTACACTTTTACGAAAGTATTTCGTTTAAATAATTTTTTTACTAAAGTAATATTTGACTAAAGTACTTTTTTACAACAAGCCTTTTTTATTAAAGTACTATTTTACAAAAGTACTATTTTCCATAAATACTGCATTGTAAAAGTCTTTGCCTGAATACTTCTAACACAATTACTGTTGATACAACCACTTTTGTTAAAACTTAATTTTTCTTAAAGATCTTTTGTAAAAATGTTTTTTTTAGAAATTTTGTTCATAACTTTGACCCGGCGGCTGGCTGTCTGACTTGTCACAAAATCACAAAATTACCCTTTTTCCCTCTGTTTTAAAGACTTAATTTGTTTTTTTTTCATATATTGATTTATGTAATTTAATATTTTTTTTTCGTTCAGTTGTCCATCAATTCTATCAAACCCGCGTCATTGATGAATTTGTTTTAAGAGGCAATTCGGCCACTTTAAAATGTTTAGTGCCCTCATTTGTGGCCGATTTTATAATGATTGAATCATGGGTGGATGAAGAGGGCCAAGAGATATTTAGATCACAAACAAACGAAGAGATGGGTAAAGATTAAAATAAAGAAAAAAAAAATTATTAGTACTAAAAAAAAGAATATCCCCATTTATCCTGAAGTCTTTAAAAATTCCCGGAATTTGAAAGTTCTTTGGCTCCTTTTTTTTGAAAGTTTGTTTGTAATTATTTTTTTATTTATGTTTTATTGCAGTTGTTAAACAATTTTTCGAGTCCCAGGTCTACGATGAATACGTTATTAAGGGCAATGCGGCCATTTTTAAATGTCAAACTCCCTCTTTTGTGGCCGATCATTTAGAAATTATCGATTGGCTTGATACCGAGGGCGGTGTTTATACTAAAAATGAAACGGGTATTTCAAATTTTGGCATTTCATGCATTTTTATTTATTGATTTTGGTACCCGTAGCTAAAATGAAGGGGATTTTAAGTTCCTTTATATTATTATTTTGATTAATATATTTAAAAAAAAACACACTTCTCCTAAAGTCCTTTTTTTATTATACTATTTTCTTTTTTTGTTTGAAAATTTCAGTTGTTCCCCAATCTTATACAGTTAATGTTATGGATGAGGCAGTTTTACGTGGCAATAGTGCCATTTTGAAATGTCATATACCCTCTTTTGTGGCCGATTTTATACAAGTTGCTTCCTGGTTAGAAGATGAGGAAAGAGAAATTTTCGCTACTTCCTCTACGGACATACAAAGTGGTAATTTTTTGTTTTTTTCTTTCCTTGAAAAAGACCTTTTTCCACACGACTGTTATATATCGTTTATACAATCCTGCTCCCTTTAAACATCAATCCAAAAATTATTTTCAATAAAGAATGTCCTTTATACGTTTTTTTGCTGAAGAATAATTTAGGTCGGTTTTTTGTTTGAAATTTGTTTGTTTAGGTTTTCGCTAAAGTTTCTTAGGCTTTAGGTTAAAATTATTATTTGTTAATTTTTTTTCTAATTTCATTTCTTTTTCATTTACTTTAGTCCTTTCCTTTAAAATTCCTTGATCCCATGATTTCCATAAGCCAATCCTGGCTTACCTGAAGCCTTAATAAATCCCCCTTCATTTTTAAGTAGTTTGTAGTGTAGATTTGTTTATTATATTTTTTTTAAATAAATTTTCCTAGATTTTTTGATTTAAAGAAAATATATATTTTTTGTATTTTCCTTAAATTTAAAAATTTTGGGAAACAACATTTTGTATATAATTTGTATAAAAACATACAAAAATGCTTTAAAATTTAATAAAAGTAAATATACTTTAATATAAACATTTTAGAAATAAAAAAAATGTGCATTTAAATAACTTGAAAAGTTCCTCTTAAAAACATTTTAGTGAATTTCCAAAAAAGGATCTTTTGAATTTCAAAAAAGTAACTTGAAAAGTACCTCTTAAAAAATTATATATAAAAACGATGTCTCAAGAAAATATCTTTTAAAAGAAATACTTTTTTGAAAATTTACTTTTTAAAAAAGAAACTTTTTAAAAAGTGCATTTAAAAAAAGTAACTTGAAAAGTACCTCCTACAAAAGTACATTTAAAAACGATGTCCCAAGAAAATATCTTTTAAAAGAAATGCGTTTTTAAAAATTAAATAAACACTTAAAAAAATTCCTCTTAAAATAAAAATCTTTAAAAAAAATAAGTTTTTTTAAAGTTCTTTAAAAAACTATACTATTTAATTCACGTGTTTAAAAAAAGTAATTTGAAAAAATGTCCTTTAAGAAATACCAGTTAAAATAACTTTTAAACAAAAACAGGCTTTTAAAAAAGTACATTGTATAGAAAAATAATTTAAAAAAGTACCATTTCAAAAAATTACCCTATTTAAAAAGTACTATGAGAATACCTTTTAATATAAGTACTTTTAAATGAAAAAGGGTCTTTAAAAAAGTACTTTTTTGATAAAAATTAATTAAAAAAAAAACAGCTTAAAAAATTTACCTTTTTAAAACAGTAATTTAAAAAATACTTGTTAAAACAAGTTCTTTTAATTAAAATTAAACTTTTATAAAAGTACTTTTCTGAAAAAATATTTTTTTTAAGAAGTACCATTTAAAAAATTGTAAAAAGTAATTTTAAAAAAGTACTTAAAAAATATCTCTAAAATAAGTATCTTTAAAAAAGGATTTTAAGAGTACTTTTTTGAAAAAATAACAATTAAAAAAGTAGTGTTTTTTTCTAATTTATTAATCGAGATTGCCTCGATATCTTCTTTCAAACAAAAGTTTCTTAAAAAAAGTAGTATTTAAAATATTAACCTGTTTTAAAAAAGTTGCTATTAAAAAAGTACTCTAAAAAGTTCCTCTTAAAAAAAGTACAGTACAACCTCCATAATTCGGACAGATATAGTTTCAGCTACTGTCCGGATTAGTGGATCGTCCGCACTACAGTTAAAATGAAATTTTAAACGCAATACGTATACATAATTTATTTTTATTACCGAATAAGTACACATAAGAATTCATTTGTGTTTAATTAATTTACAGAAAATTTAAAGAACCATAATTAAAGTGACAAAAAATATTAATTTTGAAAAATAAGAATTTATTTTTCTTTGAATACACAAATCTTTATGTAATTTGCCAGCCTTATTTTCAAATTCTTTTAAAAATAAAATATCCTCATATGTCGCTTTGGTTTGTTCAGCCCATGAAATAGCTTTTGAAAACAGTTTGCCACGCAAACTCAATTAAACTAAAATCTTTTACATTTTAAATACTTATTTTGTCTGGAAGTAAAAATTTTATTGCGAAAAATGAGCAATTGTCTGGACTATAGAGGAAAAATTTCTAAGATGTTTGAAAAATGTAAATGTCTGAATCATTGGATAGTCCTAATTAGAGAGTGTCTGTATTAGGGAGATTGTACTGTACCTTTAATAAAAAAGTCGTTTGAAAACGTACTTTTTTTAAAAAAAAATATTTTTTTTTTAATACCACTTTAAAAATTTATCTCTTTTAAAAAATACCTTTTAAAAAAACTACTTTAAAAAATACTTTTTAAAATAAGTGCATTTCAAAAATAATTCTTTAAAAAAGTACAATTTAAACAATTTGCCTTTTGTAAAAAGGGTCTTTTAAAACAAGTACTTTAAAAAAATACCCCTTAAAATAAGTACCTTAAAATCAAAAGGACTTTTAATAAAGTGCTCTTTTGAGAAAAATAACTAAAAAAATAACTTTTTAAGATCATTTTAAAAAAAAGTATAATTTATAAATTGTACTTATTTTTAAAAAGTATCTTTTAAAAAAGTACTTTTAAAAATACTCTTTAAGATAAGTATCTTTGAATGAAAAAAAAAATTTTAAAAAAGTACTTTTTTAATAAAAACAATAAAAAAAATATTTAAAAAATTTACCTGTTTTCAAAAGTAAATTTAACAAAACAATTATAAAAATTTTTCTTAAAATAAGTACCCTTAATTAAAAAAAAGTTTTTAAAAAAGTACTTTTATGAGAAAAGTAATTAAAAAAAACTACAATTTAAACAATGTACCTTTTTAAAAGAGAATCTTAAAAATAACCTTCTTGAAAAATTTACCTTCCAATAAAAAAAAGCCTTTTAAAAAAGAACTCTCTGAAAATTTTATTTTTTTGAAAAGTACCTTTTAAAAGATGTACCTTTTAGGGAGTATCTATTAAAAAAGTACATTTTAAAAAAGTATCTATTCAAAAACATCTTTTTAAAAAAGCAACTTAAAAAAATTATCTATTAAAAAAGTAACTTTAAAAATTCTGTTTTTGAAAATAAGGAACTTTCAAAAAAATTTCATTTAAAACAGTATCATTTAAAACAAGTACCTTTCAAAAGAGTACCATTTAAAAATATATTTGTTAAAGAGGTGCCCATTAAAATAATATTCTTTTGAAAAAGTATCTTCAAAAAGGTGAAATTTACTTAAAAGTAGTTATAAAAAAAGGCACATTTAAAAAGGTACATTAAAAAGGTACTTTATTGAGAAGTTTTTTTTTGAAAAATTAAAAAAAGTAATGAAAGGAACTTCTTAGAAAAAGTGTGTATTGACTTTTTTCAATAACAATCTTAAAATCTAATTTTTTGAAGCTACATTCTTCAAACTTTCTTAAATTGTAACAAAATGTACTTTTTGCATCAAGATTTGTTGCCTGCTTAAAATGCAATAGTGCAAAATTTTGTTTAAATTTTTCCTTCACTGTTTGTTACCATTCGCATTAATATGTGTCAGTCGTATCGGTTATTGAAATGTATTTTTTCTACCAATTTTCTTATAACTTTTATTAAATATTAAAGTATTTTTGTTATTAATTAATTGCCTGCTTTTTAAATTGTAAATATTGTACTTTTTTAAGCATTTTATTTGAATATAAATTAATTAACACTTTCGTAAAGAAAAGCTTGTTTAAAACAACAACAAATATCCTTAAAACAATTTAAGAAAGATCTACTAAAATTTATGTTGCAAAATAAGGAATCAAACAATTTATTTGAAAAAAAAAATGTGGATTTATTTAAAATTTATTTACTGTTAGTTTAGATTTGTAATTTATTGGTCATAAAAATTAGAAAAAAGATTTTCCGCAAATTTTTTTCTTAATAACAAATTATTGATTTTTATCTCGCGAAAAAATGTGACCACAAACTCAGGCCAGATTTAATAAATTTCAATTAAACTTCTTTAGTTCGCAGAACCAGATCAAATAATTAAATAACAAAATTCTTTCCACATATTTTTTTTAATAAAAAATTTTTAAATATATTAAAAAGTTAAAAATAATTTTAGTAGTTTTTTCAAAATCTTGTAAATTATTATAAAAAACTATTGATTAACCTTTGCATGCTTGTATGTACAATTTTAGTAACATTTAACAAAAAACACTTTGACAAAAGTTTTGTGATACAATTTTCAATAACTAAAACAAAATTTGTAAATAATTAATGTTAATAAAAACTAAATAATTAAAAATTTCAAACTAAAAAAATGCAATTTTGTACATAATTTGAAATAAAACTTATTTTTTCGGAATTTTCCGGAACAAAAGTTTGAGTGTTTTTTGTTTAAAAAAATTAAGGAAGTTTTTAATAAATACAAAGTCTTGAAAATAATATTTTTTTTCGCTTTTAATCCCAAATAATATTTGAATTAATGCAGAGAAAATTTTCCCCCGAATTAAAGCAGCTGTTCGGTCTTGGATTAAAAATGATCTTTTTTTTTAATAAAATTATTTTTTTTAACTGAATAAAAAAAATCATTAAATTATTTATTGATTTATATAAAAACTGGAAAACATTTTAAAATAACTACTATTAAGCTACACAATTTTAAGTTAATTTATTTATTAATTTGAATACACGCAACATCGAAATGAATAACTTGTTCAATTAAAAAAGTTAATCAAATTTTGAAATGTTACCTGGGACTTTTTAATTCAGTGCTTAAAATTTTAAATCAATACTTCCCTATTAATCTTTCTAAAGCATTAAATTTTAATTTAATTTAAATTAATTTAATTTAAATTAAAATTTGAATAAAAATTACATAAAAATAAATAAATCAATAAATAAAATTTTCAAGATTAAATGAGTTTTAATTCTTCTGTGAACTCTTCAATAAATTTTTTAATGTTCAAAAATAATTTATAAATTCTTAAATCATTTTTTCTAAGCTACTTTTAATTGCTTAAGGCAAGAATTCATGTTAAAATAATATGAAAATATAATAATTCAATTTAATTAATTAAAAATTTAATCAAATCTCAGGATTAAACAGTGAACAAATAAATTATTTCTAACTTTTTTTCTCTAATAAAACTTTTGAAGCAATTTAATTCTTAAACTTTTTTTTTATCAATTTCTTTCAAGCGATTTTCATGAACTTCCTTAATTTTTTTTATATATATTTTTCATATTGGTGGTAGCAGTTGTCTTTTGGTTTTAAATTTAAGCAACATGTTCCAAACAACTTTACTAAATTAATATTTCATCTTTCCTTTTGAACTTTTTTCTGATTTGTTATTGAAAACAAAAAGATGGCAAATATTTGGTTTTACCTTCGGGAGAATTGCATATACGTGAAGTTGGTCCCGAGGATGGTTACAAGTCATATCAGTGCCGTACTAAACACCGATTAACCGGTGAAACTAGATTGAGCGCTACCAAGGGACGTTTGGTAATTACAGGTAAGTTGAATTTGTCCTTTATAAGGAGTTTAATATATTTTTTGAAATAAATCAAATAAAACGAGAAAAATATTCAACGAAGTTTTCATTGCAATTCTATTGAAATTTCGAGCGATATCGCAGGTTGTTATGGGCCTCATAAAGTTTTCAATTTTGCAAAAAAAGAGGTTGGATATTTTTCTTTTTTAAACTTAAAAAAAACAAACCATATTTTAAACAGTCGCTTTGAATACAGAAAAATTTTCAGAGAAATAAAATTTTATTTAAATTCATTTCGAAATTATGTACATAATCGGTTTTTTCGGTAAGTGGATTTATTGTGTCTGTTCGGTGGCACTCAAGCGGAATTTTGTCAGTATAATTTTACACTCCGTCAGTATGGAATACGTATTCCCTATGCTGCTTTATTTCACATCAATATTCTAGATGTCTTTTCTACTTGAATTTCATTGGTGAACATGGCGCGCGCCCGCCCGTTTTACATTATTGTAATTTTAAGGACTCCTCCTGTCCACAGTATCCAACGTTAGGCTTTATGTTTCAATTTACGTTTGAGACTAAACAAAAATATGGTTTGTTTTTTTTTGAGATTAATATTTATAAAAACAAAAAGAAAAAAAATATTTCAAAAGTATGAGTAACAAAATCGAGCTTTTACATTAAAAAAAATTCTGGGAAGTAAAATTAAAATACGGGAATTGCAATCGAAACTCTCTACCCATTAAAAATTCGGTTCCACGTCAACTGGATCTTCAGTACCGTATGAACTGAAGCCCACTCAAGCCACGTTAGTGAACTCCGCGAGAGCTGTATCAAGCGGAAGTTTTTTTTCTCCCCCAGCAAAGAACTTTCGACAGCAGCAGGCAGATATTTTAGAACAACAACCATTCCGAATTTTTGTTTCGGTGTTGGTACTGGTTATGATACCACTTTATTCATTATTTGACATACTCTGATACCCCGGTTAGCGTCGCTAATTGGGACTGGAAAATCGAGACGCAAACCGAATCACAGTTTTCCATACATTTGTATTAATTTTCATTTAATTCGTTCCGAGGCACATAATTTTAGTAAAAAAAAAATATTTTTCAATAGAAAATACCAATTTTTTATTATTATTTGTGTGATAGTTTTTATTAAAATAAAAGATTTCACTTTACCAAATGTAATTTCAAACTACCAACAAAGACAAACTTATAGGCAATTTTCACATACAAATTTGCATTAGACTTCGACGGGAAATCCCCTTTTTCTATTTTTGTTTTTTACATACAAACATTTATTAAAGACGCAAATCGAAGCACTAACGATGCAACTTCGAAGCCATGCGACGCAAACTGAAGCAAAGACGACGCAACATCGAATTTGCGGAAATTAAAAAAAGACGCAACTTTGAAACGACGCAAACCGTTGTATGACTGTATATAATACACACATAAAGGGTGATTTTTTAGCAGCTTTCTTTTCGGCAACACTGTTTTCGGTAGCTCAGCTGTTTTCGTGCAACATTTTACGGTTAAACATGTTCAGTTTGGTCTATAATTTAACCATGAATCGACTTAAAAACGAACAACGATTGCAGATTAATGAACTTTTTTTATCAAAATTCATGATCGGTTAAGAAAGCGCATCGTGAACTTCTTTCATTTTATGGTCAGTTTGGACGACCTTCTAAAGCGGCTATTCGGAATCTTGTGACTATATTTCGCTCCAAATTTACATTATTGGACATTCAACCACCAACACGCTTGCGTAGAGTGCGGACAGAGGAAAATATCGTAGATGTATCCGCCAGTGTTGTTGATGACCACGAATTATCGATTCGGCGTTATCGTGCGAAGCGTTTA
Source organism: Gymnocheta viridis (assembly GCA_956483585.1). Taxonomy (NCBI): domain Eukaryota; kingdom Metazoa; phylum Arthropoda; class Insecta; order Diptera; family Tachinidae; genus Gymnocheta; species Gymnocheta viridis. Next base: position 110,028,077 of record OY101441.1, read on the forward strand.
GCGCGTTGACTACAAAGCAAATAATAATTAAGAACGTGGAAAGTCATATCATGCAGCATTTTTCATATGTACATTAGTGTGCCATTTTATTTGTTGTTGTTGGATTGTTTAAGTAATAAAGGCATATCACTGGTCACTGAAGAGTGCCGGCAGAAATTTATACTGCTGTATACCAGCGTATGTCACAGCACCCTCCTTCGACGGTATTGTAGCGAAATCGGCGGCGCAGTAAAATAATTGACAAAATGGCTACACAGCGTAAACAGATTTAATGCGCCTACTTATCAGCAGAGGCGCTGCAACACTGACCTAAGAACTAACACAACGCGCAATATTAGAGTTATAAAAATATTAAGCTTTCTCACTTTCCCCACCTGTCCACTCTTACTATCTCTTTCCCTAAAAAAGTAACACAACTACTTGTTGGTAGACATTTTAATTGCCTGACTGTTACTTCTCATAAAAAAATTGCAAATTTTTTTTTTGCCCAAAATGGAAGAGCTGGACTTGGCTGACATATGGTTTCAGCAGGACAGTGCTACATGCCACACAGCACGCGAAACAATGTCCCAATTGAGATTCAAGTTCGGTGAGCAGTTTATTTCCGGTCAATTGGCCGCCTAGATCGTGCGATTTAACGCCTTTGGACTATTTCTTGTAGGGCTTTGATAAGGCTCATGTCTATAGGGACAAGCTAGCAACTGTTTCTTTTTTTCTCAACTTGGACCAGCACTCAGGGGATGACCCCTACATATGCAATGCATTGTGCCGGAACTAGGAAAATTTGTTATGGGAAGGAGGATAAAGGGAGTAGTGTTTGTGGACGTTCGATTTGAACATTCCCACACTGAAAAAAACAGAAAAGACCTCTGCAGAAAGTTTATTCCACATGCGAACTGTTCGGCTAAAGAACGAATTTTCTCTGTAATGCGTAGTGCGATCCACTGGCATATCAACCACAAATGGATGCGCTCTTAACGAAGAACGTGTTCGTAAAAATGAGCGGGTTTCGGGAACAAGTTCCCTGATTTCATTAGAGCACATTCCATTATAGTAACGATAATAACGATCCCACATTGCGTCGATGCTCCAGTGAGTCAATAGAGTTGGCTCCCCTACTGTCATCGATGAGCTTCTTCGCCCTCTCCAGTACCTGTAAGTCTATTTTGAAGATACTCTACCAATCTTCAAAATAGACTTTGAAGCACCGGCCCATACATGAGAATTGTATTCCATTTTGGGTGGGATATAGGTGGTGCAAATATTAAGGATATCAGATGGAGTGAAGTATCTCTTACACCGTCTTAGAAAGCCGAGGCACATGAATGCTTCTTTTGAGACTTGAAAAATATGATCAGGCCATCGACCATCACATTTAATTTTCATGTGAAGAACATCAAGAGTCTCTGATTCCTCAATATCCACACCACCCATTATTACAGATGGAGCAGCATGACTGTTCGTACATCTGTGTGAAAGCATACAAAACTGGGTCTTACGAGCATTAAATTCGACTCTATTTGCAAGTCCCCATTCAGAGATTGTTAAAAACTGTTGACGCACTGGAGGCCAATATTGAAGAATCTATTCGTGAGATACCGGCCGATATGTTGGAGAGAGTTTGCCAAAATTGGATCCAGCGAATGAGCCGGCAGTCAACATTTACATGAATCATCTTTAAACATTGAATTATATAAATCGTTCTACCCACTCAAATAAAGATTTCATACATTTCTCTAAATTTTATGTATTATTTTTTTAAAATCAAATCCGAAAGCTCTTAGAAATCACCCCTTATTTTATATCGTTAAATGGATAAAAAGTTTACTTCGAGGACTACTACAAAATAAAAACGGAGCCTTGCTCAAGAAAAAAGTCGAGAGGAGCCTTGAAGACACCCATGTTCTTAAGCTTTATAAATATTTACATTCATACATATTTCATGTCGAAATGTTAAATGACAAAGCAATTTAATTTAATTTAGCATTTAGTTTTTCTAATGCAGCTCCTTCACGCTAATTTACTTTTCAACTTTTTAGCACTTTTTCCGTTTCATATGCTGGCAACAGTGGTGGAACAGTGGAACAGCAATTACAATCAAAATAAACAGTCCCAAAGTAAACTTTAGGATATTTTTCACAAAACATTACAATAAATAAGAACAACCAGAACGGTAATAACAAGGCAACACTACATGCTGTGCTCCTAAGGCAAAAGTGTTGGTTTTTTAATTGTTACGCCAGTGTTATTTCTATATTGCCAATCACAACCTGCTGAAAAGAATATACTTCTAAATAAAAATAAAATTATTAATATTATTATCTCATTTTAAAAAGGTGGACGCGTCCGTTCTTTAAAACTACCAAAAAAATACTTTTGAAATATTTTTTTCTTTATAAAGAAAAGTGTTTAAAAATTTCCATAATAAAAATATCAGCAGCACAAATCATTCATTTAATAAAAAAATATATATATATTCTAATACTTCTAAATAAAATAAACACTTTTCTTTACTATAGTTAATAAGTTATATGAAATAACGAAAAAGCAACAATATTTTGATTAATTAATGAAAGTTATAAAACAATCAAAAAGATTTTTCAAAGAAAATCTTTTTCTTTGGCGCTCCACAAAAAGAAATAATTCTAATGGATTTAAGTAAATTCAAAAAAAATTTCAAGAAAAAAAAATCCCTTAAAAATCTTACGCGTTCATCAAAAAATTGTTGCTACTTTAGCCTTTTATTTATTGAAAACTGCCTGAATGTTGGGATAGGGTAACAGCCTAAATATGCGCACTTAAAATGAAATTTAAACTTTTCCTTTAAAAACTTTCAATAATAATCGAAAAAATTAAAATTCGAAAACATTTCTGTATTAAAATCTTCAATTTTAATTAAAAAAAAATGTTTAATAAGAAAAAGTGCTTGACTTGAGCTTGAGTAAGAAATGGTGCGCTAACGAAATGTTTTATATAAATTTCAAAATTTCAAATTTCAAACAAATGTTAGATCTAAAATAGAAACCCTTATCCTTGAGAAGGTAAGTTTTAACATTTTTAAACTTAAAACAAAATTTTCTATTTAAATAATTTACAAAATTCCACTTAATATTTAATATTTAGTCTAAGAAAATAATTTATCCAAAAAACATTATGATAAAATTTACAGAACCAGTTGGTAGGGTTTCACCCAAATTTCCCTCCCAACAAACAAGCAGTAGTTTTACCGCAGCCGCCACCCAAGGCTTAACGTTATTATGTCCGGCCCAGGCCTATCCGGCGCCTTTATTTAGGTGTGTTGCAAGGAAAATATTGAAAAGAAATATAGAAAATGTGGTATTTTTGTAACTAAATATGTATTATTTTCTGAATATGTTGCTTTGAAAGAAAACACACTTGAGGTCGAACAAAATAATTCTTGAAGTCCAGATTTTACGCCAGAGCCCCTAAAGTCACCCAAAACCAACACAATTTAATACGGTTATAAGTCCCTTTCAAGTTGTCTTACTGCAAGTTAAAACTTAACCGGAAAGTTTTGTAAAAAGGGCCATAATAGAATCTTAAGTCCTTCTGAAGTTCTTTGCCAAAACTAAATTTAACCCTTTTTAGCACAACATCTTATATTTTTTTTAGTTTTAATTTTTAACGTGCTTTTTTCTTAAATTCATAATTTACTTATTTAGTAAACAGTTAAATGCATTACAAAAATTTAAAAAAAATGTTTTTTTGGTAAAATAAAACAAAAACATTTTTTTAACAAATAAAAAAAATATTTTTTTTTATTAAATAAAAAATAATTTTTTTTAATCAACAAAATATATTTTTTTTAATAAAAAACAACAAATTTTTAAAGCCATTTCAAATGGTATAATTTTTTTATTTAAAAAAATATATATAAAAATCATAATAAATTTTTTTTAAATTATAATTACCATATTTTTAATTAAAAAAATTATAGAATTCAAAAATTTTGTTAGCATGTATACAGACTAGCTAAAGGACCCTCAACAAACAAAACTTTTTTAATTCTTTAAAAAAAAATACAGAAACTTGTTTCGAATTATAAATTTAATAACTAAAAAAATTATTTTTTAGACCCTTTTTAAGAACCGAAATATTGGATAGAAAAAGTTTTGATATTGTTATCTGCTGAATTTAAGCTTGAAAGAACTATTTTAATAAAGTATTAATAAAAAGGTAGAAAAATTTTAATTATCTTGTACATTTAATATTTTACTGAATAAGTAAAGTTATAATTTTAAAAGGCCGCGTTATAAATAAAAACTTAAATATGATTCAATAATTTTAAGTCCAAGGATGTCGAACGTTATCATTTCTAAATGAAAACTAACTGATTTACTTCCCACTCGCAATCTATTTTATTTACTCATCTGTATATAAATAGGCAAAGACAAATTTTTAGATCCCTTTTCCCTCCTTTGTTTGCCAACCGATTTTGTTCATTCTTTTGCCAAATGTTAGACATTGTTGAGCTTTAGTGACCCGATTATATATTATTTAAATCGGTTCAGTATAAAAGTAATAAAAGGCTCATAAAGTTGACACCACTACAAATGCTAAAAATACACATGCATTCACTTATGTAAGTATTGATTCAAGCAAAGCGATAAGAGTGTTTAAGAGTTCCTACGTACATATGTGTATGAATAATAAGATTTTTTTTATAAATGTGCGTGTTTGTATGCAATTTTATTTGGTTTATTGTGTTTTCCATGAGGAAGAGAATAAGTAATTGGGTAGTTTCTTCTGTTTAAATGAAAGAAACTAAAATAGGTGTTCGTTTAAACTGGCGGTCGAATTTCGACCACTAGGCGTACTCTAGTTTATTTAATTCTTAATTAATCTAAACAAATAAATACATAAAATTGTTTGTTAGTGGAATGCAAAGCAGTTGCATTTTGTTGAGAAATCCAGCGAACGACAACGTTCGACATTCTCGAACAGGCCCTTATTTTCTTATAAATTCTTAAAACTAGCAAAAATCCTTATTTCTTACAAAAAAAAAATTAAATATATCGAGACCTGCCTCAAATAATAAATATAATACTTATTTCTCACATTTAAAAAAATTTAAATTATTGTGCGGTACTGAAAACAGAAAACAGAATTAAGGCTTATAATTCAACATTATTGAAGATTATTTCGTTTGCTTAAATTAACAAATGTTTTTTTGATATTTATAAAATGTTATAAAATAATATTAAAGTACAGCTTCAAAATATTTTTCTTTTCAATTTAATTTCATATTAAATTTCTCTGAAGCCAACATTAACAACCACACAACGGGTCTATAAAGGGTTAACTATCATACACAAAACGCTTTGTTATTACAAAAAAAAATAGAATAGATTTTTTAGATATTTCAAATTAATTATTTTATAAATTTATTATTCAAGATATGGTTCGATATCTTATTTCAAAAAGTTTGTTGTTTCAATTAATATTTTATTTGCTTTTTTCATATTTCAGTTAATTTTTTAATAGAGCCTGCTAAAATTTTTGATTAATCAATTAATTGAATCTTTGAGAATATTTCAATTAACATTTAAATTATATCTTTTAAAATACTTTAATTATTTGATTAATTGAATCTTTAAAAACATTTAAAATAAATTTTAATTGAATCTGTAAAAAAGCAACAATTAAATTTTTAGTTAATGAAATAATTGAATTTTTGAGAATGTTTCAATTAATTTTTTAATTGAATCTAGAAAATTATTTCATTTATATGATTTATTGAATCTTTAAAATAGTTTAAATAAAATTTTAATTGAATGTAACAAAAAAAACAACAATTAAATTTTTAGTTAATGAAAAAATTGTATTTTTGAGAATATTTCAATTAAGTTTTCAATTGAATCTATAAATTTTTTCAATTATTTGCTTAATTGAACCTTTAAAATAGTTTCAATAAAATTTTGATTAAATCTGTAAAAAACGAATTTGAGATCAAATCAGAGTTTTCTTGTTTTATTATTCATCAGGTTAGCAGAACGTATCAGTACTGATTTCGAGGTCGCTACACAAATCTCATCAGCGTTCTTTATTCGATTTTACCACTTTTGATGGTGGATAGCTTGATCTCAGAGCCAATGGTCCTCTCAAGTTTGAACGCAAGCCAAAAAATTCATTTCATTATAAACCTAATTAATGAAATATTTTTTCACTTGAAAAGATGAAAAATAATTAAATTAAAACGGTTTAGTTAATACTAATTAATTTTAAAATTTAGTTTTCGTTTTTTTACATTGAAATTTGTTTTAAGTTTTTTTTAGTCATGTGTCCAAAAAAAATCGATTTTCTGAAAACGATTTTAAAGTTTCCAATTTTCTCACGCTTCAATGGAAAAATAAAGAAAATATTCTCCCCTCAAGAGTTGAATAAACAAGATGTTTATATGAATTTTTGACACGTAATGGAAAGTCATACGACGAATAATGCTGATTTTTTAAGTTAAAAATAAAGGACGAAGTCCCCTGTAAACAGTTCCTCATCTTTGTATTATTAATTTGTAAATTTAATGTTTTTTGAGATATTACTATGTTGCATTCAAGGAGCAAAATGTTGGAGTCGAAACAATTTATGGGCGCAAATTTTTTGTTTTAAATTCAATAAAATGATTTGATAAATGCTTCGCTACTCTCCCCCTTAGAAGCGATTGCAAACTTCCATCCAGACACGAACATTGATTTGTAAGGAAGAACTGGGCTAAGAGATATACGACTATACTAATCACAAAAATTTGTTAACACAAATGGGAGTGGGGCAGATTTCCATCTGAAAGTTCTTCTGATATTTACACGTGAATATAATCCTTTAGAATTTAGAATATTTTTTTGTAGAAATTTATTTTAAAAAAGAATCCCATAACAACAGACTCAGGCAGTTTACGTAATTCTATTACCAAAATAATTAATTATTTTAAAGTTTGTAACTAAAGACATCCTTATTTTATGATCTGCTTTATAGAACCTGTGGGCAGTGTTGCTCCCCGGCTTTTAAGCGGCAATGATATAAAAGTTATAGCTGTAGCTGCCTCATTCACTATAACATTATTGTGTCCAGCTCAAGCTTATCCGGTGCCATATTTTAGGTACATAAATTAAACAAATAAAATTATGAAAAAAGGGGCTGTTCACATTTTGCGCAAAGCACTAAAAGTGCTGACAATTTCTTACGAAGTTGAGAATTTATAAACGCACGACGTTGGGGGGGGGGTAGCGTTAGTTAAAATCGGCTAAAGTGACGTTACATATTATGTGAACAGTCCCTTAATCACTTAGTCTACGTTCACACGCGTCATGTCTTATTAACATGATTGTTACTTTATAAGCGAGAGAGACGAGGGGAAATGAAACGAGTACTCAGGTTCATTTACTGTCATTACGTTTTGCTCTCTCATTTGTAATTTTATGCCTGAAGTTAGCTGCAAGTAAATGTCGTCATCAAGATCTGCAAGAATCTTGTTAATAAGACATAACGCGTGTGAATGCAGGCTTAAGAAAATGCCATCGCCATCCCAACATTTTTGCAATAAATTATAAACTAAAAATATTTTTAAGTATTAATATTTGACATTATCCCCAGAACCGGTTGCTAGTGTTGCACCCAAATTAACATCTGGCGATGAGTCGCGCATAGTTAAAGTTCACCTAGATAAGAAAGCCACACTATTGTGTCCAGCCCAAGCTTATCCAGTGCCATTTTTTAGGTAAAACTCTAAACAACATTCAAAAAGTTTAATTTATTTTCCAATTATTATAAAAAAAACTCATAAAAACTAATTTTATAGAGCCCCTGGCCTCGGTCAGTCCAAAAATAACTGGCGGTGATGATAATATAAAAACGCCTAAAGTTGTGTTACAGCAAAAAGCTACCCTGCTGTGTCCAGCTCAAGCTTATCCAGTGCCGTATTTTAGGTACGAATATTTGGCAAATTGACCCACTAAAACGGGCAGTTTTCAGTTGTGTTACAAGTACATTTATTTTTATAAAATATTTCTATTTTCGTTTCGTCTTTAACAAGAGCCCATTGCCAGCGTAGCTCCCCGTTTAACTTCGGGTGATGATTCACGCACCGTTAAGGTTCATCGAAATAAAAGTATTACTTTGTTGTGCCCCTTTCAAGCTTATCCGGTTTTGGTATTTAGGTAATTTTCCCTCTCCAAAAAAAATTATTTAAGGCAGTTTTCAAATATTCACTTATAAGTATTAATTTCCGAGAACTTATGTAGTTGTTATCGTTTAAAGAACCCATGGGCAGTGTTACACCCAAGGTTTCCACAGGCGAAGATGTTAAACATACGAAGGTTAAACAAACAGAAAGCCTTAGTTTAATATGTCCAGCTCAGGCTTATCCAACGCCATATTTTAGGTAAGATTTCTAAGCTATTGCATAGCTTTTATTGCGGGCTTTGAGCGGGCCGACCGAATCAAGAAATTCCGTAACGAAAAAAACCTAACACTAAGTTTGTTTCTTAAGTCTTTTGTTTTTTTTTTCAATCACATGGGCGTGCATGAATGTAAGCATAAAGCAATTGAGCGAGAGTGACCGAACGTGAGTGAAAAAACTACACAAAAAATTTACTAATTGGCGCACTCACGATCACAATTCCTAATCTTAATTCGTAGGTTTTTAAACGTTATTAACTTCTCATTTATTCAATAAAAGACAAAAACTTATCGGTCACCACGCTCAAAAAGTGTAACTTGAATTAATATCAAATAACAAACTTGAATTAATGTCAAAGAAAAAATAATACTGCATAAATAAAAAATAAATAAATAATTATAATTGCATAAGTTGAAAAAAAATGCTATGCAATAGCTTCGTCGCGGCAGTCGCCGAGCGCCACACGTCTTTTTTTCGAAAGAAATGGGATGGTTGCAAACTTTATTCTTATAACAATTAAACTTTTGGCTTTTAGACTTAATGAAACTTTTTTAAGTTCTTTGATGAAATTTATAATACTCGTAAACCAAACAAATTTTTGTGCGGGAAATGTTGGTTGCACTACTCAGCGGAATAACTCTAGTTGGCTTAATTTTGGCATGTTCAAATTTTAAATAAGCTTTCCTTATCCTTATTTGGGCAGTATTTCTTTTTTTTAAGTTTGTCATGCAAGACATTTTTTTTATAAATTTATAGAACCCATGGGCAGTGTCAGTCCCAAAATTACCACTGGCGAAGATTTCAAACATATAAAAAGTAAATTGAAACGGAGTTTAAGTTTACTGTGTCCTGCTCAGGCTTATCCCACGCCCTTTTTCAGGTAAAACATTAGTGTTTTAAAATTATCCAGTCAAAGTTTTTATTACGGCAACTTTTCATGTGATTTTTTATGTAACTTTTTTTTCGTTTGAAATTAAAAATTATAAAAAAGTGAAAGTTTTCAATTTCGTTTGTTTTTTGTTAAAAAGAATTTATTTTGTTTCACTTTTCTTTGTCTGTGGAATTGTACTCAAATCTTGCAACAGCCTTTTCTACAACGATTCTTAGAATAATTTGCTTACGCATTGACTTCCCATGACACTAAAATAATCCTCCATTATCCTGAAAAAAAAATCACTCGAAATGTGATCCCTTTTCGCTAAAACTTGTGATCACCCCAATTTTGCATTGTTAATGTGTTTGTGTACGGGCTTGGAATGATTAGCGGGAAAAGTAGACCCTGCTGAGCCGGTTGTAATTATTTTCTTTATAGAGAATATTTATGGTGAAATAAATATTCGCTTCTTGTTTACGATAATTGTGAATATTATTAGAAAAAACGCGTCAAAATTTTATATCATAATGAGAAGAATGGGCTACACCACGCCCACTTATAATAAATATCATTTGAAATCACTTTTGCTTAACCAATTCTAATGAAAGTTTCCGCTTACAAGTAATTCTTGTCACAAGGCAACACTATGATGGGAAAACTGGCACGTGCCACGCCCATTTAGTATTAATATTATATTTCAGCTGCTTCTACTCAACCGACTCTTGTAAAACTTTTCACACACACACACACGGAGTTTTCATAATAAAACAACCTTGGATACGATAAATAAAGTAGGCAGTGGCACGCCCATGTGAAATAAATATTGTGCTTAAACTACTTTTACTCCACCTTTATGAAACTTTGCGTGTGTTTTGAGTTCTTGTGACAATTCAATATCGGAATTTGAAAACTGGGCGCTGACACGCCCATTCGAAATAAAATTTTTATTTTCAACAGATTTTTATGACAATTTTACACACAAATTGAATTCTTAGCACAACACAAAATGATGATACGAAAAGTGGGCTGCGGCACGCTCAAGCAAAGTCAATATTTCTAGTGCCACTCCCATGTAAAGCAAATATTTATTTTCTTATAAAAATTTTACTTTAAAAAAATTTTAAAATAATTCAAAACACGAACTTTCTTACTTTGCTCCCTTAATCTTTTATTATTGATCTTGATAATTTTTATTGAAACTTTCATGTCCTTTCGTTTTAGTATTGTTCTTTTTTTATATGAAATCCGAAAGCTCTTAAAAAATCACCCATTAGTTTTTGTTTAATTGAATTAAATATGAATATTAACATGGCACAGGATATCTCGGAAAATTAAAAAAAAATGTCAGTGAAAATAATTTACAAATCGAGAAAATTCACTGTAATTTCGTCTCTTCTTTGGTAACTTGATCTTTAAGCAATGACATCGTGGTCTTTATAATTTAAAACAGGGACGCAAAAGTTGGTACAATTGTACTTTTTTTAGTACTTTTTGAAAGTAAAAAGTACAATAGCACCTCCATGCCTAATTTAGCACTATTTCATAATTTTCCTAGTTTTATTTCATTACACGAAAGTATTTTAAATTTATTATCCCATTTTTTATATGACAACTCCATGTTAACCATTCGTTGTGAATTGTTTTATACCCAGCGAGGAATTATACAGATGGTGGCGATTCTACAACAGGTACAACATTACAGTAACAACTGACATCTCAACCCATACGTTAATATATACAAATTTTGACATACGAGCCTCTAGTTTGTGGAAAAGAGTAGAAAACCTGTTTAAAAAGGTATCAGATATGAAAAAAGAACTAAATGAACCGATGTTTACTGATTAATTTCAAGAATTGCTAGAGGAATATTATCTATATTCTGCTGCAAATGTGGAAAGATTTATTTTCGTTTCAAAATTTAATAAGAACAAAAGAGAGGACCAGGTGGTTTGTTTCGACTGTCTCTAATATAATCCAAACAAAGGATTTGCTGAAGTCATCTAATTCGTGCTGCTACAAATTAGATTTGACTAAGAGTTTGTTAGCAAGAAGTATATCATAAAGTATAATTTCATATTCAGATCTCAACAACTGCTAGTCTTTTGTGTTGCTTTTGGAATTAAGCCTTAAGTTTAATTGTGAACTTTGCCTACATAATATATAAGTACTTAGTACAAATGAATTCTAAAGTACCTTTTTGTTAATTGTTAAATTTTTTACACAAATATATGTACAAAAGAATTTTATGTAGTTAATTGTTAATAAAAAATATTTGAAAAATAAAAAGTACAATCGGACTGAAAAAAGTACAATTTTTCTTAAAACTTAGTACAATTTGAAAATAACACTTTGCATCCCTGATTTAAAATATTGTAGCGCGAATGTGTTCGAATATTTAAGCAAAAAAGAAAATTCAGTAGACGATATTGAAGTAGGCCGACCGACTCTAAAGATAATTAAGGCGCATTTTTTTAACAATAAACTTTCATTTGTAATTGTTCAATAGTTCGAAACGAAAAATCATTTCCTAATTGCTTCAAATATTTTAAAATTGGCCAGACTTTTGACACAGCTCAAGCATAGTTGGGCAAAATACATGGTTTGCGGTATTTAAAATACAAAATACACCATTTTTATTCAAACCAAAAAATACATTAGATAAAACTAATCAACAAAACAATTGTTTCCTTTCATAAATATTAGATTTTTGAATGTAGCATCAGACAAACTGTTGCTTGTTGGAGAATAAATAAAACCTGCTGAAGAAAATAATCTTTCTACAGGTCCTGATGAGCACAAACTTTTATTAAATTCTATGAATACTCTTTTTATATTTGGATAGCTGTCAAGAGTGATTATATCTTTGCTCTTGTCAATGAGGAAACTGGCAAATTCCAGCTCCAAATTTTATGTCCTAGATTCACCATCATCCCCATCTACGAAAACAACAAAATCATCGTCATCTTTACTGGTGTTTCTACTTCTGATATTTCCAGGTGTCATTTTAAGTTTTTTGTAATTTTCCTCCAGAGTATAAATTGCAAGATTTTGGATTCTTTGCCTTTCTTCTGTCGTGATGTTTTCTGGCAGCCAACGCATCTTACAACCAGGATGATAACAGGAAGCCAAAATAGCTCTATTTATTTCCGGTGATAGTTTAAAAAACTTATCGTATCTTTTTTCCAAGCTCTCTTTTAGTAGTGATAGGACTTAAATGTCTTAAATTGTTTCCATTCAACCGACTTAATCTTGTTCTAATAGACTTTAAAGACGGCAAAAGTTTTCTGTAATAACAGTTGTTACCCTGAAGGTGATCTAAAGCAGTGGTAATAGGTTTCAAAACTACAATGAAAGTGCTTTCCTTAAGTAATTGACCAAATACTTCATTTAATTTGGATTTACTTTTAATAAGTTGTGCTATAGAATCATACAGGGAAATATTGCCATTTTTTGTATGTATTTAAAATACAAAATACAAACTACTTCTATTTATTGTATGTATGTATTTATAATACAAAATACTTTCAAGTCACGTATTTAAAATACAAAATACAAAATACGTATTTGTATTTTAAATACGTATTTCAAATACACGTATTTCAAATACTGCCCAGCCGTGAGCTCAAGCTTCGTTATAATCAATATAAATTAAGGGAATATTTGTCGTTATAGTTATCGCTTTATTATTATGATTTCGTCTTACAGCTTTAATCGCTTGAAGTTGCAGTCGTAATCTGTTTCTTTGTTCCCCTAATCCGACATCCCTAGTTTTTGTCTATTTCTCACTAATACTAACACCAATATTCAGACAGTTTGTTTTATTATATTATTTAACTTAGTTTTACATTAAACAAAAACAAAAAAAAACTTTTCTGAAATAATGAAAATTCTCTGCAGAGCCTTTGGGGAGTGTTAAGCCTAAAATAAATGTACAAGATAAACTCCAGACTCGTGAAATAATCCAGAGTATAGACTTTGCTCTGCTGTGTCCAGCTCAATCTTATCCAATGCCGGCGTATAGGTAAAGTGTTTAAAAAGTATTTCTGAAAAGAAGTTTCCACAGCCCAACGAACATTTAGGCAGTTTCGACAATAATTAAAAAAAAATTAAAATGGGAAAAATAATTTTGTGAAAAATGTTAAATAACTTATTTTCGCAGAATTGTTAATCTGGGGGTCTGCTCTCAATTGCAATGCGAATGCGTACATTTTTTTCTTTCGCATTGCAATAGAGAGTAAAGCCCCCCCCCCCTGACTTTAATATAAATATACAACCCTGAGTACCTTTAGGCAGAGTTGCATTTCTGTTTTGCTCAGAAAGAAATTATTTTGTATTCAACACTTAAGCTGCCGTCACACCATTAAATTATTTTTCAATTCTCATTAAAGATTTTTTACACATACAGTATTTTTTACGTTTAGCTGCATTTCGCTTAACTGCATTTTTAGACTTTCTTGTCACGTGCAAAAAATTTTATATTTATTTAATTGTTTCAGTCTATGAACAAACAAAAAATCCTTACAAACAATGAGTTACAAAAACACTTACAAAACTAATGGTAATAAATATTAAATATAAAATAAATATGGATTAAAGAAACAAAAAACAAACAATATATGTACTCGTACTTACATACAAAATATTAAAAAAAATTACCATAAAAATAATTATTTTATTACAATAGATAGTAAAAGTTTGAACTTAGTTTTATCAATGGTGAACTCAATAAACGATTTGTGCCGTTTCTGCAAGCTGCTGCCATGTGAAACTGCATAACAGAATATTTTGCGTATGTGCACGAATTCTCCAACAAATTTGAATGTGCAGTTAAACGAAAAATAATGAACTGCTTGTCAAAATTCACAAACATTTAAAGATGTAACGTAGTCGGCTGTACGCTACACAAGAAAACAACTTAAAATTGTTTGGATGAAGAAACTGCAATCAGCTGTTTTCTTGACTGTAATTTGAAACACTCTATTGAATGAAAATTTTTAAGCAAACTCTCGTCAAATTTTAAAAGTGTGAGTGAATTGGTAAAAAAAAGTGAGAGAATATAAAATTTTAAACAAATTTTATCAAGTTAGTCAAAATTTACTCGATTTTTTTATGAACGAAAATTTAAAAAAGATGTTCGGCGGAAAAAGAGAATTAAAAAAAAAGAAACTCAAGCAAAAAAAATATTTCCTATAATTCCCGATTTAGTCTCACCGGTTTTCTTGCAACTAAAAAGTATACAAATAATATAATCTCTTCGGAAAATGCAACTCTGACTTTTAAGTGACATTCCTCAGTCCCGGTTCACACACATCAAGTTTAACTGATCAGTGTTTGTTAAATTTTCTTTTAAAGAAACAGAAATATCTGTTTCAACTATTTTAATTTTGTTTTCTCGTCAAAATTAGCTTCGCATAATCTTACGAATAACAAGTGCAAAGAAAAAAAGAAAAAATTTAATGCTATATAAAATGTTTATAGAGCCCAGATTACACTATCAAAAGCTCTTAAGCAGCTTAGCGATCAACGCGGATGAATTTTATGGACTAAGTGCTTTCTGCAACACGATTCACTCATTTGGAAAAATGGTCGGCAACATCAAAGCTACCGTACGAAATATGTAAATAAAAGCCAAAAATCAGTGGTAAAAGTTTTAACACCGTATAAACGAAATAAACGGAAATTATTTCCAAAAAACATCTATAGATCTGTGCTTCTCTTCATTCACTTTTCCACTCTCTCTCTCTTCTAAAAACTCAAGACTTGACGAGCCAAACCGTCTGACGTGTGTGAACCCTGACTCAGGATTGTATTTTAAAGCAAAGACTTAATATTTATTGTCACATAATCCTTCTTGGCCTTTTTTTCAAAATAATATTTCAGAACCTATTGGCAGCGTGCCACCCAAAGTAAGCATAGATGATGAAATAGCCAATGCCAGGGCTAATTTAAATCAAACTTTAAGCCTCAAGTGTCCAGCGCAATCGTATCCCATACCGCTTTATAGGTAAATAGATTCCTTAGCCCAACATTCAGTATATATTTGAAAAAGAAAAGGTTTTCCTAAAACAATCTCCACTATTTTTAGAACCTATTGGTAGTGTGCCACCCAAAGTCAGCATTGATGATGAATTCAAAAATGCCCGAGTTCAACTTAACGAGAGTTTAAGTCTCAAATGTCCGGGTCAAGCTTATCCCATACCAGTTTATAGGTACATGTTGAAACTGTTACGGTGTGATTTTTATTTTGGACTTTATTTTGGGTTTTTTTTTTGTTCAAATTAATTCATATTAGGCCAGCGGTGTTCAAAAATAAAAATGAGGATGTATTGCTGAGAGAGTTGCCCAGCACATATAATGTCAAACACTTAAAATAAGAAAACAAGAAAAATAGTTTAGATAAAAAATTTTTGTCGGATATAACCATCTTATTAAATGAATGTACTTTTAATTTTAAGGAAAAGAAAAAAATATAGATTATACGGCCGAAATTCCTCTTTAATTTTTAAAAATTTCAACATTTTTTTACTTCCTTTATTTTTGTGTTCAATTGTAATTGAAAAGCGTGTGTTTGCTTTGCTTGAACCGACAACAATGCTTAATAAATTTCTGAAAAAAATTACGATAGTCCGCCACATTCATTTTCATCGCTTGCTCAACGATGAATGAATAAAAGTATTTAAAAGAGCGTAACAAATGTGTGTAAATTTTTTCCAACAATTGTTGTATGAGATGAGCACCGCTGTATTAGCTAAAGTTTGCAAAGTAGTTTTTATATAAAAAAATCATTATAAGGCAATATTCCACGCAACAAAGGAAAAGTTAACATTAATGAATTCCCAAGATACGCCGCCATGACAGAATTTAATATTTTCATCAATTCATGAAATCAAAAAAGTTGAACTTAAGGAAAAACAATAAAAAAAAAAGGACGTGAGCTAAATAAAACCAACGGGTAGCAACAGGGTTAATTTCACATGTGGATGTTGGAGTATTTATAATTCTTGTATTCTATTTCCTCAAAAGATTTATGTAGTTCAAAATTTAAATTTACTAACTACCAGGAACGCCTGAAAAGTGCTGGAATACATTAAATAAACACCAACGCTGATGATGGAGGTTGTGATGGCCTACAAAAAAAAAAAAAAAAAAAAAAAAAAAAAAAAAAAAAACAACGCTCTGGGCAAATTACGGGCATTCGATATCGAACGTAATTTCTATGCAAATTCATAAAATCTTGTATGGGATTTCGTTCGATATCGAACGCTGTCATTTGCCCCTTTTCTGTTTTGCCGCCAGTATAAGTTGGCATTGATTAACGTTAACTTTTCTTCTCCTTCTTGTCGTTTGTCTCAAGTTCAATTGAGATTGCTTTTCACTATAAAGCAAGCGATGCCTGAGAACGAGGCTTCGAGCCCATTCTCAGGCAAGTAGTAAGATCTTGCATGTTTCACACGCATATAAGCGTTCTTTTGTATTTCTTCTTATTAAACTATTAAATGACGAAGGCATTGCACTAGTCACGTAAAAGTAACGACACCAACTAATGCTGGTATCTTCGAATATACCTCACAACGCCCTCCTTCGTCGAGTAAAAGTCATCGGCGAAATAAAATAATTAATAAAATTTGCCACACAACTTGAACAAATATAATACGCCTATTTGGCACGAGGGTCGCTTCTGCACTGCTATAAAAAATTAGCAAAACGCGCAGCAGCAGCGTTGTAAAATAATTAATTAAGCTTTCTCACTTTCATCACCTGTCCGCTAATATTATGTCGAAAGAAAGTAACACATCAAAATGATTGGTACGCATTAATTGTCAAAATTGTTACTTTTCTTTATAAAAAAAATTCTTCGTGAATCAAAACGTTGCGAACTTTAGCCGAATTAGAATTACTTTGGCTTATAAATTTTTTTACCTTAAAATTATTCCTAAAAAGCAACATTCAGTCAGTGTTCAAAGTTTTATTTATTTATTGAATGAAATAAAATAATGAAATTATAAATGTACATTTGCCAGAACCTTTGGGTAGCGTGCCACTTAAATGTATTTGTTGGAAAGAGTTCGTACCATGCAAGTTCAGCATGGTGACGAATATGCTATGCAGTGTCCTGGCCAAGCCTTTCCTGTGCCCAGAGTCAGGTAAAATATGTTTACGCTCAGCCAGATTTTATTAGCTTAAAGAATAATTTGTTTCAACAATTCTCGTATTCTATTTTCATTGATAATTATTGTTTTAATTAATAGAGTTTGTATTCCGAGAATTCTTGAATTATAGTGAAATTGAACGTAACAATCGTATTTAAATTAACTTCTTAAAATACGGATTTAAGAAAAATGTTGGCACCATTTGTGAATAACTTTCGAAATTAATGCTTAATCCTGTTTTAAATTTTAACTTATTTTTGGTCTGCAAAATCAATTTGGAGCTTGGATGTCGTTAAAGACTTAAAGTAGATTTGTGTGGCTAATATTTTTGTAGGATATTTCAGCCCACTTCAATGCCACTAAAGGGGAGTTTTGTCCGTTTGGTTTCGCAAGAAAACGACTAAAAGGGATCATACAGTAACGAGTTAAGGTACGGTCACATTGGGGAAACACTTAACGAAAAACGAGAAATATTTCTTTGCTGTAGTGTGACCATAAAGTATTTTTTAGGGGCAAACAGAAAAATAGCTGATTTTTACAAACAAAATTATTTGCTTTTAAAGAAAAATGTCTCCAATGTGAACAAAAGTGTGCCAAATATTTCCTCTTTTTTGTCAAATAATTATAATTATTAGTTCTTGCAAAGTTTTTGTAAGAACAGACAGTATAAAACAACAGTGTTTTAGAACAAAATCAATGAACTGTAAATAGAATCACGTCATATTTATTTCCGCCATAATCACATTAAGAATACAAATTTTATTGTTAAATTTTTATTTAATATATCGTTGGAATTTTTTTAAACATAAAAGGATTACTATGTTTTTCAATAAATAATAAAGAAATAAAGATTAAAAATTGAAAGTTAGTACAATTTTCATGCAGTTAAATAAAATGCTTCTGAAAATTTGACTATTTTTTAGTAAATGTGCTCTCTTGGCCACATTTTTGAGCGGACGGGTAACAATTAAAAGACAGATTGATTGCATTAAATATATCTAATATAATTTATATTTTATTTTACTTTTTCTTAAGCGAATAACTACGAATTTCGTTAAAAATTGTCCACATTTGTACAATGCTGGATATAGCGTGCATGCTTTAATCGGCTTAAAATTTCTACTGCAGTCCTTTTTATGTCTAATCTTTTGAAATAATGAAAAAGAAAAATTATGGTTTTAAAAAAATTTTGACAAAAACGTCGAACAAGCAAGCTCTATTTTTGTCAAAATTTAGTGATTTTTCACTCTCATTTCAAAAGCTTGACTTTCATTTTTTTCACGACTACATGAATTAAGATCAATTAATAAAATTTTCTCATTGGAGCCACTGTGCGGTGGTATAAATTATAAAACTTTTTGAAATATTTTTTTTTGTTTTGTAATATCCAAAGAGTATAAATTTGAGAGAAGTGTGAGAGAATTTACATAGTCCTTGTTCTTCCTCGTCGAATGTTTTCTCAAATGTTTGATAAAATGTTTTGTATCGGAAAAAAATAATTTGAGTGTGACTACAGGGAAAAAATATTTTACCATGTTTCCACTTAACGTTATTTAAAAGCTGTTTGACAAATAAACAAAAAAATGTGCTTAGTGGGACCAGAAAACAAATTTTGTACTGAGTTAAAACCATTTTGGTTAAACAACATCAAACATATTAGAATGAAATGTTTCCCCAATGTGACCGTACCTTTAGAGTTTTGAAATGTTACACGAAAATGTTCCTAAAACTAATTTACATAAATCTTCTCAGTACATTGTATACCAAAAATGCAAAGATCTCGAGATTTCCTATGGCGATACACTACAAGAAAGTGCAGAAGCGAAGGAAACTTTAAATACCCCTGAACTAAAGCTCGGACGTAAAGTCTCAAAATGTGTGTACGTCTACTTTCCTCTGATCTCTTCTGCCGGAAAAAGTCCACAGAACTTTGTATTTATTTTTTTGTGTTGTACAGTGTAATTGTTATAAGAAAACTGTGTTTGCATAAACTGCCAACAGCTAGATAGTGGAACAATACATATTATTGGTGATGAGCGGCCTCCGAAAACAGCATGTTGTTCAGTTCTGCAAAATTTTTGGAGTTAATAACTTTTCGTTTTTTTCATTTCTGCCAAAGTCGAATCATCTAGCGGAGACTCTTAAAACCCCATTCAGGCAGTTGTTGTATACATATTTAGGGGCTGTTCGCATACAACGTAATACTTTGAAGGCGGAAAGGGGATTGAAATTTTTTTACGATATTAATAAAATAAATAATATAATTTCACTCCTTTTTAAAATGCCTTACTAAATGGATGTAGGGCTTACAAAAATCTGCAAAAATAGCGCTACGTAAGATGTGAACAGGCTGTAAAAACGAATTGTAATTTCTTTTATTTGAAAACTTTTTAGAACCTCTGGGTGCGGTGGCTCCTAAAATTCCCAATTTAAATGATAAATCACAAATTATTATCGCATCACAAAATGCTCAATATGCCATGCAGTGTCCCGGTCAAGCTTATCCAGTCCCGATAGTGAGGTAGGTAATCAGAATTAAATCAAATTTTAAAGCAATTAAACCTAAGCTACGCTCGTGGAAACATTCAGGTGGTTTTGAATTGTCACAATAAGTTTTGATTAAAATTGTTTGTTTTTTTTTAATTTAAAATGCTCAGAACCGCTGGGTTCAGTGCCGCCAAAAATACCCAATCTCAATGACAAGCTGCAAAAAACTGTTGTATCGCAGGAGTTAGAATTTGCCATGCAATGTCCGGGACAAGCGTATCCAGTGCCTGTAGTGAGGTAGTTGATCTTTTTCCAAAACCAACATTCAGTTCAGTTTAAAAGCATAATTTTCTCGCTATAAGATTAAAATAACTCAACATATTTGCATTTCTCACGAAAGTAGTCACAAGTGTTGATATTGCCTTTTGTATTCTCTTGACAATTTAGAGCCCCTCGGTTCGGTGCCCCCCAAAATCACCAGTCTTCATGACAAATTTCAAGTATTGCAAGTAAAGTTGAATGAAAGTTATGACATGAAATGTCCGGGTCAAGCCTTTCCCGTGCCCAAAGTAAGGTAAGAGTTTTAAGTTTTAGATCGCTAAAATTGAGTGTTCAAATAACCAACATTTAGGTGAGGAGTTTCAATTCGATTTTATAAATACTCGTATTAATATAAAACAATTTTGGCAATTTAGAACCTTTGGGCTCAGTTCCACCTAAAATCACCAGCTTTCATGATAAATTTCAAGCCTTAAAAGTTGCATCAAAGGATGATTATGCCATGAAATGTCCCGGCCAGGCTTATCCGGTGCCAGTTGTAAGGTAAATTTATAGTAAATAAATATTTAAAACAATGAGAGCCAAAGCTTATAGACGTGCAGGGTTACCATTCACCAGACTAAAGTCGCAATTTTACCTTTTTTTTAAAAACTTTTTGTGAGACTTTTTTTTATTAGCCACTTTTGCTACTTTTTTAATTTTGTTGCATATTTTTAACATTTTTAATCAATTGCATAGTTTTTATCGCAGGCTTTGAGCGCGGCGACCGAATCAAGAAATTCCGTAACGAAAAAAACCTAACACTAAATTTGTTTTTTAAGTCTTTTGGTTTTTTTTTAAGTATTTTAAACGCCTAGCGTATGTTAACCCCTAAAGTATGCTATTGATTTCATTAACATACAGTATTACCAGTTCGAACGTTACGTTGCGTTAGCGTCGAGGTTAGCGTCAGCTTCGACGTATTTTATTCAATAAAAGAAAACAAAATTGTTTTCTTATCGGTCACCACGTTCAAAAAGTGTAACTTGAATTAATATCAAAATGAAAAAAATACTGCATAAATAAAAAATAAATAAATAATTATAATTGCATAAGTTGATAAAAAATGCTATGCAATAGCTTTGCCGCGGCAGTCCCCGAGCGCCACACGTCTTTTTTTGGTTTCTCACAAAAAACATTTAATTTGCAGTAAATTTATAAAAAAAAATTCGTCAAATGTGAAAGCAAATTTCAGATTATTGTTTAATTGGGAAGACTTTTATCACTTTTTTGCAACCTTGTCATGTACACATTGTATTCAAGAAATTGTTCACAAATTTTCGGTAAATATTTCAAAGAACTGTTTTAGCAAAAAAAAGCTTTTTAAAGTAAGAAATTCTGGGTTTTGAAGTGCTTATTTTACAAAACTAGTCGTAAAACATGAATATTCTTTAAAATAAGATTTCTTGTTAAAATGAAAAGAAGGTCTGAAAACGAAAATTATGGTAGAAATACGAATTTAGAGGCAGAAGAGACGACGCAGTCTGAGAGGGATAACGTTAACAACGCTGCAGGTCCTTTCAAGAAACGTAGTATTTCGCAATATTGTACGAGAGACTGGGAACTGAAGTATAAAAAGCTTAAGCAAGACATGGAGTTAAAGCGCCCTTTTTGCATTGTTTGTAAACGGCTTTTAGTGAACCAAAACCATAATCTTTATCTTGACTTGGTTTTTAACAGAAGTCAAACTCCTTTCACCTTCACAGCATTCGACAGCCAAGTTTATTAAACTTAACTAAGCTTGTTCAGTACACATGAAAACATGTATAGAAAAATTTATAATGCAACTGTTTGTGTTATGAAATATGATAAAAACGGATTCTATAATAAGTTTTTTTGTTTTGTTTCAATTGTTTTTTTGTTATTTTGTTATGCTTTTTATTGAAAAGAAAAAGTTAAAAAAATGTGTGCGATTTTTATTTGCTCAAACGAATTTTTTGAGCGACTTTATTTTTTTTAAAACGACCTTTTGTGCGACTTTTCAAAAACTCCCAACGCTAGTCCTGTTTGCACTCTGCGTATGCAACACTTATGACGTTTTCTTTTCTAAAAAAAATGTAACATTTGTTTTACTTTTTTTTAATTCCTATTCAATGTTTTCTTAAGACACAAATTTTGCCTCGTAAGTAATGATATAATAATTTCTAATAAACTCAATTTTCAAAAAATCATTGTATTGCAAATATTCAGTAAAAAGGGCAAAAACTGTTGTACATTATTTTAGAAAAGAAAACGCCATTAATTGCAAACCAAAATACCGAAATGTTCTCTCATGCATATGGATATGTAAATGTAAATATATAAATAAAAAAATATTTTTTCACTGCTGAGTGTGAATTTTGTGTTTTGCAAAAAAGTATTCTAAAATAAATCAACAAGGCCGTTCACGATTGCTGGAAAATGTTTACAATTGCAAAAATATGCAATAATAAATGTGCAAGATTGTGAATAGGACTATTGTTTTTTCTTTACTTCCGTTTATTGTCAAAGATTTTTTACTCAATTGTTATTTGAAATCTGCAGATAAGGAATCATGATATGCGATGAAGTTCGCAGAGTACTTGAGGTACTTAAACATATTTCTAGTGTACACATGAATTGTAGTGAGAAAATTAGAGAAACAGTGCCTTGTGAAAGGGAGAGTTTTATGATAGCAAATGCAAACGTGAGGGGAACATTGACGGTCCCTGCTCAAAAGTTTCTTGTGTTTCTTTTAATCAGTGTCTCTCAGTTCCTCTAACTTTTATATTGCCGAATTGAGATTTTAAGCGTTTACCTCTCGCTCACTCTCTTCATCACCATAAACCCAACATTCCGGTTTTTAATTTTTTATTTTTTTTTTTTAAATAAAACATTGAAATTTATTTATTTTTTTATTTACTTAGAACCTTTGGGCTCTGTTCCCCCAAAAATCACCAGCTTTAATGACAAATTTCAAGCATTACAAGTTAAGTTAAGTGAAGATTATGCCATGATATGTCCCGGCCAAGCGTATCCCGTGCCAATTGTTAGGTGCGTAAAACTCTTTTAAATTTCAGAAGATTTTAAGTTCGTAAAACATTTTCTTTTGGTAAATTTATGGTCAAACCTATTCAAAATGATATAACCAATTCGGGGAATATATATAGATTACATTTTTCAAAGGCCTGCCAAGATCAGTTACAGAGATTTAGGGACAAAAAACCTGAATATTAAAGAAAAATCACTTGTTCAATAACTACCAACAGCATCATTAACAGTCTTAGAAAGAGCCGCAATAATGGCGCGAGATTTAAATCTATTATGCACAGATTTTATTTATAATAATGTATCCAGTGGTCGACTCAATCGACCGCATTCTAGAAATTAATATTAACATTTACGAATACATACGATTAAATACAAAAACAAAAAACATTCTAAATAAACAATTTGACAAAACTCCGTCTCATTTCTCTGCAAAAGCAAATTGGACAAACACACATGCACACTTTATTTATTTTTCAAGTTGAAGCTGATAGTACATGCATGTGTAATAAGTATGCATGTGTTAGTAGCAACTTTAAACGCTTATAGCTCCTTAAATATCGAACCGATTTAAATAAAATTAGGATTGTACACATCTTTGTAAAAAAACCTTTAAAAGCAAATAAATCTTTCCGAAATCGGTTCACCATTACCGCCCTAAAAGGGATCTAAAAAGACGTGTTTGCCTATTAATAATATAGAATAGATTATTTTTAAAATTTTTCATATAACTTTTTATATAAAATAGAATATCTGAAATATTTTACCTTTGCATCTCTAACAATTTTCAAGCAGTTTTTTTAAGATCCATTTGTGTTGAATTTCTTTTTCTGACTTAATTTCGTATTTCTAGAACCCATGGGCAGTGTAGCACCCAAAGTTGATACGCGTGACGAGTTCACCTTTGCCCGAGTACGTCTAGACCAAGATAAATCACTCATATGTCCTGCACAATCATATCCAGTGCCAATATTTAGGTAAAAATAAAAATTTAACGATTTAACCACTACAATGAGACTTAAAGATTTCTTTTAAACTTTTTATTATAAATTTTTTTTTTGTAATACTCGCGAAACCTTATACCACATTCAGGTTTAATATTTACTTTAATTTCTTTTGGTATTAAACTCAATATTTTTGAAATAATTTTCCCGCTTTAAGAACCCATGGGTTCGGTAGCACCCAAAGTCAATATAAAAGACGAAATAACAAATGCCCGCACTGATATTCAACAAAGCATGGCCTTGCAGTGTCCCGTCCAGGCTTATCCAGTGCCGTTTTATAGGTAATTTTAAGATTTTTAAAGAAGAAAAATTAATAAAAAAAATTATGAACCCAAACCAACATTCAGGGTTAGAGAGAAAAATGCTTAAACTTATTAAAAACTGAAATTGAAATAAAGTTGGATTTTGTTTTTCTTAGAGCCCATGGGCAGCGTGGCGCCACGAATTGATGTTAAAGATCGTATTACTTGGCTTGATAAGCCCCAGGCGAACAATATAAATTTACTATGCCCAGCACAAGCATATCCCATGCCATTTTATAGGTAAAAATTTAAACTAAAAATTACAAAATTATAATCTCAAACAAGAGTTCTCAGCTGGGAGGAGTCCACAATAAGGCAATTTTATTTGTGAGCACTATTGGTAACAATAAAATCTATCGCAGTGTATGATGATCTACTACAGAGTCCTTTCCATTCATGCAACAGAACTACAGAAACGAAAAGGCAGCCAGCAGAAAACGCTTAAGGCAAATGCTTGGTGGCCCAAACAATAAAAAATATCTGTTGAAAAATTAAATAAAATTAACTAACTTTAATTTTCTTTTGGTATTGAAAAAGTTTGGTTTGCTGAATTCTTTGAAAAAAGATATCGAGACCTGTCTTGGATAAATTAAATAATTTCTTTTGGTATATTATTAGAAAATGTGTGTGAAGATCAATTTAAATTTAACTAGCAGCGACATGAACCAAAATTTTTAGCATGCTATTTTTGCAGTTCTCTGCACTTTTGTCAATTAACAGAGCGCTGTTAAACATTTAACAGCCATATTGAGAATGATTAACTTTATTTAGGACGTCAAATCTAGGAGCAGGGGCCAATTCCGTACTAACCAATTAATGAAAATTGTGTCCAATAGGAATTCTACAAGTAATAAATATAATATAAAAAATTAATTTAAAAAAAAATTAATTTTTTCGGAAATAAAATTGGTTATTATGGAAAAATGAAGACTTCTGCAGACATCCCACTATATACAAATGGTGCTCCGAATAGGCCTTTAAGGAAAACATTTAGCGGTATTTCTGAAATAATATTGGAACATTAGAAAATTTAATTTGAAAAAGTCATATTTAAGTCTTTAAGGAACACAGGAAAACTGAATTTTATAAAGTTTCAAAATTATTTCAGAAATAACACTAAATGTTTTCCTGAAAGGCCTATCCGGAGCACCATTTATATATATTTGTATATAGAGGGATGTCGGTAGAAGTCTTCATTTTTCCATAATGGCCAATTATATCTCCGCAAAAATAAATTTTTTTAAATTACTTTTTTATGTTATATTTATTACTTGTAGAATTCCTATAATAATAATTATCTTTAGTAATATTTTGGACACAATATTCCATTAATTGGTTAGTACGGAATCGGCCCCTGTTCTTACATTTGGCGTCCTAAATAAAGTTAATCAATTTCAATATGGCTGTTAAATGTTTAACAGCGCTCTGTTATTGTGTATAAAAGTGCTCTGTTAACTCCAAAAATAGCAAGCTAAAAATTTTGGTTCATGTCCCTGCTAGTTAAATTTAAATTGATCTTCACACACATTATTAGAAATAACAAATATTTCTATTGTTTATGGAACACGATTTCATTCGTGTGACTGCTTTCCTTTTTTTTTGAGAGAAGAACGTGTCACAAAATATGATCCGTGTTATACAAAGACGCCGTATTCAAGGAAGCACGTGTTAAGCGAAGTCTACCTTAAATACCATAAAGTAATGCAGACGGTATGTAGTCTGTATGGAAAAGTATGATGTTCTTAATAGAAGTAACTAAAAAATCTTTGATGGGCATCTGTAAACAAATCACTCTGTATTTTAATTACACATTTGAAATAATAAATACCTAAAGTATTCTGTTCGCTTCTATTATGTACGAAAATATGTAGTGTAAAAAATCAAAGCAATAAGAGGTCTGGCAGGAAGAAAAAAGTCCATAAGAAGTCCGCGGAACAAAAAACGTTGAGAACCCCTGGCGACAAATCACGGCATTCCAAAAATTTTGTATGAGATTTTATGCGATATCGAATGCCGCAATTTGCCCCCTGATCAAGACACCAAAACATTCAGTCAGTTTAACAATAACAACCTGTCACCGAAATCCAAAAATAAATTAAATTTTTTTAAATTTCTTGAAGAATTTCCTTAATTTAATTAAGACTTCTCCTCGAGCGAGCCGTTTGTTTCACATACATTTTTGCTGTTGCAAGAGTGATGCATTATTTTCTGTTTGTTGTAGAACCCGTGGGCAGTGTGGCACCGCGTATTGACGAAAAAGATCGCATTAATTGGACGAACAAACCCAAAGGACAAGATTTCAATTTATTATGTCCGGCCCAATCGTATCCGATGCCATTTTATAGGTAAAATTTTAAAATAAATATTACAAAATATCTAGAACAAGAGCTCTCAATTGGGTTGGAGGGGGGTGTCCACAAATGCAATGCAGGTGGTATGGGATAAGACAAACATCTTTCTAAACACTATTGCTGAAAATTAATTAAAAAAAAGAGCTCAAAGACTTTAAGATATTTATTTAGATGAACGGACAACATTCAAGCAGTTTTTTTTATGAATTTTTTTTACAAGCCCAGTAAATTTTTTCTCAAATGTTTCTTTATATTATTCAAGTGTAGTTTCCAGCGTAAAAGAGTTTTAACACAGATTAAATATTCTTAAAATTTCTTAAGTTCAATTCTTTTTATTATTATTTTTTTAAGGAGGGGATACCAAAGCAAATCACCATTTCCCTGGCTACTTTTTCTTTAATTTTGGGCGTTCAGTAATTTTTGTCCCAGCTTTTACTAACATGCCTAAGATCCTTGAGTACCGCGAAATCACGAGCTTTACTGATTTTTGGTTGTTGACTTTTAGTTATCGATTATCATTCCCATTACCGAGTGCCGAGTAATGGCTACCACTTACTTTAGGCACGCGTTTCTCTATCTTTTGCTAGTTAGAACTGGATATTCACACACCACAAATAGCGCTGCCGTAAGAGGTTCCTTCAAATACAGTCTACAAATATTGTACCATTATTTGGATCTCTGTTAACGAATCTTCAATTGTTTCCATGTCCTCTCATTAACGCTGCAGTCCTGCGGTAGTTTAGGATATTTCAATTCTACGCAAATAGCTTTTTCGTTGCTCTGACGAGGGTCTTATGGAGCACCAATGGTGCTGTTTCCTGTTGCGCCTTTCAGGATCAAGGAGTCAAACTGCTATAAGAAGTTAGCTCTACGGGGAGTGCCCGTAGGCTACCGGATAATGTAGCAGACCATCAGCCTGGGGATAGCAGTTTCGACTCCAGCCTAGCCCCTGTTTGTTTCTGCAGACAAGCCAAGGAAGCTTCGCAGTTTCGACTCCTGCATAAATCCTTGATGCATCTGCAGACGATCCAAATAGACGTCGCAGTTTTTGTTTGTTTAAAAAAATCACATTTTCTGGTTGTAGTTCACAAAACTTTGTAGCAAATCCCTCTTCTACGAGTTTAACTGCTCCTGCGAAATTTTTTGAGGTGGTTTTACATCTTCTAAATAGCATCACGATATTTTCGTCAGATCCTCTTTCTCGTCAGCTCATAAGGTTTCCTGGGGATCCACATTTACTTTGAGTTGTCCTCGAAATACCCAGTAGTCTTCTTCATTGGATTTAATTCCAAAAATGATTTCTTCTGTGAAAGACTTACATCAAAATGGTCGGGAATTCTAACGAGCAACCTAAAATGGTTCAGTTTTTTGCGAACTGTCACTCTTAAATCTCTTTTTGAAGGAACCATGCACTCAGCAGTCTTATAATCCATACATCGATCCCTCTTTTGCAGCAGATGTCTGTGACCCTTATCAAATTCTAAATGCGTAGTAGGACCCGTTCCGCAGTTAACTAGAAGACTAATTTCTGCGTCTCATTCTAAGGCGTCATTGTTGAACTCTTACTGTTTCCTTTAGGGGAACATGATTATTACTCCGAAGCTTCGACTTAGTCGTCATCGCAAACGCTATTTCCAACTGGTTTCCCATTACCATTTCGTATTGGATAACTTCCTGTAAAGGTTGTTTATATCAGGCCGCTCGACTTCACAACGATTACTTCTCTTCTCTGACAGCTGAACTGAATCAGGGCTTCCCAAGCTGAACTTGTTTAGTTCTTTCCAAGCTGAACCGTTTCAGTGCTTCCAAAGGTGAGCTGCTTCAATACTTCTTACGCTGAGCTGGTTCAGCGGTTCGCAAGCTGAAATTGTTCAGTTTTTCCGAAACTGAACTGCTTCAGTGCTTCCCAAGCTGAACTGGTTCAGTGCTTCCAAAGGTGAGCTGGTTCAATACTTCTCATGCTGAGCTGGTTCAGCGGTTCGCAAGCTGAAATTGTTCACTTCTCCCCAAATTGAACCGGTTCAGTGCTTCCCAAGCTGAACTGGTTCAGTGCTTCCAAAGGTGAGCTGGTTCAATACTTCTCATGCTGAGCTGGTTCAGCGGTTCGCAAGCTGAAATTGTTCACTTCTCCCCAAACTGAACCGGTTCAGTGCTTCCCAAGCTGAACTTGTTTAGTTCTTCCAAAGGTGAACTGGTTCAATGCTTCAATTGTTCAGCGTTTCGCAAGCTGAACTGGTTCAGTGCTTCTCAAGCTGAAATTGTTCAGTTCTTCCCAAACTGAACCGGTTCAGTGCTTCTCAAGCTGGACTGGATCAGTGCTTCCCAAGCAGTTGTTCATTAATCTCCTAACGCTTCTTCGCCTTTTAAGATCGTGCTCTCGCTCGAAAATCTTTGAAGATGACTTGACATCCTTCCGGTAGCCTTGTGATCTTTACGTGTGTTCCCCTTTCTTCCCAACTCCTGACGTTTGCGCGTGATCCGCATATACCTCGAGCTATCCACGCAGGATACACTGTTAACTGCAGTTAATTAAGAGGACAATTACTCCGTCTTATTGCAATGAATCGCTGTCTATCTCTACTGGTTGCCTCCACTTATGATCGATCTTTACGCTGGTTCCTCTTTTGTTCCAGCTCCTAATGGATCCGATTTTTAATCTGTTTATTACTTGAAAATGTAAGAAAACAATTTACTGGGTTTTTTTATTTTAAATTTAACAATATCTTTTTATCTTTTATAACTTAATACTCGTATGTTTATTTTCAAAGAACCCCTGGGCTCGGTAGCTCCCAAAATTGATACAGACGATAAATTGAAATTTGTTTCCCGCAAATTGAGCACATCGTTGAGCATCACTTGTCCCGGTCAGGCCTATCCGAAGCCTATTTTTAGGTAATTTTATTGCAAGATTCTTACAAGATTCAGGCAGTTTTTGTAAATTAATAATTTTAAATTGTATACATTTTGCTTTTCTTTTTGTAACCAATTAACTTTCTTTATGTTTATTTTATTTTTTTCATAAGAACCTTTGGGTTCAGTGGGCCCCAAAGTTGATTTAGCCGACAAGGTGAAAATATCTGTTAACTCAGAAGGTTCTTCGTTAAGTTTGGTTTGTCCAGCTCAAGGATT
The DNA here is from genome assembly GCA_956483585.1 of Gymnocheta viridis. Lineage (NCBI taxonomy): Eukaryota > Metazoa > Arthropoda > Insecta > Diptera > Tachinidae > Gymnocheta > Gymnocheta viridis. Next base: position 110,058,111 of record OY101441.1, read on the forward strand.
TCCAATGCCAGCTTTTAGGTAATTCGTAGTAAAACAAGAGTGGGCGTAACATTTTTTTGAGTTCCTGCAGAAATCTTTAATAACTGAGTAATTTATATTGTCACGTTTCGATGTTTTCATAAACGTTTGCTTGCTCAGGTTCTTTTAATTTGTCAAAAATAAAATTAAAACACAAACAGATTTATTTTGATGTTCAATACTGTTTAATTACTTTAGAAGTAATTGTGTTTCCTTATTGAAATTCACGATGCTAAAGTTAACAGTTGCTAACAATATTTTTATACAGATTTCTCGAACAATCTTGCAAATTCTCGTTGCTGTTTATAGAACTTTCAGGAATTTTGAATTTCCCACTATTTTGAATTTCATGTTGTTGTTGTTGTATAATTTAGTGCTGCAATCTTGCACACACGGTTGATTAAACTGTACTTAACCATCGCTGTATTTTCATGTTTGTTAAATTTAAATCTACATTTGAATTTTGTAAAAATATATTCATAAAGATGCAATTGTTTTGAGATAAAATATTCAGGCAGTTTTTTTGTTTTGAGTTAGAATTTTTATTATTTTGCAATTGGTTTGTAAATTTATTTATTTTTTTGTAGAACCTTTGGGTTCAGTGGCTCCTAAAGTGGATCTAAATGATAAACTAAAAATGTCTGCCAATAGACTGGGAAGCGCTCTAAGTTTAGTGTGTCCCGCTCAAGGTTATCCAATGCCAGCTTTTAGGTAAATTGAATTAAGATCAGCTTTTAAAATAATTAAGCGTTGAAGTAGTGTCGGGACATTCAGCAGGAGGGATCAGTGCATTTTTTTTAAGTAAAACTATTTTTTTTAATGCAAACTTAGTTGGTCGTCCATGTGTGATGATCCGATGTAAAGGTTGGCGGCCGTGCGTGCTTAATCAAATGTTCACTTTAAAAATCTGTTTTGCTAATATTTCTTTACCCTCTTTAAGTTATTAGAGATTTCCTTAAACATCCTTTTACTTCAGGCAGTTTTCTTTCACATTTTGTTATTGATCTTTTAATGTTATTAAATTTTTGAATTTACAAATTTAAGAGCCCGTAGCTTCAGTGCGTCCCAAAGTTGAAATCAAAGATAAAGTGGGAATATTTTGGGCCAGCTCAAATAGTTCGTTGGCTCTATTATGTCCAGCTCAGTCTTATCCTGTGCCATTGTTTAGGTAAATAATTTCAAATATTTTAAAACTTAAACTTTAAATTATATTAAATTAAAAAATTAAAACAATTTAAATGTACTATTGCAAAAAAAAACAGCATTGAGTTCCAATTAAAAATAAATTCATTTTATAAATATAAAAAATTGCGCAAGGTACAGCGTAATCTGTTTTATTTGACAACACAGGGTTTGATTATAATAAAATATAATAAAAATGGAAAAAGGATCTAATTTCTTTCTAGCAACCACTTCTTATCGTATCACAAAACTGGTATTTTATGAGGCACGAGGGTATGTCAACAAGGCTTTGGAAAAACATATTTTTTGGGGATTTTTTTTAATTGACGGTCCTGTTCTATAAATCACAAAAGTTCTAATCAGACGATTTCCAAAGCGAAATTCTGACTCATTGATAGGTTTTGATTGCTTTTTCAAGTGTTTCCTACCCATTTACAATAAAACATTTTCTTCAATCCTCGAATGCTATAATTCATATGATCTACAATCATAACTGGTCAAAATACATGGTTTGCAGTATTTAAAATACAAAATACACCATTTTTATTCAAACCAAAAAATACATTAGATAAAACTAATCAACAAAACAATTGTTTCCTTTCATAAATATTAGATTTTTGAATGTAGCATCAGACAAACTGTTGCTTGTTGGAGACTAAATAAAACCTGCTGAAGAAAATAATCTTTCTACAGGTCCTGATGAGCACAAACTTTTATTAAATTCTATGAATACTCTTTTTATATTTGGATAGCTGTCAAGAGTGATTATATCTTTGCTCTTGTCACTGAGGAAACTGACAAATTCCAGCTACAAATTTTATGTCCTAGATTCACCATCATCCCCATCTACGAAAACAACAAAATCATCGTCATCTTTACTGGTGCTTCTACTTCTGATATTTCCAGGTGTCATTTTAAGTTTTTTGTAATTTTCCTCCAGAATATAAATTGCAAGATTTTGAATTCTTTGCCTTTCTTCTGTCGTGATGTTTTCTGGCAGCCAACGCATCTTACAACCAGGATGATAACAGGAAGCCAAAATAGCTCTATTTATTTCCGGTGATAGTTTAAAAAACTTATCGAATATTTTTTCCAAGCTCTCTTTTAGTAGTGATAGGACTTAAATGTCTTAAATTGTTTCCATTCAAACGACTTAATCTTGTTCTAATAGACTTTAAAGACGGCAAAAGTTTTCTGTAATAACAGTTGTTACCCTGAAGGTAATCTAAAGCAATGGCAATAGGTTTTAAAACTACAATGAATTCCTCTAAATATTCCAGTTCTATAGTCGCGAAAGTGCTTTCCTTAAGTAATTGACCAAATACTTCATTTAATTTGGATTTACTTTTCATAAGTTGTGCTATAGAATCATACAGAGAAATATTGCAATTTTTTTATGTACTTAAAAGACAAAATACTTCTATTTATTGTACATATGTATTTAAAATAAAAAATACTTCCACGTCATGTATTTAAAATACTGCCCAGCCCTGTCTACAATACACTGAATTGGCTGTTATTAATTTTTGGGTATCATGTGATTTAAAATTTTCTGATATACAGAGCAGGACCGTTAGTCTTTTATTGGACACTACAAATTTCGGAAGGTCCTGAAAAATAAGCTTCTCACTAGACTGGAATAGTTTTCCGCAAAGTAATTTCTTTTCATTCATTTCATTTCACATTTGACAGCAGAAAAACTCGCTGGTAGTCAGATCTGTTGAATATGATTTCGAGCCTCGATTGAAATATTTAAGCCTTTGAAACTAAACAAGTGTGCAATCCAAAAATATCTGAATGGAAGATCATTATTTTTTTTTAGCAAAATAGGGTTTGTTTATCGTTAATTTTGTTTTAACTAATTGTCGCAATAATCCCGTGATTTTATTTAACAACTTTTTAAATCTAAATTGAGAATAACAATTTAACAGAGACCAACCAACCTTCAGGCAATTTTTAAAAGTTTTTTTTCTCCCACCTCTAAGTCACTCTTGCAAGTTTAAATTTAAATAAAATAAAATTTATAGTTAATAATTTAAATAAATAAAAGTGAATGTGATTGAGAGACCTTCAATATATCATATCTTTTTTTTTAACCAACACAGAACCCATTGGAAGTGTGTCACCTCGTGTTAATCGTAAAGATGAATTTAATCATGATAAAATAAAACTGAACGGCACCATTGCCATACAATGTCCAGCTCAAGCATATCCAGTGCCAAATTATAGGTAATTTTTAGAGATGCGCTCGTGAGCAACTATTCACTAATAACGTTCATGCACGCTCACGAGAACAAAATGTTACTCATGCACGTCCTTATAGTTTTAGCTCAAGTTTAGACACGCTCACGTGAGTGGAAAGAAAGTTAGCCATAACCACGAAAACTTACGATCCCGAAATACTTACGAAAAAAATATTATAAAATTATGAAAAAAAATCAAAAATTTAATTAAAGCAAAAAATTGTCAAGAAACAATTACGCTAAAAATCTACTCATGCACGCTCACTCATGGTGAATTTTTTTTTGGACTCACTGTCAGGTACGCTTACGTGATTGAAACAAAAAATCAATCACGCTATTCACAGGAGCGGCGCTCATCTCTAGCAATATTCAGGCAGCTTTCGTGTCCTAAATATGATTTCATAAGAATGTTTAATTCAACTTTTATTCCCCACAGAACCAATAGGCAGTGTGGGTCCTCGTGTGAACCACAAAGATGAATTTAGTCATGAAAAGGTTAAAGTTAAAGGCACTATGGCTCTTCAATGTCCCGCTCAAGCATATCCAGTGCCCATTTATAGGTAACTAATGCTGTATCCCACAACAGGCAGTTGTTTCCTTTTTTTTTGAGTAACAAAAAACAACTTCTTTCATTTCTATTTAAAATATACACAATTTTTTATTCATAGAGCCGATGGGCAGTGTGGGACCCAGAGTTAATAAAAAAGATAGCTTTGACTTTGATTCGATAGCGATTGGTAAAAGTATAGCACTTCTCTGTCCAGCCCAAGCTTATCCTGTGCCCATATTTAGGTAAATTTTGTTTTATAAATTTCCAAACATCCAGAACATTTTTAATGCCAAAAGTTAAGAGAATTTATTTCCATTCCAACATTCAGTTCTGGCTTAAATGTTAAGGCCGGTATTTACAAAAAAAAAAAATAATTTGTATTTGAAATGTATTTTCAGAAAAATTTTTCATCAAAAATTTCTTTAAAATACATTTCAAACCCAAATAATTTTTCTTTTATAAATTCAACTGTAAGCATTTACTTTTTCAAATTTATCTTATTCAATTTTTATTAAGAACCTGTGGGCAGTGTAGGTCCTCGAGTTAACAAAAATGATAATTTAAATTCTGATACAGTTAAGCAGGACAAGAAAGTGACACTTCTTTGTCCAGCTCAAGCATATCCGGTGCCATTTTACAGGTAAATGGTAAAAGTGTTTAAGATTAAATTTAAATGAAATTTGTCAAAATAAAATCTTTAAAGCTCTCTTAGAAGCTGCAATTGTCAAGCATTTCCTTAAACTTGATTTTACCTAAATTCGCTATTTTAAGGGCAAAAGAAAGGATTTAACGTTCGATTGGTCAAGCAATTGTAGAGTAATCGGTTGATGACATTATACAGGAAGTAGAGAAAGTAGGCTTTAGACAAAGGCATGAACTGCTTTCTTAAAAAATATTGAATTTATGAAAAAAATGCAACCAAAGCAATAAACACATTCACGACAGCAGGCTACACGGCTACATGACTTCAAATATCACTGGCTACAGATGTTGCCCTGCAGCCAGCTATAAGATCTAATAGTCTACGGGTGCTCCCATAAATAAATATAAAATGAGACATAAATAAAATAGAAAATGCGAGCCATTGACTTGGTTTTTTACAGTTACACCTTAGGAACGAGACACTTTTTTACTCAGTCCGTTACACAACTAAATAGAGTTAAACTTTGCGGGAAATTTCGTAACAGTTTTGAAATTTTTCATATTTTATGACTTCAGCTCGGAGTCCTCCAAATGATTTAAACATTTTAATTTTCCCAATGATTCGAAGTTATTGCGAATTTTCGTCATTTTTGCAGGATTTTAATAGTTTTTTACCTTTGTTGTGTTTGTAACTCGTTTAAGAAGATTTTACGAATTTTTCTAAATTTTGGAAAATTGGCACATTTTCGCGATTTAATTGGCTCATTGAATATTCAAGATTTTATAAAAAGATGAATACAGGAATTTCATTGCCCTTATTTTTTTGAAAAAATTATTTTTACCCAAAAAATTAATACAAAAAAATAAGAGCTGCAATTTTTGCATTTTATTTTATTTTACATTAAAAAAATATATTTCCAAGCACTAATTTGCTTTAAATATTTTGTTATATTGTCAACACTGTTTCTGTTTTGCAGCCAACAAAAATAGAAATTAGTTTAATTTGAGTGCCAAATCGACTTACATATAAATGAAAATTATTAATTTTTATGGCAAAACAAATGAAAATTTTAGTAGAATATTAAAGTTTTGTGAAATAGAATATTTATTACAAAAATCAAAATTTGCGTAAAAATAAAAAATATTCGGATACACAGTAAAAATTCAACTTTGAGCCAAAACACAAATTTTTTCGATTTTTTTTAAATCAGTTTTTAAAGAAAACTACGATTTACAATAAAAGTAATCTAAGTATGATTAAAAATTCAGATCGATTTAAATTAACATTAAATCACGTTTTTTTAGAAATTCAGTTTTTTTGTGAAAATTATAATTTCTGGAGAAAAATCAATTTTTTGTAAAAAATAATTTGATGTTTGGTAAAAATTAAAAAAAAATATATATTTTTATAAAACTATTAATTTTTTTACTCGAAATTCGTATGTTTAAAAAATTCAAGTTTTTAGTGAATAATTTAGTTATAGATTAAAAATCAAAATCTGCACAGATTTTCAAGATTATCTGCTGAAACATCCCGAGTCTTTGGCAAGAATCGAATCCACAAAACCCGGGCAGTTACTCTCGTACACTATCAACTAGTCTACACTTAAAATATTCTGTAGGTAAAATTAACTGAAATTGTTATTTAAAATATATGAAAGTTCACTTAAAAACCGGTCTACTTATTTTTCATTTAAATTTAACCAAAAGTTCATTTCATAATCAAGTAAAAATAAAGGGATTTCCCTTAAATAATCAAATCAAATAATCCACCCCAAGCTCCCTAAAAATAAAAGACTTTTCCTTTGTTTCTGCTATTATTACTGCCAAGAAATCAACCCTAAGATCCCTAGAAGTAAAAGATTTTTTCTTCGTTTCTGCTATTTTTACTGCCAATCATTTTTAGTATTTAGTATTTTTTTTTAATAATACTGAATAAATCAAATAAAGCAAGCAAAGAAAAAAAAAAACAGCGGACAATATTGAATGTAAACGAAAATCCGTATTAATATGTCCTTAGTTTTATTTAATGAATGTTAGAATCAGTTAAAAATAAAATTGCTAACAATTTTAAATGTTTATTCTTTTAAAAATGAGTGAACGGATTACTTCTTGAATAACTTACAGTCCGTTACTGTAATAATATGCTAAGTGTACAAGAGACAGACCTCTTGATAGTATTTAGTTTTTTTTATCTCAGTATTCAGGTCAGAATTCAGTATTTACATTTAAATATTATAAAGTATTAATCAATTCCTTCCCCCATTGTAGAGCCTGTGGGCAGTGTAGCACCGCGTGTTAATAAAAAAGAAAGCTTAATTTCCGACAGCGTTTGTCAGGGCAACGAAATCACTCTGCTGTGTCCAGCTCAAGCATATCCAGTGCCATTTTATAGGTAAATTTTAATTAAAAAATTACGTAAATCATTACATTGCAAGCCAGACAGAAAAAAACCCGGTTTGTGATTTTGATGAACATTTTCTAGACAAAATCGATTGTCTGGATTGTCCATTGGAACCACACTTTTGAGTTAAGTTCTGGTTAGGAAAATCCCAACATTAGGCTTTTTTTTAATTATTCTGTCAGCTTAATTTATTTCTTAAATTGATAATTTTTAGAACCTCTGGGCAGTGTTGCTCCCAAGGTCAGTTTAGCAGAGCAGTTGCAAAAATCTGGTGTAAATTTAAATGCCACTGTGGCCTTATTTTGTCCAGCTCAATCATTTCCAGTGCCGGCCTACAGGTAAACTTTATTTCCACTCAATATTATTCATGCCACTCGATTTTGAAGGACAGTGTAGACTCTTGAGGGGGAGAAAAACTCCATGAAAAGGTTTTTGTTAAAGTGAACTGAAGGATAAATTTTTATAAAATTCTAAAGTGCCTTCCCTTATATTTGTGGTATCGAATTATTGAAAAATATTACATTTTAAAGTCTAGTAGCCTGTTCAAACTTTCATGCGGACTGCTGTCAAAATACACATGTGAAAAAAATCTCCATGAGCTCATTGAAAAAATTTTCCAGAAGTAGTAATTCTATTGATTTTTAGAAAAACATTTGAAATGTATAAGCAACAATTTCAGTCAACATGAGAGTTTATTTCGCGCGGAATTTCCTAGATCAGCTGAATATTGTGTGTTTTTGTGTCACAATATCAAGGGATAGATCAAGGCTTATTAAGCAGTTCTATACAAGTTAAAAGCTAATCAGGCTGTCAAAATTTATATAAAATAAATTTACAAAAAATTTTTATTTATGGTGGTCTTTTCCACATTCTCAAGATGTTAACGTTTTTGTTGTAGAGATGCATGTGTCTGTATTATTCTGCCATGGAGTGGATATGATTCGTTTGTTACACGTAAAATTTTTCATCTAAAAAAATCAATGTTGCTCAAAATTTTTCACAAATTTGAACAGAATACCAGGCTTAATATGGAAATTTACTTTTTAATAAGCATTCTTATGCAATCCATACACGTTACGATTATCGGTACAACTCAGTTCCTAATCAAGTTGGCCGTTTTGTCCACAAACTATAAAATTTTGTGTACAATCTCATTCATAACTTCATTTTTCAATCATGCCACTTTGAGTAAATATGACGGGTACTTATTTATTGACATGCGTATGCATGTAGCTAGAGAACATAGTTCGCACCGGCTGTCCTCAACATGTTTCTCCTATTTTTTTTAAATTTATTTGGCACATATGAAGTTTTGCTCTTAAGCTTTTCCATCCAGGCAGTTTTTATTTAAACAAATTTTTCTTTTGTACATGCTAATATTTTTAATCCGATTTTTGTTTTTATTTTAGAGCCCCTCGGTAGTGTGTCCCCAAAAATATCCGTAGAAAATCGTTTAAAGAATGCTGAAGCTGGTTTGGGCAAAACTATAACACTTTTTTGTCCAGGACAGTCATATCCAGTTCCATTGTTTAGGTAATATTTGTAAATAGGCATCTAGGGAAATACATAAATCTGTGGCAATGAGGAAAAAGTGATCAAGTCATATTTTACAGTTTTGTAGTGCGACAAATGGATTTTTAAAAATTTATTCCTTCTACAGTTAAAGTAGCAATTTTCTTCAATTCTTCTAATTTAGGAAAACATTATTCTACACTCTATTACTAATATATTTAAATTCAAATATACTAAATTATATGTTGAGTTAAGCTTTTATTTCATATGAAATTACAAGCTGAAAAAAGATAAGAGCCAATTCATTACGCTATAATTTTGTGAAAAATCATAGAAATTAATTGAAACTATTCCCATTGTTACTTCTGAGTATAGAGGTTATAAAGGAACTATTGGCGGTTGTCACAGAAACCAATGTAGTCGGAATTGGATTTAAAAAGACGACAAAAAATACTTTTCTATGATGAATTTCAATGTTATTAGTTTTATGTTCAATCTAAAATTACAATATGTTTTGAACATAAAACCGATAAAATTGAAATTCATCATAGAAACGTATTTTTTGTCGTCTTTTTAAATCCAATTCCGATTACATTGGTCTTTGTGACAACCCCGATTGACTAAAGTTTTGCTTAATAATATAAAACTTTAACCAAATCCCCACAAATGATTTCCAAAAGCGAATAATAATCCATTAGTGTTTTTAAAAGAAAGAAACTACTAATAATTTACGTAAATCCCAGAATGCTCGACGATGAAGCTTGGGGGTGGAGGATTGACCAAACCTCCCCTTCGTTGTTACATGAATGTCTTTATAAAATCTGGATACCACCTTCAGAATTGTGGAGAACTGGTACTCCAGGCAGAAGGAAAAGCGTTGATTTTTATACGGACGGCTCCAAGACACAAGAAGGTGTGGGTTATGGAGTCTTTTCAGGGACTTTAGGTCTTCGTATCGCAAAGGGACTTCCGGATCACTGCAGTGTCTTCCAGACAGAGATCCTTGCTATGACAGAAGTTGCGGATAGGTTGAAAGTGAATGTTACTTCAACGACTTTAATTAAGATATACTCTGATAGTCGAGCAGCTATTATGGGACCTTGAATCCCCGCTTCTAAGAAAAACAACAGCCCTTGACTGCCGATCATCTCTAAACGAGATGGCAGAGCAGTTTGATATGAGAATTATCTGGGTCCCGGGGGATAGAGGCTTTCAGGAGAACTCTAGGGCTGATGAGCCTTCTAGAACGGGTACAACCTTACAGGTTCCACCGCAATTGGAATGTATAGGTTTACCTCTAATCTCTGGCAAACTCAAGCTTAAGCGCAAGACAGAAGATGAAATAAAAAGAAGATGGGTCACAAGAAATGATTGCATGATCACCAGGCACTTATGGACTCATCTAAATAGGAAGAATACAGCTTTTTTGTTTCCATGAAATAGGAAACAGAGCACGATTCTAGTGTCCGTGACAACCGAACACTGTCTCATAGGCAAGCACGCACAAAGGTTAAAGGTCGAACACAATGATTTTTGCCGCAGCTGCCAAGATATCGATGAAGAGGAGAGTGTACAAAATTTTCTGTGTCACCGTCCTGAACTGGCAAGAAAGAGATTAACCACAATGGGCGCTCTTGAGTTCAGGGAACTTTCTGACATCGCCAGTGTTGAACTGCAACGTATTATATTAAACTCTTGTTGGTTCGACGGTGGGGACTCCGCATAAGCAGTGTCCCCGTGGTATCACAATGGACCAAAACAGTCTAAGCGAGTCAGAGCTTCTGGCTGCCACCCTTGCCTAATCTAACCTACGTAAATTTCTTGCGGCCCTTGTTGCCATACGGTCGGATACACGGCAGGACATATCGCCGTCCCGAAGTTATCTCCACGTATAACACAAAATAAAAATAAAATCAGATAAGACCGTTTCTTCTAAAAACTCCAGACTTGACGAGTCAAACCTGACGTGTGTGAACCGTGTGTAAGGTCCTAAACTTGTGCTCCAGAAGGAGCGCAAGCTCAGATCATCTAATAAATATTTATTTTTGTATATAATGTTGAAACTTTAGACTCAATCTCCAAAAGAAAATTTTTTTGGAGATACGTGAAGATAACTTCGGGACGACGAGATCTAGAGATATTCCTTGTGGTGGTTAAATACCCCGGTAACTTTTTTTCTCTATAAGGAAGGAAGTAGCCTTATATGTATCTACGCAATTGGTTTCTTCAGGGCTCGGACAGCCTCAATAATTTACTTCTGCTCAAGTCTTGATAAAAAAATCTAGATGATTTTCGCAAGTTGAAATTTTTCATACTTGATGGCACTGTTCAAGGTATAATTCGTCCTGTGGACAACACAGCTGAACCTAAACTAGTTGCAAATTTTAAATATCATCGCTAACATTCAGGCTGAAATCATAATTTTTTTTTAAATTATAAAAACTTCTCATAAAAGGCGTTTAAGCTAAAATAAAAATATTTCTTTCAAGAACCTTTGGGCAGTGTTGGTCCAAGAATTAACGCCCAAGATGAACTTACTATGGTGCGTTCAAAAGAAAATCAGAATGTTACTTTATTATGTCCAGCTCAATCATATCCGGTGCCATTTTTTAGGTAAGATTATATTAAAAGTATTAAATAAAAATTTATGTGGAAATAGCAATTGGAAAAGTAATACAACATTCAGGTGGTTTTTTATGTTTTGCACAAATTAACTTTAAATTAATTGGATTAAAAAAAAATCCTATTGCAGAACCTGTAGGCTCGGTGAGTCCAAGATTAACTTCTGGCGATAAAACCCGCAATAACGATATACGTTTAAATAAAAGCGCAACTTTACTGTGTCCAGCTCAAGCCTATCCGGTGCCATTTTTTAGGTAAAGAGAAAAAAAATCAGAGTAACCAACCATCAAGAAATTTTTCAAATATTCCGGCAGTTTTCTTTAAAGTTTTCAATATTTTCTTCATTGTTGGTCGTTTTTTTTTTCTTCAAATTTCAGAACCCATTAGCAGCACAATACCCAAAGTTATTTCCACAGCTAAGTTCGATATGAAAGCTTTTCCTTTACAGTCTACATTTGCTCTTTTATGTCCAGCTCAAGGTTATCCGGTGCCAATTTTTAGGTAAAATCAAAATTAATTCTTCAAAATTCAAAAGCAAGTAACAATATCAAAATAGTATTCACAATAAAAGCAATTAACCGTGTCAAATTAGCGTTCACAATAACATCGCAATATGCACAATGATTTGAAAGCATTTACAATAGTCTCCTGGTGTTGCCGCAATAGTAAAACTTAGGGTTGTCGTTCGAATAAAAATTATACGAATAATTCGAACAATTTTTTTCATTTTTGTTCGAACGAGCAAACATTTTTCAATTTAGAATAAAGAATTATTCGAACAACTTTTTTCGAACAATCGAAAATTCGAATAATTAATGAACGACGTATATAATCTTATTAAATAATTTATTCAAGCTTTAGGTCCAGAAAATAAATATAAATGGTTTATTTCATCCGATATTTCGCTTTCTCAATGGCAAGTTTCTTCAGGGATATATCTAATTAAAAATTAATAATAACAGTTATTGTTTTCACAAACCAATGAAAAGTTATTCTAAATTTGTTTAAAAAAATAATAAATAATTGTACAAAAAAAATATTTGATAATTGAATTACACAAAAATAAAAAATTACTCAAATCTATTACAAAGCAATAAAAAATATTCAATATAAAAATAGAACAAGAACTATTTTTATAAATTAAATGGATACAGAAAATGTAGCTCAAAATTACAGACATTTAATTTATAAAAATAAAACAGGAATATTTTTTATGGCTTTGTAATAGATTTAAGTAATTTTGTATTTTTATGTAATTTAATTATCAAATTTTTTAATTTTTTTTACAATTTTTTTTTATTTTTTTCAAACAAATTAAGTTTTTATTGGTTTGTGAAAACAGTAACTGTTATTATTAGTTTTTAATTAAATATATCCCTGAAGAAGCTTTCCATTGAGAAAACGAAATATCGGATGAAATAAATCATTTATATTTATTTTCTGGACCTAAAGCTTGAATAAATTATTTAATAAAATTTAATAAAAGGGTCGAATAAATCAGAATAAGTTTGACGAATAAAATCACTAAATACTTTAATATTATTCCTGAATCCTATGAATTTCCCATCCAATATTAGCTTTTTACAATATGTCACAATAATCTAAACAAAGAAGTACGCAAATACTTTGTTTTCACTATTATTTTGTGATAAAAATATGTATTGCGAATGACCTCAACTACGATGAAGAATAAGATGACGTTTCTGAGGCAACTGATGACGTTTTATATTAACTGATCTAAAAAAGTCTATAAATAAAGTAAAAAATTGTAACAGTATTGCTGATGATCTGAACTATTTAGAAAAATCTTATATGCTGTTTTAACCATAATTTTTTTATTCTTTGTTTGTTCGAATTATTCGAAAAAAATTTCAAAATTATTCGTTTATTCGAACAAAAAAAAATATCATGAAATTTTATCTGAAGAAATAAAAAACACGAATAATTAATAATTATATTTATGGTTTATGATTATTACATCGCTTTTGTTTAAAATAAAAAAACAAATATCGTATTAAAAACACAAAAAACTGAATTTAGGGATTTTTGCAAATATTTTGTTTTTATAAAAAGTTTAATAAATCAGTTTGTTTTTAACGGATTTTAAAAATCAAAGTAACATTTTTTTCTTTGCAAAATTACTTTCATATTATGTGTATAAAAAATAGGGTTCTCTTACAAAATACTGCCAAAAAACATGTCCGAATATGAAAAATAGCGAAAAAATTGAACGGAAAATGACTTTGCGGTTAAATTACTAACATGTTTTTGAAAGAAACATGAACATCATTAACATTTTAAAGGTCTTAGTATTTTCCTTCTAAATCAGTTTTAATTTTAAATCGTTTAATATTCAACCGAGTTACAGACCTATAAGTGCATAGAGGTACGAAAACCCGGCTTTTTTACCCGTAACTCCAAATTTTGGGGGTGTCCGGGAAATTTCAAATACAGATTCTTGATCTACTCGACAGCACATAGAAGAAAAATAATATCACATCCCAGGTATTTCGACTTCGTTCTTTTTTGTAACACAGTGTAATTAAACTGTATATATTGAAAACAAGCAGTTAAGTGTGTATTTTTTAATACACAATAAAAATTGCTACGTGAAGACCCTGGTACAATAACTATCCGACAACCTCAGTTGCTGACTATTTTTTTTACAGCGGTTATTATTCGTGACCGTCAAAAATTTATTTTTGTGAATTTGACAACTTCAAGGAACTGAATTAGTGTTGTAAAAGTATTGAGTATTTGAGTACCGAGTACTTAATGCCGTATATATTTCCCGATACTCAATACTTAAAATAAATTACTCAATACTTTCAGAGATGCATTTCTATACGTAAATAGGAAAACTTTACTGGAAAATGTTTGAAATCAATACAACTCGGTTTTGAGGAAAGTTAAGCGACTTTAAATCTTTTGCAACAATTAATAAGCCTGGTCGTTAAGTTAGATATTTTTAATGGACTATTAAATTTGCTAATCCATGAATTATTATGGAATTTGGGTGATAACGAAATCGAATTTTAACGTATTAAATATTTTTATTTTTAATATTATACGTAATTGTTGAACTCTTTGGGGTAAATATGGAAATGAAAATTTATTCCTTGAGTTCAAATCTGAGTTTACCCATTTCTTCTTAATTTAAGAAATTATTTTTAGATAAATTTATTATTTTATTAAGAGAGTACTTTTTATTTGAAATAATTTATGTCACAGGCGGTTGAATACTAAGAAAGTCAGCTACAGGACAAAAATACAGTAAACAAAAATGGAAAACTGCTTGATCTCAGAGCCAATGGCTTTAAAAAAAAGCGGGAAAGCGGTATGAAATATTTAATATGGAATAATTAATCATCAGAGATGGAATTTCGTACTAACCGAAATTGATTTAACATATAAAAATTAATAAGTTTGTACTTTCCGTATTCTAATTCGTTAAATAACACGGTTAAATAGAGGATATTCCTAGTTACTAGTATCCACCGTCAAAAGTGGTAAAATCGAACAAATAACGCTGATGAGATGGTGTAGCGACCTCGAAATCAGTACCGATCCCTTCCGCTAGTCCGATGAATAAATTGTTTCAAATAAAAAGTGCTCTCTTAATAAAATAATGAATTTATCCAAAAACAATTTCTTAAAAATTAAGAAGAAATGTCTAAACTCAGATTTGAACTAAAGCCATAAATTTTCATTTCAATATTTTTATTTTTAAATAATAAAAGTTGTTAAAAGTATTTAATAGTCTCGAGTACTCAATTGGAAAAGTATTAACACTAAACTGAATCTACCCGAAAGTTCTTGCACAATCGTGGTGACGCAGGGCAATCAATAGCATACTATAAAAACATATATAATCTCATAATGAGGGCGTGAGACGCACAACTCACCCTCTTCACTCGTTGTAACATCTCGCTTTTAATTTAATCCGCTTAAAAATAGATTTATGTATGTTTTTGTAATATCCCACATTCAAGCAGTTTTATTCCTAATAACATATTAAAGTGCAGTTTCCACAATCCAGACGGCCGACCGGTCCGGAAAAGCACTCAGTCTTCCGCCAGGATTGTGGAAACCGCACTAGAGTCGTGCTTGATATATTATATTTCAACAAAATATTCTTTAATAGAACCCGTCTCTAGCACAGCTCCTAAAGTGCCCCCTGTTAGCGCCAGGCCTTTACATATGAAACAAAACTCAAGTGTTTCCATATTATGTCCAGCTCAAGGCTATCCGGCACCCAATTTTCGGTAAGCTTTAATTTTCAACAGGCAGTTTTCAAGAAATTTATTTACATTTTTTTTCTATTACATACATAAATGTATTTTAAATTTATTTGAATTCGTAAGTGTGTATTTTTATATTTAGAACCTATTTCTAGTAGTCCGCCAAAGATAAATTCTCTAACTTACAAGCCGAATGTGGTGGATTTACACGAAAGCTCCGCCATATTGTGTCCAGCTCAGGGTTATCCAGCGCCTAATTTTAGGTAGGAAAGTGGCTTAAGAATTTAACCGAAATATATTAGAAATTACTTATTTTTCAAACCAGAGAATTATTGGATTTGAATCTCTCTCTACTCTTACAGTTCAAAATAAAATTATTTAATTTTATTTCAATAAAAATAATTTTAAAATAATTCCAACAACTTATTAATGCTGATTATTATGTAATTCGAGACGAAGGAAGAACTATTCGAATTTGTATTTTTTATTTTTTATTATTTTGCAGAGTGATTCGAAAGCACTTTCTTTCGATTTGAGTTAGAGAGTCACCGAATGCCATGCCCGAGATTTGAACCTGAGTCAAACAAGTAAAATTTAATTTTAATTTTTTTACAACTCTAAACGTTAAACATTCAGGCAGTTTTTTATGTATCATATCGTATTTACGAGTATCATGAAAATATAGATGTATATATATATAAATAATCAGTTGATAACGTTTCGTTCGAACGGCATTTATCTCAATTGATATTTTATTACATAACTATATTTTTCATTTCCCAATTTAGAGCCCGTTTCTAGCACTGCTCCTCGAATACCTTCTATAATGAGCAAGCCCTTCGAATTAAAGCAAAACTCTGATATTTCTCTATTATGTCCAGCTCAAGGTTATCCCGCACCCATTTTTAGGTAAAAATATTTACTCAATGATGAAAATAAAGATTAATTTTACAAGAATTTATTTGTAACTTGCAAAGTTTTATTTAACAACTTTTTTGTAGTTGAATTAATAGGGAGGCATGTATTTCCCAGGAAATGCAACACTGCAACTGAACTCTTAAGCCAGAGATGGAAACTTGTAATTATTAGTTAATTTGTTTTGTTTAGTTTTTTAATTTTTTTTCTTGCGAAGAAGTTTAAGTAGAACTTATAATTATTTATTACTTTCGGAAATGGAAAATACTCGTATGTACGTATTTTTATCTAGAATTTTTTCATAAGGATTAATATGTAACATCAGCTCTTACTTTTACTACGCCTTCATGCGAATACTTAAGGCCGTGATTCGCTATCCTACATAATCGTACGATCTGCCAAATATGGCATGTATGCTATAAAAGTATGGTAGTGTGGACCTAAAATGCAACTGTGAGACAGATTTTTTTTGGCAAGTCGTGCGATTTGGTAAATTTTATGAGTAGTATTTATTGTTAACCAGCACCAACGGTGATAATATTTTAAGTTTTGCTTTATTCGTTAACATTTTGTATTCACTTTTGCTATTTTTAAAAGAACGAAAGCAAAGTATTTTTTATAATAATAAATTGTATGTGTATGAACAAAAAAACAAACAGATGCTTGTGCATATTTTTATTTAATAGTGTGGCACCTAAAGCGCCATTTCGAAGCGATTTTTTCAAGTCGGTAAGACTTATGTAAAATTTTCCTCTGAATGAATCGTGCGAATCAGGTTCTTTAATACTACGCGATATTTTTATGTGTATTGTTAAAATCCCGAAAAATATGAAATACTAGATAGTCACTACTTCAGACTTATTGAATACTACCCCGTCAGTAAATCGGTCCAAAAGCAAACGTGAAAAAAATAAAACTGGATAATTGCTATTTTCGAATAATTTTAATTAATAAAATCGAACAAACAGATGCTTGAGATAGAAAATAAACAAATATTCTCCTTCATTAAGGAGACAAGAGAGATTTTCTTTGCTGTTAGTTCCCTTTGCATATTGTTTAAGCTTAATTAAAGCTCTACTAACTGGTTTTTGCTAAATTGATAAAAAAAAATATAATGAAATATTATATTCCAACATTCAGAGGTTATACAAACTTTTCGAAGTTCTCGACAGAGAACTTTACTTTTATTTTGATTGTTTTTTTTTAATATAAACTTACCTACTCTTCTAGAGCCTATCTCAAGCAGTCCACCCAAAACTCCCGCTTTGCAACAAAAGCCTTTAGAACTCAAACAAAGCCATGACATTTCTCTATTATGTCCGGCTCAGGGTTATCCAGCACCTCTATTTAGGTAAGATTTAGGCAGAATTCCCCTATTTTTTGGCAAGTCTTGCAATTTTTCGTTCCCGAAAATTCCCTAAAGTGATTTTTTTAAATTTATTTTTAAATAATAACATATTAATAACAAGTACAAAATTTCATATTTTCAAGTTCAAAAGTTTTCAATTGTAATTTGCTGCAAATATATCTGAAGTTTTACCCAAAAATTACGAATATTTGACAATACTCCGACTAATTTATAAACAAACAAACGAATCGGCAAGGAAACCAAAATGATTGAAAAAAATCAACTTTAGCAAAAAAATATTATTCCCAAAAGGAAATCCAATTCGAAATACTTAATTTTCGTCCCCAAACACGAATTCGAATTCGAGACAAGTCCCCTCAAGTGGGAATACTATGTAGCTTCGAGGTTACATTACATTCCCTCAGTGCGAAATTCAAGCAGTTTTCAAAATTATTATAGATATTTACTTAAAAGAAACTGAAACTAAATGGACAGTTGTTTTTTTTTTCTATTACACAGAACCTGTGGGCGGCAAAGCACCCACTTTAATGTCAAATGATATAAAACGTTCGTGGATTGAGCGCATGCAATCTTATGATTTGGCATTATTCTGTCCAGCTCAAGCTTATCCAGTGCCAGCATTCAGGTTAACAAAAGTTAATTTTATAATATTAAGGACCAATTATTAAGTTTAAACCTCTACGGCCTTATTTATAAACGATTAATAAAGTTAATGTCTGCTTTAAGCCCAGGTTTACCATGTTGCAATCCCAAAATAAACCTACTATAATTTAAGCAATCGTTTATGAATAGAGCCATAGAATAGAATTTCTAATAAATTGTGAATTTTGTAGAACCTGTTAGCGCTAAAGCTCCCACCTTGTCCGGCGACATCAAATGGTCTGGTATTGAACGCAAAGCAGGCATAAGTTTTGCTATACTTTGTCCAGCTCAGGCATATCCAGTGCCGCTGTTTAGGTAGTGTGATCATTTTAACAGTTCCGATTTTAATAAAACACATAATAAGGCACATAATTTCTGTGCTGCCTTTTTAATATTTTCTGGTGTGTTTTGAAGAAAATACCAGCGGAAAAGATTAAAAATGGGGTTATGAAAAAGTCGAGTTATGCCTTTTCTATATTAAGCCAACGACATGTACTGTATACACACATAAAATATGTATTATATTAGGTGCGTTCGAGTACTTTTACAGTAAAATGCAATAAATGAGCAATTACCGAGTAAAGCTTAGTACTCTGTTCAAATTTGCGAAAAATGTTGAGCTAGACGAAAATTTGAAATTTGAAAATTTTGACAATTAGCCAGAACACTACGATTTAGAAGAAATTTATCGTTTTTATTGCCTTGAAATGAGCAACATTGTTTTTCCTATAAAAGCAAAAAAATGTATTTATTTAAAAAAAAATTAAAACAAATGCACAACAAAATAATTTTAGGAGCTTCTACTGCAATGTATCAATTAATACATCTCACAGCTGCTGCGGAGGAGCTCATTGAAGAAACACTTTCTGCAAAAAATCACTCACCTTCATTTTATATTATATTTACAATATTTTCCATTATTTTAATTATTTCTGGGAAGCAAACTTAAAATTGAAACCACAACGCCAAGAAATATGTGATCAGCTGTTGTTTGCAATTCCCTACGAATTAATTGATGCTTATATTATTTCGCAGTTGAAAAATATGTTGCCAGAAACATTTCGTATGTTTTCACAAGATGAACAGAGTACAACTTCGGCCATATTATTTTGCAATTATTTCGCAAGAATTTTTTTATATGGACTTTTGACAGCAGTTCGCACGAAATGATGAACAGAGTACCATGCTTAAAGTGAAAATTTTACTCTAAAAAAAAGCTTTTGACAACTCAACTCTTTTTCTTGTACTCGATGCAATATTTCTTATAACATGAATATTTTAAAAATATATAAACAAATTATATTCTGTAATCTTTTCCAAATGTTATTTTTTTTCTTTTATTTGATTTTGCGAATTTGTGTCGGATTATATTTATTCAAAGGTATGTGATTATTTGTTTTTGCTAATGATTACCTTAAAAATAAGTGTATTAATAAGTAACCATGTACTTAGGACGTTCACAACTCCAAAGAATTAAAATAACACAACGACAAGAAAGTTCAAAAGTTGTTATGAAGAACAAAAAGAGAAAATTTTATATAACGAACGAATATTTCAATAATAATCAATTACTTTTTATTTAAAATTTTCTTTTTTCAAATAATTTTTTTACAAATTGTATACTTTTTGTTTTCTTACTTTTGTTTATTTACCTTTTAAATCATGTATGTTTTTTTTGTTTTATTAAATTTTACTATAGAAGTTTTGATTTAGCTGCGTTTTGTTTAAGAGCACTTTTGACTTAACCGCACAAAATTAATCTTTCCAGTCACATTTCTTCAAAATCCCATAGAAATTGCTTTTTTACGTGCCTTTTGTACCAGCACATTTAAGAAAAAAGCGCAAAAATTTTTGGCATATTAATATTATTTTCATACAAAAAATCAACATTAGCTGCATTTTGACTTAACTGCCCAAAAATTCATAATTTTTGTAATTATTAAAATTCCTAAACCTTGTTTAAGTGTATTTTGTATACATGCAAATTTACAATATTTTTTGGCAGTCTTAAAATATTTTGGTATAAAAAATCAATCTAACTTATGCCATTTATAATTAAAAAATATAGCATACAAGTCACACAAATAGCAAGTTTTCACATTAAAATTCATATATTTGATTTCATGTACATTAGTGCTGGCAAAGTATTGAGTAGTGGGTACCGAGTATCGGGTATTTCCTTTTTTTTGTTACTCAATACTCAAAAGTAGTAACTCGATACTTTTAGAGTTGTATTTTTAAGCAAGTTGAGTGGCTAAAATAGTGGATAAAAATAGGCCACTGTATAAAAACACAACTCGGTGGAAGATTCTTTAATCAAATCAAAACTAAATAATTTTTTTTTGAGAACAATTAAATTATTTCTTAAGTTGTTGTTAACGTTAAATTAAAAGTTAGCTTTACATTTATTTTTTATTTAATAATAAAAGACATACAAAACCAATAATAGTTGAAGATCTATTTGAAATTTTTGAAGAAACTACTTAAATTTGTTGAGAGAATGAGTGTCTAAAATTGAGAGTATCAGAAAAAGCGCTTTAAAAATAAAATGGATTATATTTCATGACCACATTCTCTGGCAGAGTTTTATGTCAAATTGTATGGAAAACAAACGTCAGCCCCAGTTCTGTTTCATCATTCAGGCTGAACAATATTTTCCATACCGTTTGACATAAAACTCTGCCAGAGAATGTGGTCATGAAATAGAATCTATTTTATTTTTAAAGCGCTTTTTCTGATACTCTCAATTTTAGACACTCATTCTCTCAACAATAATACCGTGTTTTCATGAAATCACAAACATTTTTCATACGAAAAAAGCATACAAAAGAAAATCAAGCAATAAGAGAGAATTTGAAGTTACTGCCGTCGATTTTATTATGGGCCATCACATCAGCGTTTGTTCCTGATGTTGCAGATTTGTTCTGTTTCATCATTGAATTTGCAGTTTGTTCTGTTTAATCATTTATCTGCACAAAAAAATCGTGCAAAGTTGATTGCGCAGCTAAAGCAAAATAACTGTAGCAAAAATGTCTACAGTAAAAATTTGTAAATACTCAGCCATGAACTGTCACTTTGTGTTCTCATTAAGTGTATTTTGGGTAAACGAACGCAATTTAGTAAAATGCAGTAAAACTCGGTAAAAATTTTTTAAAACTTTTGGGTACTCGAACGCACTTATTATTCAAACATTCAACTTTGCCTATATAATATAAGCCTTCATATTGTATTTCTATAAACTACATTTTGCGGCCAATAAATCATACATATAAATTAAACAGGTTTTAATTTGTGTATCCAGTCAATTCTTTCATATCATTTACATTCGTTTTCAGCCATTCATTCATTCATTCATACCTTTTGTATTTTCATTTCCTACGCAAACTCTACAATTTAATAGTAAAATACAGACCACATCAATATTATAAAAGGCAAACAAATAAAAAAAAACTTGTGTCAACCTTTTTATTTCATATAAGCAAATAGTGCACACTAAAAGTACGACACATACTGAGTGAAAAAAAAACAACCAACAAAAAAAAATAATATCTAAATAAAAAAATTTTAAAACCGCTCGCTCCATCTTGTGGGCTACAGCGGCAAAATCAGAGCAAAAAACACTCACACGCTCGCTTACACTCAACTAAAACCAGTTTCTCATGTTGCAGTTGTTGTTTTTTTTAAATATGTAAATTAAATAAAATGTGATAAAAAACAACAAAACTCAGTGCAAACTAGACAAAATAAATGAATTGTTTACATCGTGTATTTTCTCCCCCAGAAAACACACAAATGCTTGTTTGTATTAGTGTGTGTTGTGTTGGCTGTGTATATTAAGCTCCCCATTAATAACTCCAACCAGTTACCCGGTATTGTTTTTGTTGTGCCAATTTATGAAGTAAACAAAGAAAATGGAAAGAAATAATAGCGGTTGTACTTTTTAACAGCTGTTTAAAGTTTCTCAGCTATCTCTGGTCTCTCTATAATTGACATTACACTTGCTCTTGCATTAGGGCGCATGTCGAGTGAGTGAAAAATTCCCATAACAATTGCCCCTCAAAATTAAAGACCCCATTTTGTGATTTCTTATTTTTGTGCGATTACTTGTTTCTCTTAAAGGGGGATGGAGAATGAATAATGTGGTGTTTGATTGTTATGTTTAGAATAGAGCGAGCACAACAAAAGTGATAAGAATGTTTCAATCTAACTCTCTTTCTTTCCAAAGAGAGCTGCACAAGTTTGTTTGATTTTATGAATGAATTAAGCACGTTTTTGGGTCATGTTTACTCAAGATGAACGCTTCAGTTGTTTGTATTTAAAGAACCTGTGTACTCTGTTGTTGTTGTTGTAGTTGGTGCTGTGCAACTAACACGTTATCATACGAAATGGCAAGAGTTGGCGGAGCTTGGCTGGTTGGTGATAATCTATTTTTTTACACTTTCTGTCATTCTCCTTTGCTTATTGTTTTTATTAATCAAGCTACGAGACTTGTTGCATTAAGATGTAGGTGTGCATGTTTGATTGTGTTTCGTATTTTGCTTTTTTTTATTGGTATCTTTGATTTTTTGTTCCACTCTCGTGACCTCATCTATGTTTAACATTGACCTTTAAACTAGTAAAGCTAAAGTTGAAGGTTGTTCGTTTTATGTATGTATTTTTAATTAATTAAACAGTTCAATAACTTGAAAGAAAGAAACTAAAGTGCTTTTAAAGTAAAAAAAAGGTAAAAGGGGACCCAACAATTTTGCTTTTAAAGGTAGGATCACACGATTGCCGCAAATACACCAATCAGATCCAATTTTTATTGTGCTGAATTGGTGCACAATTATAATATTGTCCCAATCAAATATACTGCAGTCACATGATTGCCCTATTTTATGAAAATTTGATTGCCGCAGAGTGACGAAGAATGAATTTGTGGCAATAATTGCCGCAGCCGAGTCATACGATTGTTCTAACTTGCGGCAACACCAAAAAACAGCTGTTTTGGCAGTTTTTAGTTTGTTTTGTTTTACGTGCAAATTTTTTTCTTCGTACAGTAAGACCTCGGTTACTGCAACCCTCGATGAGCGCAACTCCTCGATAATTGCAACAACTTAAATATTTACATTATAGACGCAGTGTATGCAACTTAGCAAAATTTTGTGACTCAGTAAACGCATTTTTTAAATTTTGCCGTCAGGTTGTTTGTTTTTTCTTAACTATTTTTTACCGTTTTTTCTCAGAATATACAAATACATACTATGTGTATGTATGTATATATATGTTGTTTGCACGTGCATTTCTAAATGTGACTGTAATTGTGAAGTGATTGTCTTTGCGAAAACTTCTTCTTTTGAAACATAAAGATGCCAGTGATTATTAAAAGAGTTAAGCTTACAATTAAAGAAAAAAGTGAAGTTCTCGAAAAACTAGACAAAAATGCGCCTACATCAGTGATTTGCAGGGAAAACAAAATCGGCTTAAAAGAAGTTTTGCTTCTTCAAGATCTTCGCGAAACTGCAGTGCAGAAACATACATATTTCTAGTACCAAAAAACAGTCTAAAATGACTTCTTTTAAAACTAGAACAAATGACCCATTACTCATATTTTGCACATAAGAATGTGTATTTTTTATTTGTTTGTTTAATTAAATTACATATGTTTGTACGTAATGTTTTGTGTTTTATATTATTATTAATAAAATGAATAAAATTTTCTTGAAAAATTATCATTTTAGAAGTAAATTGATAACACTAAAGTTGTTCTATTTAAAAAAATTTATTAATTATGCATAAAATTATCTTTAGGACAATATAAACTAGATATTGTTTGTATATAAATACTTAAAGCAGTGTTTATATATGTGTTACTCGGTCAATGCAACAACCGCGGTTTTTGCAGCTGCCTTGGTTTTTATTAGTTGCAGTAACCGAGGTCATATTGTATATTGGTGCAATTCTGAATCATAGCTTTTAATTCGCCCCTAAATTATTATTAATCGTTCACTGCTTATTATGTTAAAATAAATACAATCTACGAGATGTATTTTTCACTTAATAAATTTAAGTAAAAAAATTAAAATTAAATTTTTTTTTGCATTAATTCTATGTATA
The DNA here is from genome assembly GCA_956483585.1 of Gymnocheta viridis. NCBI lineage: Eukaryota > Metazoa > Arthropoda > Insecta > Diptera > Tachinidae > Gymnocheta > Gymnocheta viridis. Next base: position 110,082,547 of record OY101441.1, read on the forward strand.
TGTCTAAATAATTTTTTTGTAGACATTTTGCTTCATATTTTATATAAAGTTAGACATCCATTGCAGACCAAAAAACGAATAAATGAACGTCGTCTAAAAGGTTTGAATACTTTAATATTATATCTCAGAACTGGAAACTTCCGCAAAAGCTAGAATTTTAGTAAATACTCTTTCATAAATGAAACAAAAGAATTCACCGAGTAACGACATAACTGCACTTTTATTTAATTTAAAGGAGAAGCTGAACAAATTATAAAGTCTATAATAATAGAGTATTCCTTGCAATTCCTTAAATTGTTTTTTTATAATATAGAGACTTTTTTACTTTTGAAAAAGACAAGTGAACACCTTTTTTTACAAGAGTGTATTTACACCTTTTTGCATTAAGAAATACATGCACTCGCATTTACTCCTGTTTAAATTTCTGTAATAAAGAGCCTGTTTTTGATCGCAGGAGTCTAAAGTTTTCCGTGAACATGTAGTTTGATGAACCATAATCAATCAAGCACTACATTTCGAAAAAATGTGTAGTTACATCCGTTTGCATTTAAGGTGACGATTTTCATGTTCAACCTTTAAATTTTATATTATTTTATAGTATTTATATGAACAGTTAACTCTTTTTTTAATAAAGCAAATGAAAATCAAAATTAATAATTTTCTTAAGAAAAAAAACCGGTTTTCCTGTAATTTAAAAACCGTAACCGGGTTTTTCAAAATTTCAAATATTCGAACTATTCGAAAATCGGTTTCTAGAAAATGTCGAATAATCGATCACCCTAGTTACACCTCAAAAATCTCACGATCCCCAATGAGAAATTTTCAATTCCAAAAGCGAAAAAATCCCTATTTGGGGACACATACTCGTACTTTAAGTTGGGAAGGATGTCAACAAGTGATATTTTTACTACTAGCATTAAAGTTTTTACTTAAAAAAAAAAGGAATTATTTAGAAGATGACCGGCTGTAAAGGGTTAAAAATTGCTAAAAGCGCTTATTATTAAATTTTTTATCATAATCATTAGTACATCATTATGAACATAATACCAGATCGAAGTACCATAAATTTGATTTTGTTTAAATTAATTATTTTTGGCTGAGTTGAAGCAGAATGAGCTGCGTTTTATCTGTGAAATTCTTTTGGTTTTCGCTGATAATCAAACTAAGAAATTGGAAATTTCTCCAAACAAATTAAACTATTCCAACATTTCAGGCATTTTTAAAAACAAAATTTTCTAAATTACTGTTAAATGCATTCTCTTCTTTTTATATAGAGCCCATGGGTTCTAAAAAGCCCGCCTTTTCCGGGGAAGTGCAGACGTTTTCCCATCATGCCGCCATTGGTACGACTTTAGCTCTCACCTGTCAAGCTCAAGCATTTCCAGTGCCATTTTTTAGGTAAAGCTTTTGAAAGGACTTAATGATGAAACAGAACAAGACTTCAATCGATTTTCTCGATAATAAAAACGACGACCCTCTGACGTCAATTGTCTCATGAAATTGTAGTGTCGGACCGGTTCGGTGTAGCATTTTGGCGAAAATCTGTGTAAAATATTTACGAAACGTCGAGCTTTGTGTATATTTTTTGGTTCATACATATATTTAATACTCCAATGAAATGGTTTTGCTTAAAACAATTATATTTTATTCTACTTTGGGAGCTTTTTGAAGAGAGTACGGCTATCAAGATAAAAGTTAAAAGAAATATTTTCTCAAAATAAAGGAAATTCTATTTTAAAACTGCTGCTTTAGACGTATTTAAAATATCAAATTATTTGTTTCATAATTTAAGAGTTTGTAAATTTAAAATTAAATAAATTCATTCTTATAAATAAATTGATAACTTAAATTATTTATAAATAAAATTTATAAAAATTAAAGTATTGATATTGAATAGTTTTATATTTAATATTTTTTTCCCAACAAATTTGCTTTACAAGTAAAATTAACGTTATGATGTAAATGCTTTATAATTTATTTACTTAAAATTTGCTTGTTTATTTTGTTTAAGATTTTTGCAAGGAAGAGTTGGAAGATTTAAAATGGAACAGTACATAATAGAACACGAACAAAAATCATTGATTTTATTTTGATTTTATTTTTTTCTAACGCAGAATGCTTATCGTCAATATTGTAATGTGTGGAGCGGATCCTTAGAGTCCACAATAAATCGACGGGTTACCAATTTTCCTCAACACTGTTCCTCAATAAGATTTCTCCCTTGTGCCGGTATACTACGTACGGCGCACCCCGCCGTAAATATCGTACGTACACTCAAAATATTCTGTACGTAACATTAACTGAAATTGTAATTTAAAACAAATGAAAGTTCACTTAAAAACCGGTCTACTCATTTTTCATTTAAATTGAACCAAAAGTTCATTTAATTTTTAATGTTAAAAAATTAATTGACTTATTAATTAATTGCCCATAAAAATAAAAGACTTTTCCTTTGTTTGTGTAGGAGACGAAATCTCAAACAAATCAAATAAAGCAAGCAAAGAAAAAAAAACAGCACTTGAAAACAACTGACAATATTGAATGTAACCGAAAATCCGTATTAATATGTCCTTAGTTTTTTGAATGAATGTTAGAATCAGTTAAAAATAAAATTGCTTACAATTTTAAATGTTTATTCTTTTAAAAATGACTGAACGGATTACTTTTTGAATGACGTACAGTCCGTTACTATAATAATATTGTGAGTGTATACGCGTGACTGTGGAAAAAATCCAGAAATATCAACCAGGCGACGTTCTATACAACTTTTGCACTGTTCCATCTTAATTTTCTGTACTGTTGCATTTCAAAATTCCCAAATCTATTTTCTGCAAATCTTGAGCAAAAGAAAAAAAATAATTTTCAATCAAAAAGTTATAAAGCATTTCCTCCATTCCAGTAATTTTGCGACATCGTGTATAATATTTCATGAATCCATAAATAAATATTATGCAAGTACTTATTTATGAATCGAGAATGGTTGGTTTCCTTTTTAAAAAAAATTCCCACAACATTCAGTCAATTTTCAATATTTTAGCTTTTAAAGTTTTAAAAACATACATATTTATAATCGTATATATTTTTAACTGTAGAGCCCATGGGATCAAAAAAACCGGCTTTTCCTGGTGGCGTAAAGACATTTTCTTATGACACGGATATTAACTCTACCTTAGCTCTCACTTGCCAAGCTCAAGCATTTCCAGTGCCCTTCTTTAGGTAAAGCTCAATTTATAAGAACTTTTTCTTAGGTTAGTTTAAAATGGACGGTCATAAAGATCTGGCATAGATCGTGTTGGTCCTTAGCGTTGCCACAATGTGCGATGACCCGCAAATGAAAAGGTTAGTTCAACGTCATGATGCCAAGAGCACTCCGCACGCTCTTGACGAATGCTAGGAGTCTCGTCTCATTAGTCCAATTCCAGAAATTTCCCCAAGATCTTGGTAGTAGTGATCTCCCAGACAGTTCGCTCTGAAGCGTATGAGAGCCGGACAGTAGCAGATTATGTTCTCCACCGTCTTTTCTTTCCTGGTACCGCACAGAATCTACAGTTGTCGTTAGTCAGTTTTGGATACTTTAATTTTTTGTAATTAATGTTTGCACGAAACTATTTTAGGTTTAAGTTGAAAGGAATTGTTTGCCTCAAGTTCAAATCTGACTTTACTGATTAATTTTTTAATTTAAGAAATTTTTTGATAAATTTAAATTTTTTGTGTGTTTCATTCACTGAAGAAATTGTAATAATTACCAAATAACCAGTTATTTTTAAAAGGTAATTGGTTACTTTCATTGGTTACCAACGTTCAGGCATTTATTTTTGGTAATTTGTTTGGGTTTTAGTATTAAAGAAATTTATTTACTTTCAGAACCTTTGGGCTATAAAGCTCCCACATTTCCCAGCGTGGCGTCCACATTTACTATTTTTGTAGCACAGAATCATACTTTAGCACTAACTTGCGAAGCTCAAGCTTATCCTGTGCCATATTTTAGGTAACAAAAATACACACGAAAACCCTTTACAGCCCAAACAGACAAACTTTTTAGCAGTTCCTTGGTTTTTGCCTACACTCAGGGGAAGTAATAGATAAATTTAAGCTAAACGGGCTTGAAACAAGCAGAAGACGTGAGAGTCTGTTAAGTTTGAAAATGTTAAAATCAAGATGATGATCAAATTTTTAGAACTATTTTTTTTTGTATTGTGATGACTTAGGCGCCTGCTATGCGTAACTTCCCATTTTCGTTTGTGGTCGAATTAATTGATCGAACGCATTTTCATTCGATAAAAATAGCGCTATTGAGAATTTCACTCAATTCGATTGTTCACAATAGTATTTATCAACTGGATCTACAAATAAATATTGTTCGTTCGAGTTGTAAAGCAGCTCTGGGTGAGTAAACAACACGCGTCGTTGGCAATTATTTAGTTTATTGGCCTTCGAGAGTTTTGCGTGTCACTCCCGCACGTGTTAATGGTCTACCGCGACTAACTTTACCGCACTACGGTTTGTTGTGGCATTTTCCATTACCGCGTGCAATTGTTTTTAACAATATTGGTGGAGACCATAAAATCTCTAGGAGTGGATCTTAGGAAGTCTACTTTCTATACGAAGGTATAGGTCGCTTGGCAGTTCCTAAAGGCAGCACCTATTCGTGGGATACCCTGGCGATTTGCGTACTGCTATCCCATTTTTATATCTTTAAATCAATCAATCAATCTAAATATTGTTCGTTTACATATTTATAAATGAAAAATTTTAATTCATTATTAATTAAAATGACCACGATGGAATTATGATGGTTCTTCCATGATTCTTCTGATGATTTAGCTGCTGCACGATTCCCCATTTTTTTGCCTCTTGAACTTTTGTGCAAATTCCTTTTGCCAGCTGACGGTTTCGTCATTCGTTTCCATTAGAGAAACGAGATTTTTGGTTTAGTGTTTTGTACTTACAACCTTAAGCAACCCATAGACGTTGCGACCGTTGGTACAACTCGGTTGGTAATCAAGTTATATGCTTGTCGCACAGGTGTGCGATCACATGCACAACACCATTGTCGTCTGCAAATGAGAATAATATTCACTGTTTATTGCACGATGGCCGCAACAATAATAAACACACATGAATCAATAAAACAAGATTACGCGTAGACATAGACATAGAATATGTGTTGTAGACACAAGAACATTTTTGTATGGAAAGCAGGCCGAAATGTAAAACTTTGATAGCCCAAAGAAGCTTTTCCTCAAATAGCTTCAAGACCAAACTCAGAAACTTTAACCGACTGCACCTCTTTTCTGTCCATTTAAAATTGTGTTCTAATCGATGCACCCATTTAGAAGTTATTTAGTTATTTCCAGGTTTCTGCCAAAAATCTCTTACACTTTTTACTCTATGATGACGTACGTATGTAGATGCGCACTAGAAATTTATTTTGTACGGCTGAGTGCGCAATTTTGTTTTCTTGACCCATGATAAACACATATACAACATGAAATAGAGTGCGACAGGTAGACAAACGTGGCGACAGTGCTGTACTTACTGTACACTTGCTAAAAAAAGTCAAAACTTTTTGATCTTTCATACAACCAAGACACAACTTATTACAACCAGCCCACAAACGTTACAATCTCGTGCACAACCTCATCATGTGTTACCAACGGTCGCAACGTCTATGGGTTGCTTTAGACCTGCCTTAAATTAAAATATTTTACTACTAATATTTGTAAAAAACAAATAAAAAAAATTTACAAAAAGTTAAATTTGCAATTAGTTTTACAAACTGTCATACAGCAGCGAAACAAAATTGAGTTCGATGGAAAATTCGCTGTAAAACGAAATTTGCGAGAGTGCTGCCAGTTAATAATACGAATTTGTCATTCGATACTCGATGTTCGATAGCCAGCGAAGATCGAACATCGAATGCAACCCATAATAAGAGCCGTAATCTGAAAAAATCTAAACCATTCTAAAATCGAGTACGAAACAGCTTGATTCTTTTGAATCTCTTAATAGTTTTGTAGAATTTATTTCACGAATTCCATTAATAAAATTATGGGTTTTACAACACTAAGCAACTGGTTCTGTACCTTTTTGTTATAACTATTTTTTTTTTTTGCACTAACATAACAAAATTTAAATTCGTTTTAGAGCCTGTAGGCGCCAAAGCTCCTACTTTTTCTAGTGATTCCAAAGTTAGTATGTTTGTGCGTGCCATTAGCTCCAGTTTTGCTTTACTATGTCAAGCTCAAGCTTTTCCAGTGCCAATCATAAGGTAAACTTATCAAATCTTAATTGTTACATAAAAAAAGCTTTAAGCATGTTAAAGGCAGTTTTCAAATAGTGAGCTTTTAAACCTTGATTAACTAATATTGTGCTTGCCTTATTAGAGCCTGTGGGTGCTAAAGCGCCAACCTTCAACACTGATTCCAATTCATTTTCTTATGTAAGAAATGTCGGCCAGAGTTTTGCTTTACTATGTCAAGCTCAAGCTTTTCCGGTGCCCCTGATAAGGTAATTACAATAACATTCAGGCAGCAATTAGTTGTAATATATTTGTTTTCTTCTTTTACATTGAATTTATTTAATTCGTTTTTTGTTTTTATAGAACCCGTGGGTGCCAAAGCTCCTACTTTTAATACCGTTTCTAAAATCAGCAGTTTGTTAGGCAGAAGCACGGGTGAAGTGGTTTTACTATGTCAAGCACAAGCATTTCCCGTGCCATTTTTTAGGTAATGTTTGATATGCTTAACAAAAACTTTTCGAAGTCAAAAGCTGTAGCAGCTAAAACTTTCAAAGATACCTTTAAAATATTTTTTTTAAATTAGCTTAAGAAAAAAGCTTAACAAAATTCAACTGTCTTCGGAACCTAACAGCGTTTGATATTACGAAGTTAAGAAACTGAACTGTCACCATAGCTGCAACAAAGCTTTATTGTTAAACTTTTGCTTGCAAATGTCTCAAAGTTTTTCATAGTAAAAGTTTCATGCAAGAAAAATGTTTTTTAAACTTAGAAATTTGTATAAACTTTAATTAAAAAAAAGAAATACAAAGAAAATTTATTATAAGAAAAAATGTTTTTGAAAAATTTTAAACCAAAAGTTGTACAGATTTACATTATAAGAGCTTTCATTTAATTTTCTTATACAATATAAAACGAAACTGTTATTATAAAAATGTTTACAACGTTTTTAAACAAATATTTTATCAAGCTAAAGCTTTTAATTAGCTTTTACAAAAGCTTTCCTAAAGATTTTTATTTAAAAATTTTATTAGCTTCACCAGCTTTGCTCCAAAAATCTTTCATTAAAAATTTTATATAAATTCTTTTATACGGAATGCTTAATAAAAGCTTTCATATGAAAGAATATTTATAAAAGTTTAATGTACAACGCTGTACATGATTAGTTTGGTAGACGATTTTAAGCGAAAAGCTTATGAAAAATTTTCAACTAAAAATTTAAACGATTTCATATACAAACTTAAAGAAAAACTCCTATAAAAGCTTTTTCACTCAAGTTTAAGTTTAGTAAAATTCTTCATTTATGAGTTTTTATATTGTTTTTCACGTAAAAAGCTTTTGAATAGATATTCATATAAAAGATTTATGTAGCTTTTCTCATCAAAGGTTTTAAATAGATTTTTTATATAAAAGCACTCTGGAAAACTTCCACATAAAATGCTAAATTACACTTTTTAGGTTAAATTTTTGTTAACTTTTATATCGGCAAGTAAAATATCAAGAGTTTTGTTACTTTTATTCTTTTAATACTAAACGTTTATTCTTAGTTCATTTATTACGCTTTTAATTTGAAAAGTTCGATTCCGAAACAAAACTTTGGCATTAATATTTCTTTACATATGTTTTTATATGAATTTCTTAATAAAACTTTAATATTTCAAGCTGTCCTACAAGCAGTTTTATAGTTAATTGATGTATCAACTATTTTGACGCAAATTTTGAATAAAGCTTTTAGTTATGAATATATTTTTTTAATATCATGTTTCCCAACATAATGGCAAATATTTTCTATATTTTCAAATAATATAAATATTTTCCTTTTAACCCATTTTGTATTAATGTGTGTGCTTTAAGAACCATTGGGTGCTAAAGCTCCTGCGTTTGCCTCTCTCTCAAAGGGCAGCATATTTTGGCAAGCTCAGGCTCAAGATATAGTTCTGCTATGTCCAGCTCAAGCTTATCCAGTACCAATTTATAGGTAATTTTATTATTTGGTATAATAAATCAGAACTACAGAATTAGAGCAGTTTTCAATAAATACTTTTAGAATTATACTTTTACCATGTTTAAACTCAAAGCTTTTATTTGCAGAGCCATTAGGCGCTAAAGCTCCAGCATTTTCTTCAACTTCGAAGACTAGTTCATTTATTGAAAAGCAAGGCCAAGATCTAGTATTGCTATGTCAAGCTCAAGCCTATCCGGTGCCAGTATTTAGGTGAATATATGAAAATAAAATTTTTCAAACCGGCAGTTTTCAAAATTTATTTATTTTAAATTCTTTAAAAAAATTTTAATTGAAATTTTGTTACAGAACCGTTAGGAGCCAAAGCTCCCAACTTTCCTTCTGCCATGAAAAGCAGTACATTTTGGGAAGAACAGGGCAAAGACTTGGTTTTATTATGTCAGGCTCAGGCTTATCCAGTACCTGTGTTTAGGTAAATTTTCTTAGCTTAAGAAGAGAAAGAAGGGTCTACACTACCAGCTGGTTCTTATTTATTATTATGTAGTTTTATTCACAAATTTACTTGAAAATATTTCTTATTAATTATAGAGCCCATGGGTGCAAAAGCTCCCACATTTTCCAGCGATGTGGCCAGTTCCACTATCATACGATTTTATGGTCAAAGTTTTGCTTTATTATGTCAAGCTCAAGCTTATCCAGTGCCCATAATAAGGTAAAGCTTTGTTTTTTAAAGCAATAAACTTGTTGTACGAAAGAGCTTTCAGTTTTTAAAGTGATTATTGTTTAATTGATTGATTAGATGTTTCTTTTGAACTCGTATATATGTAATTTTTTTTGTAAACTTTTATATTTTTCCAGAACCTGTTGGTGCTAAGGCTCCCACATTTTCTGGTGAATCGAAAAGTTTTACATTTGTCAAAGAAGTTGGTCAAAGTTTTGCTTTATTGTGTCAAGCTCAAGCATTTCCAGTGCCAATAATAAGGTTAGTTCTTAGAAAGCAATATTCAGGCAGTTTGTTCTACTCATTCAATATGATTGCTAATTTTGTTTGATTGCACTTAGAACCCATGGGCAGTGTGGGCCCCAAAGTTTCCGGTGGCCGTTTGCAAGAGGTTACCAAAAAAGCTCAAGACAGTTTAACTATTTTGTGTTTGGCTCAAGCATATCCCACACCAATATTTAGGTACTTATTCAAGGGCAGTTTTCAATAGATTTAATATATTTAAAGATAAGACTTCAGATTTTAAAATAAATTTTAAAAATCGCAATTTTTAGAGCCGATTGGTAGTGTTGCGCCACGCGTTTCTGGTGATCGCTTGCAGGAACATACCATGAGTCTTAACGATAGCTTCGCCATATTGTGTCAAGCTCAAGCTTATCCTATGCCAGTTTTTAGGTAAATAAGTTTATAGATTTAATAAAGCTTTTTGCCAAAAGCTTGTAAAGACAGTGGGCAGTTTTCTTGAATAACATTTTATTTAGAAAACAATTATTCGATTTTTTTTTCAGAACCTGTGGGTCATATCAAACCGAGAGTTGCCACAAAGATTATTGAGTTTTCTGATGTGCCTCTGGGTGAAACATATGTGGGGCATTGTCCTGGACAGGCATATCCAGTCCCCGTTTATAGGTAGACATGAATGAATATCTTTGTTAGAGAGAGACGTAGGTATAGGGAGCGAAAAAAGACACTGTAGGTCCCTCAAATTAATAAGATTTGTTATCTCAATTGCGCTGCTAAAAGCTTATTTTAAAATATAAAGGGGGTCTCAAAATTAACGCAAGTTTTGAAGTTTCCGCCATTTGTGCAGTAAAGTGTTAGTATCTCTCTAAAAAAACAATTTGACAGCTGACAGTTTAGGATTTGTAAAAACGAAGCATTACATGGCAGAACAACGTGTTTTCATTTCATTGAAAAATCTCGAAAATAATGGAAAAACTTAAAACTGTTTTCTATTTAAATCAAATCTTGCATTAGTTTTGGGCCACCCTTTATAAGCATGTTCAAGTTTTTTTTTTGTTTTCAGAAAGCAGGATTTATAAAAATTATAAGATCTTCTGTAGAATATTCATTGTTCAAAAATCCAAATTTTGTACAGAAACAGAGTTAATATTTTTAAGATGTAAAATTTTATATGAAGAAAAGGATTTTTTTCTCATAGAGAAATTTTTTTTATAAAAAATCGAAGAGGGCATCTTATTTTGGTAGAGGAAGATTTGTATATTCCTTTTATTTCTCTCTGATGCAGAGTGTGACTTATCTTGACTTTTGTTTTGGTTTTTTTGCTCCTTTTTAGACGAGCAATTTTGTTGCAGATGCGAATACTCTATTTCACGGAGGAAGAAAATTCCTATAGAAGACCAGTTTATGTTTTGTAGGGACTAAAGTTCTTTACAAAATACAGGTCCCACTTTTTATTAGAGAGAAACTAAAGCTACAGAACTTTAGACGTTATTTTCTAAATTGAGACCCTTAAGAACTGCTTTATAACCTTTCGTAGGGCTTTAGGATTTCTTCAAAGATAATAAAAAACAAGAAAAATTAAAAATGATCTTGAAATCAAAATGAAATGTTCGTACAAAATAAAAAAAAATCCCGGGTTTAAGGTAAGTTTTGAATCCTTTCGGCAAAATTGGCAACAAAGGTAAGTTCAAAAAGCTGCTCGGTGTTGAAAGCTTATTTCGTTTTAGAAAAGTAGTTGGCAAACTTTTTTTGGCTTTAAAAACAAATAAGATTTGCACATTTGATTTTTATCCTTCACAATCATTTTACATTTTAAAAAGCTTTATTTTCTCAATGTATGAGCAAGCCAACGTTCGTAAAAAAGCTTCTGTGGCATTTCATTGCAAAGCATTTTCAAGATCATTTTTAGTTTTTTCTTTTTTTTTCAACATCTTTTCGCAAGGGCTTTTAAGTAATACATGTTTCGTTTTGCAACTTCTTTTGCAGATGGTACAAATTTATTGAAGGCACAACCCGCAAACAAGCTGTTGTTTTGAATGATCGTGTTAAGCAAGTATCCGGTACCTTGATCATTAAAGATGCTGTTGTTGATGATTCGGGCAAATACTTGTGCGTTGTTAACAACTCTGTGGGCGGTGAATCTGTAGAAACTGTGCTAACTGTTACCGCTCCTCTGTCGGCCAAAATTGATCCTCCCACCCAAACCGTTGACTTTGGACGTCCAGCTGTATTCACCTGTCAATATACCGGCAATCCCATTAAGACAATTAGCTGGTTGAAGGATGGCAAAGCCATAGACCACAGGGATCCCATCTTACGCATCGAATCGGTTAAAAAAGAAGACAAAGGCATGTATCAATGTTTTGTACGCAATGACCAGGAATCGGCTGAGGCTAGTGCTGAATTAAAATTGGGCGGACGTTTTGATCCTCCTGTTATTAGGCAAGCTTTCCAAGAAGAAACCATGGAACCAGGACCAAGTGTATTCCTTAAGTGTGTGGCCGGCGGTAATCCCACTCCTGAAATCTCTTGGGAATTGGACGGTAAAAAGATTGCCAACAACGATCGTTATCAAGTTGGACAATATGTGACGGTCAACGGTGATGTTGTATCGTATTTGAATATTACCTCCGTTCATGCTAACGATGGTGGTCTCTATAAGTGTATTGCGAAGAGTAAAGTCGGTGTAGCTGAACACTCGGCCAAGTTGAATGTTTACGGTTTACCCTACATCCGGCAAATGGAAAAGAAAGCGATTGTTGCTGGAGAAACATTGATGGTTACTTGCCCCGTTGCCGGTTATCCAATTGACTCGATTGTTTGGGAAAGAGGTGAGTTGTAATCAAATATAGACGATCGAACTCGTTCAGCTTGTAAAAAGTTCATTTTCCACAAAACTTTTAAATTGACATCAAACTGATTTGGAAACATTTTATTCTTCCGCAGATAATCGTGCTTTGCCTATTAATCGCAAACAAAAAGTCTTCCCCAATGGCACCTTAATAATTGAAAATGTTGAACGTAACTCCGATCAAGCTACTTACACTTGTGTCGCCAAAAATGCTGAAGGCTTCTCTGCCCGTGGTTCTTTGGAAGTACAAGTTATGGGTAAGTTTTTTCAATTTCCTTTTCAAGATCAACATTGCATTATCAGGAGACAAATGTTGGTCATGCCTTCGATAAAATGTAACACAAGAGGAGAAGAGAAGCTGCTGCTAAGAAATGGGTACAAATCAAAGAATTGAACTTGCCGGGATATTAAAGGAAATTTTACTTAAAATTTTATGTAAAAATTTATTAAAATTGTACTTAAAATTCGATTAAAATTTTATCTAAAATTTGATTAAAATTTTATCTGAAATTTGATTAAAATTTTATCTGAAATTTGATTAAAATTTTATCTAAAATTTAATTAAAGTTTTATCTAAAATTTTATTAAAATTTTATCTAAAATTTGATTAAAATTTTATCTCTAATTTGATTAAAATTTTATTTAAAATTTGATTAAAATTTTATTTAAAATTTTATCTAAAATTTGATAAAAGTTTTATTTAAAAATTGATTAAAGTTTTATCTAAAGTTTATTAAGATTTATCTAAAATTTATAAAAATGTTATCTAAAATTTTTTTAATAAAAAATTTAGCTAAAGTTTGATTAAAATTTTATCTAAAATTTGATTAAAATTTTATCTAAAATTTGACTAAAATTTTATCTAAAATTTGATTAAAATTTTATCTAAAATTTGATTAAAATTTTATCTTAAATTTGATTAAAATTTTATCTAAAATTTGATTAAAATTTTATATAAAATTTATTAAAATTTTGTCTAAAATTTATCTAAAATTCATTAATATTGTATGCAAAATTTTATTAAAATTTATTTAAAACAAGAATTTCATGAAATTGTTAAATTGCCTGGCAAGTCTTAATTAAGTCTGTCCCTTTTATTAAAATAATCAGTCTGCCATTTCTTGGACAGTTTGCTCTCTTCTTCTTATAAAAAAAACAAACAAAATTTTTAAAAATTTTTATAAAAATTGAATTGACAAATCATCGTTGGTTGTTTTCTCCTCTCAGTAGTTCGTAGTGATGGATGTTTTTTTTTGGCGTTAACTAATTTTTTTATATATTTTTCTGAATAATAAATGAAATGATTGGAGATCTGTTTTCTGCAACGGAAAATATAATGAAAATTGAAATGTTAAGAATGCAAAGAGATTGATATTTTTAAATACAGGGTTTTACAATAAATGATGAAACAGAACTGGGGCTGAACGATGTTTTTCATACAGTTTGACATTACAATTTTGACAGAGAATGCGGCCGTGAAATAGAATCTCTTTTATTTTTACAGTCATTGATGGGCATCCCATACCACAATTGTGGAAATTACTTCACACGCATTCTAAACACAGATTCCTATGCTCTTCATTTAGTCGTCAATGATCCAACGACGAGTGTACATGCGGCGGATGCTTATAGATCTTTTTAATATATTTCTAAAGAATTACTTATCCCAAAAAAAATAATAGACTGATACAATTAGAAAGATATTATTTGATTGCAAATGCTTTTGGCCATATGCAATGCCATGACTTTGTGCTTGCTGGGAAACCTACTACTAATAAGCAACAACACAATCTCAGTTAAAATTTTTTTTGCGCATCAATGTTTTACAGTCTTTCTTTCTTATGCTCTCAATTTTAGACACTCATTCTCTCAACAATGTTACTGTGTTTCCATGAAATCTCATACATGTTTCATACAAAAAATGCACACAATATTAAGAGAGTATTTAAAGTTACTGACGCCTTGCAGACTTTGTTCTGCTTCGCCTTTAAGAGTGGCGCGAAGTGGCCACTTCCCAAAATATATGAAACATTTTGGAGACAAAAACTTTTTTCTGAATTTTTTCCTATTACAATAAAAAATTGAAAAAATTCACAAAACCGGAGAGACAAATGCCCCCTAACGCTGGCGGGCCTGTTCATGCGCTAGAGATCCTCCAAGAGGTTCCATTTTCAACGACGCTCTGGTATATACCCGGCTGAGTTTAAGTCATGGCCGGGATATATTGTAAACCTCCTTATTTTGCCTCTTCTTTAGCACTGATCAGTGTTAACGACTTCTAATCAGTCAAAAAAACTTAACTAATTTTTTTTTAAGTTTCGAGAATTTTGTACAAAAAAATTTTAAAAACCGGCAAAACTAATTGGAATTAAAAAAGGAGTAAGGGACAGTTCACATGACGCCATATTTGACAATTTCAGATTTTAAGTGACGAATTTTATATATTTTCTTCGGTATAAATTCCGTAAAAAATTAACAAGCCCGTAACACATGGCACCCATGTGCGTTACGCAGTACGTAAACAGCCCCATTTCATTCGGAAAAATTTATTTAAGATTTTAAAAAGACTTTTTTATTATTAAGAAATTGAAAAAGAAAAACACATGATTTTCATCAAATCTTTAAAATATTGCCATATCTTACGAAACTTTATATTATTAGTACCACCCCAAATAGTGGCATTTGATTTTGGTTCCGATATCATAAACATGAACGATATGGTTTCGGCGACATGTACGATAAACAAGGGTGATACACCCTTGGATTTGCATTGGACCACAGCACCCGATCCGACACTGGGAGCGGGTCGTCTCATGACCAACGATGGTATACTTATAACGAAAACTACCCAGCGTATTAGTATGTTGAGCATAGAGTCGGTACATGCCCGTCATCGGGCCAATTATACATGTGTAGCGCGTAATGCAGCAGGAGTGGCATATCATACGGCCGAGTTAAGAGTTAATGGTGATCACGACAAAATTCTCAGATTTCTTAGATTAATAGGAAATTTTATAAACATACACATTTGTTTTGTAGATTATTTTCAGTTTGTTATTGCTTGATTAACTTAACCCTTTTTACCCGTCTTTCTCAAATTGAAAAAAAAAAATAAAAAAAAAACAACAACATAAGTGTTGCCCCAAATTGTGCCTTTTGACTTTGGCGAGGAAAGTATTAATGAATTGGACATGGTGTCGGCTTCGTGTACCGTTAATAAAGGTGATTTGCCCGTTGATGTGGGCTGGCTTAAAAATGGCGGCCGTGTTTATACTAATGATGGCGTGGTAGTGGGCAAAATGAGTCAGCGCATGAGTGTTTTAAGCATCGAGTCGGTAAGAGCCCGTCATGCTGGCAATTACACCTGTGTGGCCACCAATAATGCAGGTGTTACCAAACATTGGGCCATACTGAGAGTCAATGGTTAAGATTGATATTTTTATAGTTGTTTTTTGTTTTTTTTTTTTCAATTTTATTGTAAATTAAAATTCATTTGATTTTGTTTTCTTTCGAATTTTCCTGCTTTTAAAATATCCTTAGTTTTACCACAAATTGTGACCTTTGATTTTGGCGAGGAGAGTGTTAATGAACTGGAAATGGTTTCGACTTCGTGTACCGTTAATAAGGGCGATTTACCTTTGGACATTTACTGGCTGAGAAATGATGGCCGCATCTATACCAACGATGGTGTAGTGGTCATGCGCAATAATCAACGTTTAAGCGTCTTGAGCATTGAATCGGTGCGGTCTCGTCATGCTGGGAATTACACTTGTGTTGCTACAAATGGTGGCGGCGTTACTACTTCTTCCGCTTTGTTAAGGGTTAATGGTTCGAAATGTGTTTTTCATATTTTCTGATTTTAGATTAACGATTGTTTTTGTTTTGTTGTTGCTGTTAATTTCTCAATTATGTAGCCGATAGTTTTGTTTATATTCACACCTTTCCTTTAACAGTTCTACCCCAAATTCTAACGTTTAACTTTGGCGAGGAAAGCATTAATGAGCTCGACATGGTTTCGGCCTATTGCACGGTTAATAAGGGCGATTTACCGCTGGATATCTATTGGACTCGTAATGGCGGTCGTGTTTTTACCAATGATGGCATTATTGTTACCCGCAACAGCCAGCGTATTAGTGTTTTAAATATCGAATCGGTGCGTGCCCGTCATTCGGGCAATTACACTTGTGTCGCTACAAATAATGCTGGTGCTAATTTACAGTGGGCCATTTTGGCTGTAAAGGGTTGGTTGGGCTTTATTTGTGTTACTTTGTTTATGTTGCAGCGATTTGTGATTTTTATTTGGAAAGAAATTTTATTTTTACTGTCATATTCCAAAATTCCTGAAATCCTATGAAAAATTTGAATCCCTTTTGAAAAAATTGCTTTGTCGTTGTGAATAAACGGGTATTAAAAAAGAAATATATATAAAGTAGTTTAATTGCAATTAAATTATTGAAAAATACATATACGATCATGATTATCATGAGTATCTGTCACGATAACCCCCCGTCTTGACAGGCAATAAATTCATTGACATATATTGCAGCAAATGTCAAAATTATGTTATATCCAGTGAAGACGCATCTTTTTCGAACTGGGCAATAATTGCGAAAATAAAACGTCATAAACCGTTTGACATTTCCAAATAAAAAAAGAAGCACCATAAAACAAAAAGAAGAAATTTTTTGCAAAAATTTAATTAAATTATTGAAAGATATTAGAAAGGCAAATTAAAAAGAAAATTTTTAATAATTTACATAAAAAAGCAAAATTTCCTATTTCAGGATAAGTTTTTCAGATGAAAATTTAAAAAAGTCTTTCAGTTTCTTCTTCTCTATTATCGAAACTTTCTGTTTGAAATAGTGTCTTAACATAAATACGATTACCCATAGCAAAGCAATAATCAGAGCAATACTATTGTTCCGGTATTCTGGCGGCGTTATTGCTTTATTGCCAACATATTTATTGCCGGTCAAGACGAGGGGTAATTGACAGCTTTTTGTAGCAAATGCAACAAGACATTGGTGGACAAGTGCCCAATCCCCGAGATTTGGCTTTAAACCAAAGGCACTACGTCAATTTCAATTTGTTTTTAACAAAATTAGTAATGTTTTACTAAATATGTAAAATATAAATTTTAGGAAAAAGTGCGAATAAAAATTTAAAATACAAAAAAAAATAATTAAAATGGGTACACAGACTTGAACTTCAATTTATTTCTAACTTTTTAATAATATTGGGACACAACAATTTTTATATGCCTCCACAACTTGCAGTACCACCACAGATTGTGCCCTTTAGTTTTGGCGAAGAACCAGTGAATACCGGTGAAAGTGCCGGTATTCAGTGTATGATACAAAAAGGTGATACACCCATTAATATTAAATGGACCCTTAACGCCAGACCTCTAATCAACAATGAAGAAGGTATAAACATAATGAAAATGTCAGCGAAATCGAGTGTCTTGAATATTGCCAGTGTGGCGGAGAATCATAGAGGTTTATTCAAATGCATCGCCGAAAATAAGGCGGGATCAGCCTTCTATGCTTCCGAATTAAATGTCAATGGTATCTAATCAAACTAATTAACTGAAGTATGATTTTGTATTATAATTATTGTTTTTTTAAATTATTATTTTATATCCCAAACCTAATTGTTTGGCCAACTCTTAGTTCCTCCCCAGATTATGCCTTTCTTTTTCGGCGATGAGCCCATGAATGTGGGCGATATGTTTGGGGCTCAGTGTATGGTTAGCAAGGGTGATTTACCACTCAATATCTATTGGACTTTAAATGCCCAGCCCATAGTGAATGGTGAAGAAGGTTTCACATTGATCAGAATGAATCCTCGTACAAGTTCGTTGAATATAAATGCCTTAGAGGGCAAACATCGTGGTGTTTATCAATGTATAGCAAATAATAAAGCAGGCTTTATCTCATATTCAGCTGAACTACATGTTAATGGTTAGACGTTATTTTAGTTGGTTAAATGCTGCTTTTTTCATGTCGTAGAATTACTAATATTTATTTTTGTGTAACTTTTAGTTTTATAATATTTTTTTTATAACTTATTTTCCTTTTATATAAAAAAAAAAAAAAAAAAAAAAAAAAACACCAACTGTAGTTCCTCCCCAAGTTTTACCCTTCAATTTCGGCGAAGAAGTTTACAATATGGGTGATTTGTTAAGCATAAATTGTGTAGTACTTAAGGGTGATCTGCCGCTACGCATCCATTGGACTTTAAATTCAGAACCCATAAGAACGGGTGAAGATGGTTTTACGGTGGTGCAATTAAACGCTCGTACCAGCTATTTAAGTGTGGACTCTTTGGAGGCAAAACACCGGGGCACTTATCGTTGTATAGCAGTGAATTTAGCTGGCCCAGCTGAATATGCTGCTGAATTGCAGGTTAATGGTGGGTGTTAGAGGCAGAATTTTTAAAATATACATATAATTTAGTTGCATAAAACTAACTTTTCAAGGTATTTGGCCTAAACAAACCAAATTATTAATAAGACTAAAAATTTTAACAAAAAAACTAAACTTCTCTACTCGAACTTCTTATTAATCATTTAACTAATAATACTGCGAGTTTTGGTGTGATTTTTAAGTTGCTGCAAAAGATAAGGAGAATTTTTTGGAATTTAGTTTTGCTGAATAAAAAAAAAGAAAAGAAATTACATGCGATTTTAAAGGAATAACATTTGAGTTCATTAAGGGTTATCCATTTAGTGGTTTCAAAACCGTCGGTCTGGCCAGACTGTTAGGTGTTGTGAAATATCTGTCATCTGAAGTGTCATTTATTAGGTGAAAGCTGGTGCCATTTACTGATATGGATCGTTTAATAAGCGGAGATCGTGTAGAAGTAGGTTAAAAACTTATTACAAATGTGTTGGTTCGCACGTGGCCACTTTTCGGGCTGCATTACGTGGTCATTATGTTGGTCATACTCAACCTACTGTGCAAGGAATTGGCAAGATTATAAAGAAATTTGAAGAGACTAGAAGCGTTAGCAAACATTTGCCCTAAAAAACGTAACCACTACTTTTGCTTAAGGTTAGTTTGATTTAACTTGGTTTTTATATCACAAAATGAAGTCAATTATGCCGCTAAACGCCATTTTTATATTACTTTTAATAAAAGCGAACTCATATTTAAAAAAATATTGGAATTAAAGAAAATGCAAATCTAGCTTGTCTGTTGGTCACGTTTTTTTCGACAAATATTTGGCAGGTGTGACCGTACCTTTAAAAATGTGGTCAGGTCTGCGCATCATCACAATGTACGCACTGCCGAAAATGTTGCTTTTGTTAGTGAAAGTGTGGTTGATAATCCGGAATGGTCGATTCTCCGGTGTTCTAAGCAATTGGGCCGGCCTTTTTTACAGATCATTATGGTGTATTTTGCATTTGCACCTCCATCCACAGCAAGTTTGACACACGCAGCATATTAAACCCGGCGGAGCAAGAGGCTTTATATCCCTTTCAGACCGTGATGCTTCGATTGTGCGGGTGGGTTTCGAACCTAATATTTTCGCTTCTATTTGACCGAAGTCAATTCGAGCGGCATGCATCGATTTCGCTGATTGTTCTTTATGTTTGTTTTTCACCGTTCGTTTTACCGTTACTTGAATTTTTGCGAAATTCTTGCGTCACATTTCAGGGGGCAAATTACGGCAAATTAAAAAAAATTTTGTATGGGATTTTACTCGATATCGAATGCCGTGATTTGCCCCCAGCTTTGTCAAAATGAGCGGCAGAAATAAGTTGTGTTTTCAATTACAGAGGTACTAATCGTGTTAACAAATGTGAAGTGAAGTGGGCATTTTTTAATTAAAAATTATAAATTTTAATCAGGTACCGTAATAATTATTCCTTTTTTCATAAAAGTCAGATGATAACAGTTATTTTTTAAATTTTATTTTTCCGAGCAATTATAAATTTTTTTTAATTCTATTTTTTAGTGGAAAAATAAAAGTTACCTTTTGCTTTTTATTTTTTCAAGCAACAATTAAAGGTATTTTTTGATTTTAATTTTTTCGAGCAATAATAAAATTTATTTTCTAACGAGAAATGTACGTGTTACAATAATTTAGTTAATATTAAATATTTAATTTAATGATATTTATATTAACTGACTTTTGTTGTGCATTCTGTACCTGCGACACAAGTTAGTGTAGAGAGATCCTTTGCAGCCCTCAAACTGATTCTAGAAGAGTTGCGGTACAATTTGTCAGCGGACAATTTGGAAGCTCTAATGATAGTAAAACTAAATTCAGATGTTTAAAATATACTTGATGTTGGCTCGAAAAAATAAAAATTAAAAAACAAACTTTTATTTTTGCTCGAAAAAATAAAAATCTAAATTTTAAAAAGCAACATATTTTATCATAGACTAATGCATGGTATACTTGAATCCGTTTTCCGACATTTACTTCTATATGCTTTTTTTGTTTTAAAATTTCAAAATAACTGTTATTTTCGGAGCCTGATTTTAATGTTTCAAGCCAACTGAAGTCATTTTTTGATGCAATTAAAAAGCGTTTTAGCTAAAAATTTTACCGAGATTGTATATCAATTGTGCGTGTCCTGAAAATCCTTGAAGGATATAAAAATGATGAAACATAAACATGGATTATATTTTCATACAATATGGCGACCATACATTCCAAAAATTATAAAAAAATTCTTAGTAGTTCAGCGTCAGGTCTGAAAGGGATATGCTGATTTTTCGAACAAGATTTGCTTCAGCGCAGAAAATCATTTCCCACTCGGTTACCACAACAAGCGAAATTGTCGCATATGGGACTCGCAGAATCCAAAAGTAATTGTGCAAAAGCTATTGCATCCGGAAAAAGTGACTGTTTAATTCGCATTATAGACTGGAAGTGTCATTTTTGGAAAATGATGCTGGAAGAACCGTAAACCATCAATTCAGAGCGTAATGACCGTATGATAGCCCCGATCTTTTTTGGGCCTTCAATTGAAGATTATGAACTGGACGATGTGTGGTTACAAGAAGACATTGCCATGAGCCACATAACGGGAGCGATTTTGGCTTTATTGTATAAGAAGTTTCCAGAAAGCATAATTTCATTTATTTATTTATTGGTACATATTCTATAAAGTAAAATATGGTTGCACAAAAATGGCCATGATGTTATTAACAATATTTTAAAAATATTTTTGTGACTGACTACACCCGACCTATGCCATCACATAGGAAGTAGCAACGTGGTTGTCAACGAAGTTCCAAAAAGAACCGCAAGACAATACGGTTATCCGTGGCAAATAAGTCAATCGGTGCGAGCAAGACGAAGAACTCTCGAAAGCCAAGTAACACACGCAAGCCTGACCGCACTTAAGAAATAATTACGATGACGCGAGAGCTGTTCTTCAGCCCAGAGCTGCTTAACGACTGATGCATAATTTCATGTTTTGACAAGTTTAATTGGCCACAAAGATAATACGATTTGACGCCGTTAGACTTTCTTTTGTGTCAAAGAACATGTCAAGGCGGGTAATCATCTAACGTTAGAGCAATTGAAAACCAATATTCGTCAACTTATCACCGAGATACTGCCCGAAATGTGCGAAAAAGTGGTCCAAAAATTGCCTCAAAAGAAACGACTGGTTCAATTAATCTAGAGGTGGTCATTTAAATGACATTGAGCGCGTTCATATGATGTAGCTGTTGAGCTCAACTGTTGTCAACTATTGAGCACAACAGATACGCCTTAGAAACGGCTTGATGAATAATTGAAAAATGAACAGCTGATTAATGTAAACAATTGAAAAGAATTAAAAGTGCTGCAAAAGAAATATTCTATATTATAAATGCGATCTCCAGTGCTTTAGTTAGGAGCCCAGGAAATTTCCATTTTTATTTTAAAGTCTGCACCACAAATTAAATATTCACAACAAAAAAATGCACAGCTAAATACTGCAATAAAATGATAAAGCTGCGCCGATAGTATTTATATTTCAACGCTAAGTCGCTACTGTGCTTAAAAAATCTTTAAATTTTATATTGAACTAAATATTTGATCTATTATATAAATAGGCAAAGCCCAAATTTGAAGATTCCTTTTTCTCCTTTGTTTGCCAACCGATTTAATTCATTCTTTTCACAAATGGTAGACATTGTTGAGTTTTAATGACCCGACTATATATAATTTAAATCGGTTCAGTATGAAAGGAATAAAAGGCTCCTAAAGTTGACACCACTACAAATGCTAAAAATAAACACGTACATTCACTTATATTCATATTTATTGTAAAAATATATGTAAAGCAATGAGAGTACCTACATATTTATATGAGTAATAAGATTTTTTCTCTTCAAATGTATAAAGTTGGAAAAGAAAAAGAAATTAGAATTAAAGTATATTTTTTTAAGAACAAACACAAATCGCGAAGTCATTTTGGCTTGTCTGTAGAAACACCCAGGGTCAAGGCAGGAATCGAACCTGCGACCCCCAGACTAATAGTCTAGTACGCTATCTACTAGTCTACGGGAGAAATATATGAGAATTTAAAATGGATGCAAATGTTCATTGCGTATGGTTGTGTTAGCTTCAAGCAAAAGCTTAACAAAATAAATGTGCGTGTTGGTATGCAATTTCAAATTGTTTATCGTTTTTCCATGGGGAAGGGAATTGGAAAGTAGATAGTTTTTTTCTCTTTAAATGAATTTAAATAAATACGTTTAAACTGGCGGTCCAATTTGGACCACTAGGCGTACTCTAGTTTAAATAAATAGACACCATAATAAACCGGCGTATATTTAATGGAATTAGTATTTTAATTTTATATCTTTATTTCGTTATTTTAAAGCAGTTGTAATGCAAAATTTAACAAATTGATTTGCAGCCGCCACCTAAAAAAGCGACGCTGCATTAGAGTATAAAAGCGTATAACTCTCTTTGATCAGCTGTGGAGGCTAAAAGCACAAAATGTTGACTAAATTTAGGGAAAAAAATTCATGATGAAAAAAATGGCAGCAAATACCCCAAAAAAAATACCCCGTAGACTAGTAGATAGCATACTAGACTATTAGTCGGGGAGTCGCAGGTTCGATTCCTGCCTAGACCCTTGGTGTTTCTGCAGACAAGCCAAAATGGCTTTGCGGTTTGTGTTTGTTCTTTAAAAAAAAACTCTGCGTTTCTAAGGCAAACACTAAACGGTTGCGGAACAGTTACGACTTATGAACGCGACCATTGTACTTCGTACATAATCGCAAGGTCCAAGCATTATAATGCAATAAAAGTTTCAGCGAAATCATCGTTTAATGTGTGTTTTATTAAACTTTAATCTTCAAACCGAGCAATGGATAACCCAGAGAGAACAATTTATTTCGACGGTTTTTAGAAAACTTTCTTTGAATTTTAAAGCGACATCAAGACCCCTTTCAAATTTCAAATAGCTTAGCTGAATTTATGTCTTAAACAAGATTTTTTGCAAGATTTACTATCCCCCAAAGTCTGAATTTTTTAGTTGGTAATTTGTTGCATTTTTTTTAGTTCAGTCCGTTTTCAAAGGTTGGTTCTGGCTGGACTATCAGGTCGGTGGTTTGTTGGTTACAGAGTGGCTATATTCTTAGTTTACATAGTTAATTTAAATAAATCCAGGACATTCCGAGACCGCCATCAAGCCAGTTTCATTGTTTAAATTAATGTTCTTATCATTAGTTCCTCCCCAGATAACGCCCTTTTCTTTCGGCGATGAGCCCTTGAATGTGGGCGACTGGTTTGGTGCTCAGTGTATGGTAGGCAAAGGCGATTTACCAGTCGATATATATTGGACTTTGAATTCGCAACCGATTATAAACGGAGAAGAGGGTTTCACTTTAATCAGAACAAATCCGCGTACAAGTTCTTTGAACATAAATGCTTTACAGGGTAAACATCGTGGTCTCTATCAGTGTATAGCGAATAATAAGGCTGGCGCTGCTACATATTCAACGGAGTTACATGTCAATGGTCAGCTGTGTGGAAACATATTATTTAAAAATGCTCTTTATTTTATAAATATTAAGTTTTCTTATAATTTCGCTGAGTTTGTTCACCTCCTTCCTTCTAACAGTCCCGCCCTGAGTTTAAAGCTTTCCAAAGGACCAACAAGTTTTCAAATGGTTGATGTTTAAACTATTGTTTTTAATAGATTTGAATCGCACTCGTTCTGTCGCTCGTTTTAGAAAAAATAAACATTTGATCCAGCCCACTTGATTTACATGGGCTTGATCAAAGGTTTTTTGCGCAAAACATTCATTTAAACGAGTTCGACATACTCGTAACTCTAGTTTTTAATTTCATTAATTATATTTTAATTTAAACTAATCTGTTCTTTTGCTTCTTTTCTACACTCTCAGATCAGAATCAAGCTGAATAATCAATTAAAAAATTATATTTATTACGTAACATATAAGTTACGAGTAAATAAATTGCAACTGAATACAAATTAAGGACACATTTGTGTTACTAGAATTTTAATCATTAAATAAATTTCTTATTAACTTCAAATGTATACAGCTGACTTGCAGATGAATAAGAATTTCTGCGACTTCCAGGTACAAATGAACTACGAAAACAAATTTTTAATTAACAAAATTTTAATCGTTGTAGCTGAATTGCAGCTGAATATTATTTTCATCCGATTTTTAACTAGAAATGAAATTAAATATTCATTTTTGGCTAACTAACGTTTCGTTACTGCAGCTGAATTGCTGCTGAATACACTTTCCGTTCATATGTAAACAAAATCATTTGTATTTGGATTTAACTGAATATAAATTTGAATAAAATTAAGCTGCTCACCAATTAATTTTACTTAAGTTTATATAATTTTATTATTAAATATACGTATTTCGCATCAACTTGAAATTGACGCAGCTGAATGAACGCTGAATATAAATTTACCCAATTTAAAATTGTAAATGAACTAAGGATATGTATTTGGAGTGAAACAGATTTTGTTTTTTGTAGCTGAATATTATTCTTCCTGATTTTTAAGCAGCTGAATATTATTTTCCGTGATTTTTAAGCAGCTGAATAAGACTTTCTGCGATTTCCACTTACAAATGAACTAAGAAAACATATTTTTAATTAACAAAATTTTAATCTTTGTAGCTGAATTGAAGCTGAATATTATTTTCATCCGATTTTTAACTACCAATGAAATTTTTGGCTAACTAACGTTTCGTTACTGCAGCTGAATTGCCGCTGAATACACTTTTAGCTTATATGCAGCTTAAAATTAGTTAAAAAAATATATATATTCTCGATTTAGTTATCTTCTACTACAAAATCAAACTAAATCAAGGATTTTTATTTCCAAATATAAGAAAATATTTCTCCATAATTATCAGTTATTAAATAATGCTAATATTTGTTAATTTAATTTATTAATGCAAATAGTTTTTGTAAAAAAAAAATAAAAAATAATTATTGCTGACAATTCTAGAGCATTAAACTCATGAAATAATAAGTTAAGTTAACAAATTCAGCCCGGATTTAATCGCTTTCAATTTGACATACCCGGAATAAACTACTTCAAAATAATAGAAATCTATTTCTCAATAATGCTAAAAATCTTTAGCTGAATATACATTTTATACAGGATTTTATATACTTTCGTACTTTTGTACTTTAATTTATAGTTTACTCGAGTTTTAATATCTTTTCTAAATGGATTCTTAAAATTTATTTTCGTTTAATTGATTGATATTCAAGTAGCGGAGCTGAACTGTTGCTAAATGTTACTTTATCTAATACCAAACAAGTATCTATGATCAAATATATTGGCTGAAATGAAGCTGAATACAAATTACTTTAGTATTTTGGCGCAGACATTGAGGTTGAATATCGTTTTTACCTTTGTAAATTTGATTATAAATATTATAGCTGAATCGGTACCGGTTAAAAATATCATTAATACTTTGCAGCTACTATTTCAGTAAATTATGTATTTCTCAATAACTAAATTAGCTAAATTGCAGCTGACCTTTGCCAGAATGTTGATGTCAATAACTAAAGAAAATAAATTTTGCAGCTGAATAAAAATTTCTGTAATATTTTGACATAAATTTTTAAGCTGAATATATTTTATAATCCTTTTCATATAAATTTAATAATGTTACATATATTTATGTTTAACAAATCTAAACGAAATATAAATATCTCACAGATTTTGGTGCCAATGCTGTAAAGGGTCCGCCAGATAACTTTTTTTTTTTTGAAAATGCTATAAAAAAAACTACTGAATATTTTCTCAAATTTCTTTTTTAATTTGAAAGTACAATCCTTCCGGTTAATAATGAAAAATAATTTCATTCAAATGGCTGCCTCGGCTGGTCATGCAGTAGCCTACACGATCGGTCCAATTTTTAAGCACATTATCGATTGTGTGCAGCTGTATTTCACCAATGTCATC
Source organism: Gymnocheta viridis (assembly GCA_956483585.1). Taxonomy (NCBI): domain Eukaryota; kingdom Metazoa; phylum Arthropoda; class Insecta; order Diptera; family Tachinidae; genus Gymnocheta; species Gymnocheta viridis. The sequence continues at coordinate 110,108,991 of OY101441.1, forward strand.
ACGAATATTGTCTCTGGCTTGTCGGCGTAACACTTATCTTTGACGGCACCCCACAAATAATAGTCCAACGGTGTCAAACCGCAGCTCCGAGGTGGCCAAACGACATCAGCTCTGCGGCTGATAATGCGATCTTCAAAAACAGGGCGCAAAACATCGAGTGTAGCTTCGGCTGTGTGGCACGTAGCGCCGTCCTGTTGAAACCAAATGTTGCCAATATCCTCCTCTTCAGTTTTTGTGAACAAAAATTCGTTCAACATGGCCCGATAACGATCGCCATTGACTGTAATGGCCACTCCTTGCTCATTTTCGAAGAAAAATGGTCCAATTATGCCTCTGGACCAAAATCCGCACCAAACAGTGACTCGTTTTGGGTGCGTCGGCTTTTCAATGTATGCGTGCGGGTTTTCTGTGCCCCAAATGCGACAATTTTGCTTGTTTACATACCCGCCAAGATCAAAATGAGCTTCATCTGAAAAGATGATTTTTTTTGGCAAAATCGGCATCTTCTGTAAGTCGATCGCAGGCAATATTTCCCAGCGTTGTTCAAGCGTATACACAACCATATTCGTTCAGCGGAAGGATAAAACTAATTATCTGTCAAATCAGACATGAGTTAAGTGTTTACCACTCACGAAATAAGCACTAGTTGAAAAAAAACGTTAGATGGCGGGCCCTTTATTAAAATTAGCTGAGTTGTGGCTGAATGCTATTTCAACACGAATTTCGATGTGAAGAACTTCAGAGAAAACATTTTGAGTTAATCGGGGCAAGCCGTCAGTAAAAAATACACTTGTTATTTCGCAATTCAACTCCGGTCTCCATCAAGCCAAATAAAATCGATTGTTTTAAAATCATTTCTCATCTTTATCTTTACCTTTAGTCCCTCCCCAAATAAGTCCTTTTGATTTTGGCGAAGAGACTTTGAACCGCGGCGAAATTGCAAGCATTACTTGTATGGTGCCTAAGGGAGACTTGCCCTTGGATATTTATTGGACTCTTAATTCGGCTCTAATCGTGAATGGCGAAAATGGTTTTAACCTTTTTAAAATGAACAAAAGGACCAGTTCATTAAATATAGATTCCTTAGAGGCTTTTCATCGTGGCACTTATAAATGTATAGCCAACAATTCAGCTGGTTATGCCGAGCATGTGACCGTCTTGGAAGTTAATGGTTATTAAAGATTTTTGACTTTACAACATTTTATTTTTGTAGTTTAGTGTCATATCATATTTTTATTTTCCGATTTTGAAATTCCCTGTCCCTCATAAACTAAGAACTTTAATCTCATCAACTCCTTATATCCATTCCTGCTTCGACCATTATTCCCACTTCCTAAATACTCGACTTAACGTGGACTTTGTGCTGTAAACTGTGAAAAACGTGGTTTGCGAAATTTGAACTTTGAAAGTCATGTTAGTGATTCAGAAACTTTTCAAAAGTCTCTGCATGATATTGAAATAAGTTGCTGAATAATATTCTTTGCAGCTGAATGGTAAAAACTGTATCGTAGTGCGATAAAAAGTGCTGTTTTTCTTCGTTTAATTCTCATTCTTTAATTCTCATTATTACGTGTGCAGCTGAATTTTGCTAAATTTTAATTTTTCCCAGGCTGAATGAGTTAAACTATAATTTCTACATAACCTTACTTTAGTACCGCCTCAAATCAGTCCATTTAATTTCGGCGAAGAGGCCTTAAATCGCGGCGAAGTGACCAGTGTTCCTTGCATTGTTACTAAAGGAGATTTACCTTTGGATATTTATTGGACTCTTAATTCGGCCCTGATTGTTACTGGTGAAAATGGCTTTAATCTATTCAAAATGAACAAAAGAACCAGTTCTTTAAATATAGATTCTTTAGAGGCTCATCATCGTGGTAGCTACAAGTGCATAGCCAACAATTCAGCTGGTTATGCGGAGCATGTTGCCGTTTTGGAAGTTAATGGTTAAGAAATAATTAAAATAATTTTGTTTCGTTGTTTTTAATTTTTATTGCCATATTTAATTTGAAAATTCCTTTCCTTAATAAACGCTTCAGTTTTCGATAAAAATGTATGAGTTTTGTTGCTAGCTGAATAACAACTACATATTGTGGTAAATAATACAAAGGTTGGTCTTCTAAATTCACAAACTTTGGAAGCCATGGAAAAAAAACTCAAATCGAAAATTATTTTTTTTTCTATTTCTTGCTGAAAAAAAACCTAGTTTCATACAGTGCCTTAGCTGAATTGTATTTCTCAAAGTTTAATTAGTTAAAACTAAAAATTATTTATAAATCTTTACCGCCTTAGTTCCTCCTCAAATTAGTCCTTTTGCTTTCGGCGAAGAGGCCTTAAATCGTGGCGAAGTTACTAGCGTTAACTGCATTGTGCCCAAGGGTGATTTACCCATGGATATTTATTGGACTCTAAATTCAGCCCTAATAGTTAATGGCGAAAATGGTTTTACTTTGTTTAAAATGAACAAAAGAACTAGTTCTTTGAGCATCGACTCCCTGGAAGCAAATCATCGTGGCACTTACAAATGTATTGCCAACAATTCAGCTGGTTATGCGGAGCATGTGACCGTATTGGAAGTTAATGGTGAATTGAATTTGAATTATTTAAGTTAACGTTTAAGTTTGGTTTTAGTTGCTTTTTAGTTTTGCTGTATGTCTATTTTTCCTTTTTCTTTTTTCCATTTTAACCCTTCAATCGATACGAACTGAATAAAATATGAACTGTACTTTTGTTGCTGCTGCTGAATTGTATATTTAGCAGCTGATTTGCGTTAAAACTTGCGTTTAAGCTTCCGCAGCGAAATAACTAAAATTAATTAAATGTTTGGTTGCTGAATATTTAATGACGGAAATAATTTGTTTTCGCCGTTGAGTTCTAGCAGCGAACACATTTTGCTATCAAATGAACTCTAAACATACTTATAAAATTAAAAAAAAAAATTGCTGAATAGCGCTTATCTGTGTGGGTTAATACTCTTCATAAAAAATTAGATTTACCTGGCTGAATTGCACTTTTTAGTGCAATAAATAAAAAATATAAAAAATAAATAAAATATCTATCTTGATGTTGTTTAAAAATTTATTAAATAATTTTTTTGGACTAACGGTGTTGCCAAATATGCGTAAAAATATTCAATCTCAGCAGTGTTTCATGTAAGATTTATGTGTATAATATTTGAGCTGCTTAATTTTTATTATTAGCAGCTCAAATAGAACTTTGTGCGTGCTAAGATGTGATTAAAATAGATGTGCAAATCTTTTAACTCAATTCAGTTTTATAAAAGCTGATTACAATTTTATATAGTCCATGTTCGTTAATTTAGAAAACAAAACAAAAAACATTAAAATACGAGGGCGGATTGAAGCTAGCTAAGTAGGAAAAAATTTTTTTTTTAAAAACCATTTATTTCTCAACATGATCTCCTTTCAATACAATTAGTAAGACGATATTCCAACTTTTTTATACCATCTGAATTATACGATTTTGGGAACCCCTCAAAATACGCGTCAGTTACGGTAATCAGTTCTTCGTTTGAGATGAATCTTTTTAAGTTTGGAAACAGGAAAAAATCACAATCAATTGATCCAACAATGCACGATAACACGTTTCTGTGATTGTGGATCCTTTTTCAAGATAATCGCTGAGCAATATTCCATGTGCATCCCAAAATACAGTGGCCATAACCTTGCCGGCCGATTTCACTGTCTTCGCCTTCTTCGGAACACTTCCATCAGCTTCCACCCACACCCATTGTTTCGACTGATTTTTGGTTTCAGGTGTGTATTGGTGGACCCACGTTTCATCAACAGTTATTAATCGACGCAAAAAATCAACAGGATTACGCTTTATCATGTCCAAACACCGCTGTGAAGTGGTCTGTTGAACTCGTTTTTTTCGACACTGAGCAAACGCGGCACCCATCTTGCCGATAGCTTTTCCATATGCAAATGTTCATGCAAAATGTTGAACACACGTTCATATGATATGTTTTCCATTTCAACGATCTCACGTAACTGGACTCGGCGATCATTCATAACGATATCGAGGATTTTCTTGATATTTTCTTCAGTAACCACCTTTTTTGGCCTTCCTGTTGATGGTATTGTTGCAGTGCTTGTTCGGCCACGTTTAAATTCAGCAATCCAATATTTTACCATGTAATCTGACGGAGCAGACTCACCGTAATGTTTATCGAGCTTTTCTTATGTCTCTTTCGCCGTTTTCCATTTTTCAAGAAACACAAAAGTTGCTGACATCAAACGACTACAACAAATAAACTAAACGATAAATTTGGGTGCAATTTTAAAAGCTGACGTTTGACAGATCGCAATTTAAAAAAAAAAGTTTTTGTGTTTGTGATGCCATCGACCGCTAGATAGCTTTAATATCATGCCGCCCTCGTGTCTCAGCTGAATTGCTTTTAGTATACATGGAATAATTCCTAAAATTTATTTTGTATTGATATTCAACTATCGCAGCTGAACTGTTGCTGAATATTAATATTAACTTCTCAGATACCAAAGAAATATCTATGATGAACTGTAACGGCTGAAATGAAGCTGAATACAAATTACTTTAGTATTTTGGCGTAGACATTAAGGTTGAAAATCGTTTTTCTTTGTAAATTTTATTATAAATATTATAGCTGAATCGGTACCGGTTAAAAATATCATTAATACTTTGCAGCTTCTATTTAAGGAAAATATGATTTTCTGAATTAGTAAATTCAATTGCAGCTGACTATTATCTTTGCAGGAATTTTGATGTCAATAAGCAAACAAAATAAATTTCGCAGCTGCATAAAAATGTCTGTAATATTTTTTGATATAAATTTTTAAACTAAAAACATTAAAATGTGTCAGCTAAATTGCGTTTTGTATACATCGAATAGTATACTTTTTAGAGCTGTGTTGTTCCGGAACGACCTAGTTCCATTGAACGATTCCTTAATTGGAACGATTCGGACCGATCCAAACGTTCCTTTTTAATCGTTCGTCGTTCCGTCTTGCGGAATTATTAACTTGTTCTGATAAATGTCAAAATCGGTATGAAAATCAAATTGCTGAATCTTAAAGACTATTTGCTACAATTATTTAGTTCACATATTCTGTACACTTAGGACAAGGCTGACTTTTTGTATAGAGATCAATGTTGAAGACATTATGGACAGTATTATATTTACTAATTATTTCATAACAGTTATAATTTTTTACAAATATTTTACGAAAGCACTTGTAGAACTGAAAATAAACAATAACAAATGTTTGTTGAAGTTTTTAGGAGCGACAGACAATTTCACGCGTTCCTCGTTCCTAAACAGTTCAAAGTAAAAAAGGAACGATGAACGAAAGGAACGACCTAGTTCCTTTCATCTTTCGGATGGGTCGGAACGATTCCACAAACGGAACGATTTAGCACAACTCTAATACTTTTTTGACTGATTTCATTTTATAGCAGCTGAGTGGTATTTTTCTCTTGCTGAATTATCAAGCTTTGGGTAAGAAGTTAAAATATCGTGTTTTAGAGTTAAATTTAATACGAGATTAATATTTTGATAGCTTAAGTTTATATTTCGGACAGCTGAGCTGTAATATTTCTGTTGCTGAATTGACGTGCTTTGGCCAAAATGTTAAGAAAAATGTGAATTGTTTTACTGCAGAGTTAGATTCGATAAAATCTTTTAATATTATGATAGTTTGAGTTCATATTTGGGCCAGCTGAATTCACATTGTAACAGCTGAGTTGCATTTTACAAATGCTGAATTGTCGTGCTTTGCAAAAAATGTTGCAAAAATGCGAGGGAATATCTTCAGTATTCCAATTTATACACTTTAATAGTTTGAGTTTATTTTAAGAACAGCTGAATTGAAATGTTTAGCTAATAAATAAATAAATAGATAAATTAATTAATAAATAAATAAACAAATAAATAACTAAATAAATAAATAAATAAATAAATAGATGAATAAATAAATAAAATAAATAAATAAATAAGGCTGCCGCTGACGTCGATGCTGACGCCGACGTTGGAGCTGACGTCGACGCTAACGTAACGTTCATTCTGGCAATACTGTATGTTGAAATAAAATCAGTAACATACTTTAGGGGTTAACATACGCTAGGCGATTCAAATATTTAAAAAAAAAACAAAAGACTTAAGAAACAAACTTAGTGTTATGTTTTTTTCGTTACGGAATTTCTCGATTCTGTCGCCGCGCTCAAAGCCCGCGACAAAAGCTATGCAATAGCTTAAAAATTTAAGCTGAAGCAAGTTTTTCTTATACATGCAAAAAAGTAGCTGAATTTATAAAATAAAAAAAAACTCACTGCTGAACTGTTTCTAAGTCTGCTGAATAAAGCGCGAATAAAATTTCAATTTTCTGTTGAGATATTTAAAAAAAATTAAGACATACGTTGGTGTTAGCTGAATTTTAAATTGTTGTGGGGATGTTAAAAACAAAATAAAAGTAAAGACGTTCTTTGAAAATACATTTAATGTTTGCTGAATATACAATAATATAATAACGAAATAATTACAAATTCTCATATGAACAAGAGATTTCCTTAGCTGAATATTAAACTAAAACTTAAAAAATATATATAAAAATTGTTTGCCTAGTACCGCCACAAATTAGTCCGTTTGGTTTTGGTGAGGAACCCCTAAACCGCGGTGAAGTGGCCAGTGTTGTTTGTGTGGTGCCCAAGGGTGATTTGCCTTTAGACATCTATTGGACTTTAAATTCCGCTTTAATTGTCAATGGAGAAAACGGTTTCAATATCTTCAAAATGAACAAACGCACCAGTTCCTTAAATATTGATGCCTTGGCGGCATTTCATCGCGGCACCTACAAGTGCATCGCCAACAACTCAGCGGGTTACTCTGAATATGTGACTGTTTTGGAAGTGAATGGTTAATATTAATGTTATCAATAAATCTAGTAGAAAGTAGTAGTAGTAGTTTTTATTTAATTTAATTTCATTCTATCAAATAAAATTATGTTGTAAACCATCCTTTTTTATTTTTGCCAACCAAAGTACCACCTCAAATTCAAGCCTTTAGTTTTGGCGATGAAATTGCTAATACGGGTGAAATGGCAGGAGCTTTTTGTATGGTCACCAAGGGTGATTTGCCTTTGGAAATACGTTGGACTTTGAATTCAGCTCCTGTTATAACCGGTGAACATGGGTTTTCCTTATCACGCATGAACGCTCGTACAAGTTCTTTAAATATCGATTCTTTACAAGCTCATCATCGTGGCGTTTATAAATGTTTAGCTTCGAATAGAGCTGGTTTGGATGAATATACAGCTGAATTACAAGTTAATGGTTGGTCGGTCTGCCATTATAAAATATTTATATCATAATTTTAAGTGAATAGTTAGTTTTATGGCTTTTAATTTTCCTTCATTATTTTGTATAATTTTCTTAAACCACTTTAGTGCCTCCCCAAGTGTTACCCTTTATTTTTGGCGAGGATGCTGCCGATGTGGGTGAAATTGCTAGTGCCAATTGTGTGGTGCCTAAAGGTGATTTACCTTTAGAGATTCGTTGGTCTCTCAATTCAGCACCCATCACTAATGGTGAAAATAGTTTTAGCATTGTACGCCTAAATAAACGTACCAGTTCTTTAAATATTGATTCCTTAACGGCCTTCCATCGCGGTACTTATAAATGTATAGCTACCAATCCGGCTGGAACTAGTGAATACACTGCTGAATTACAGGTCAATGGTTGGTGGTACTTTCATTAATAACAACAAAAAAAACATATCACTTAATCAAACTACGTTTGCTTGTATTAAATTTTTATTTGCCAAGACTGTGTGTGTTGTTTTTTTTTATAATTTCTGTGCACATTTATTACAACTCTGCTGAAAATATATACAACTAGTGCTGAATTTGGTGTTTTAAAATGTGTTAGCAATAAGTTGAGCTGCTTTCTGAGGCAAGGACAAGTTTTTTACTCCTCATAGAATTAATAAAAATGTTTTTAATTTAAGTGTTACACTTGCTGAATAATTTGAAAGTGCACTAAATCAAGCAAACTTTATCAATTTTATTCTGCAACATTTTGTTTTCGGCAAAATAAACTAATTCAATTAGCTGAATATAATCACAAGTAATTATATAATCAAAATTATTTTTAATAACATAAAATTATGCAAGAAAAATTATATTCAGCTAAGCTGATTCTACAAAATTGCTTTTTTTTTCTTAATTTTTTTTATATTGATTAATTTTATAAAAAATAAAGGTGGTTTAGGCAGCTAAAGTAAGGACAGCCTTTCCAAAAATTATTAGAATTACCATAATATACTCGTATATGGATATTAGCTCTGCTGAATCATAATATTGTATGTTCTTTATAATATTTTTATGTATTTAATGCAAAAAACTGTTGCTGAGCACAACTTTAGGCAGCTGAATTAAGGACAGCCGTTCTCAAAATTATAAGAATTACCATAGTATTCATAGTATTCAGCTTAGCTGAATTACAATATTGTACGTTTTTTAAATATTATTATTTATATAATGCAAAAAAGGCTGCTGAATAGAACTTTAGGCTGCTAAAGTAAGTGCAGCCTATCTAAAAATTATAAAAATTGCTATCGTAAACATATTCAGCTTAGCTGAATTACAATATTATATGCTTTTTTAATATTATTAATAATTTAATGCAAAAAAGGCAAACGAATAGAACTTTAGGCAGCTAAATTAATAACAGAATATATAACAATTATTAAAATTAACATCATGTATATATTCAGCTTGGCTGAATTACAATGTTATAATGTATTTAATACAAAAAAGACCTGAATATAACTTTAGGGAGCTAAATTAAGTACGTTCTATCTAACAATTATTAAAATTACCATAATGTACATATTCAGCTTAGCTGAATTGCAATGTTTTACATTTTTTGTCACAATTAAAAAATTTATTTCAAATAAAATCAAATTGATCACCAGAAATATACGTCAATACATTTGTGCATAAACGTGAACAATGTTTACCGATTCAGCTAAGCTGAATTAAATATTTTGTAAATATTTTTCTGTCAGTGCCACCTCAAGTAATGCCATTTGTTTTCGGTGATGAGCCGTCCAATTATGGCGACAGTACTGCTGTTCAGTGTATGGTCTTTAAAGGTGATTTGCCACTACAATTGCACTGGACTTTGAACGGTCAGCCCATAACAAACGAACATTCAGGCATTCGGATTATTAAAATGTCACCGAAATTAAGTTCTTTGAGTATTGAAGCGATTAATGGTCAACATCGTGGCTTATTCAAATGTATTGCCACAAATGCAGCCGGAAGTGCAGAACAAATGGCGGAATTGAGTGTTAATGGTAAAGTGAGAGATAGATCGGGGTTTAAATGTTTAGTGTGGTTAATGTATTTTATATATTGTTTTTTGTTAATTTGTTTTATTTGATCCTCTAACCTTTATCCTTATTAAAATACATATATAGATTGGTTTTGATGGATTAGCGTGAGCTAAATAAGTTTTTATAAATATGAATACATTTTGGCTTTCAATTAAAAGATATTTTGTGAATGAAAGAATGAAAAAAGGTTTGCTTAATATGAAAATGATTTAGCTGAATTTGAGATAAATTACATGTGTTTGCTGAGCAATAGGTACTCCAGCTATAGAAAGAAAATGTAGAAAGCTATAAAGCTGAATAAGGATATAAAAGTCGGCTGAATATTTTAGAATGAATTTAAATTAACTGAATAAAAAATGATAAATATTTGGAACTCAGATGAATATGAAAATAAGTTAGATGAATGTGAATGTGTAGCTGAATATAAACCATTTAAGCTGAATATGTTTTTTTAATTTGTATGAACACGACTTACTTCCCTTTCATTATTCAAATCAAAATTAGTTTCATTTTTGTTGCTTACAAAAATGAAAAAAAGTTAACTGAATATTAATTCATTCAGCTGAATACGAATTTATGTTTGCTAAACAAAGTAATAAAGGAAATTCAGATAAGTATATACTTTGCAGCTGAATATGAATAAAAAAGCAGTTGAATATTTTAAAACGGAATTCATATTGGGTGAAACTAAACTAAAAATATCATTCCGCTGAATTTTTTTTAATTATCGGAGTTATCACAGAATCCAGTTATCGGAATTAGATTTGAAAATACGACAAAAAATAGTAAATAGTACGACAGATAGTAATTCTAGATTGAACATAAAACCCATAACATTGAAATTCATCATACAAATTATATATTTGTCACCTTTTCAAATCCAATTCCGAAAACATTGGATTCTGAGACAAGCCTGTATATTTCAGAGTTAAAGAAAAAACATTTATTTTGTAAAACTTGTAAAAATATTCAGTTGCGTGTGAAAAATTATTTTAAAGCTGAAAATTTGCTTAATAAAACTTCTGTGTTAAGCTGAATATGCGCTAATTAGGACTTAATGTTATGCTTCATCATTTTTATTTTAAACCCATTTTAGTACCTCCTCAAATTAAGCCATTTTCTTTTGGCGATGAGGCCTCCAACTCAGGCGATTCGGTGGGTATACAATGCTCCGTTTCTAAGGGAGATTTACCCATCATCATCGAATGGTCGCTTAACAATCAAACTTTAAGCAGCGGCGATGCAGAGATAATAATTGGTCGTATGTCTACGAAATCCAGTACTTTAAATATTGATTATATCACAGCGGATCATCGGGGCATGTACACTTGTGGGGCGAAAAATATAGCGGGCGAAAGCTCTTATCAAGCAGAGCTTAAAGTTAATGGTTATAAAAATAATGATTTTTTTCAACGTTTTTTTTTTCTATATTAATTTTTTGTTGCTCAACTTTGTTTCTCTTTAATCTGTTTTTCTTCCTCTATTTCCTTAGTCCTGCCCTCCATACATCCCTTTAGCTTTGACAATGAAGCCAATGAAGGCGATAGCGTGCAATTAACCTGCCATGTGGCCAAAGGGGATTTGCCTTTAAAAATCCGTTGGCTGCACAATGATTTGCCTCTGTTTTCGCATTTGGGTGTCTTGACAAGTAAAATTGGTGATCGCATTAGTTTATTGACCATTGCATCGGTAAAGGCTGCCAATGTTGGCAATTATACTTGCATGGCCAACAATAAAGCGGGCCAGAGTTCATTTACTTCTGAATTGTTTATAAATGGTGATTAAGTTGAAAAAAATTTGTTTTTTTTTTGTAGCATTTTTCATTTCGTTTAATTATTTTATTTTATTATCCCACACAAATACTCTGAAAGAAATTTAAATCGAACAGTTTAAGGCTGGCTAAACTGAAATGAGGCACTGAACATCGCAAATAGTTCAGACTTGTAATATTTCTTGATATATATATATTTTTTTATATTTATTTAAGAAAAAGTCTAATATCGATTTTCTCAATGAATTTAGTTCTACCACAAATTATACCCTTTTCCTATGATGACATCATTAATACTGGCGATTCGGTGGATTTGTTTTGTCAGATACAAAAGGGTGATCGTCCCATTAAAATTCATTGGAGTTTTGAACGTAATTCGGACGATTTGCGTTTTGGCATCGAGCAACCGGTCATGCGCACAAATCGTATTAGCAGTAAATCTAGCATGCTCTCCATACCGAATGCTACTCCTGCTCATACCGGATTATATACATGTACAGCCAGCAATAGTGCTGGTTATACCACTTACAGTACAAATCTGACAGTTAATGGTACACACATGCATTCATACATACATATAAAACAACTACAATAGTATATAAATAAACTAAACGAGAATTTTAACTTAATATTACAACTAAGAAGTTTTGTGTTAAATGCTTTATCGCTTTCTCTCTCTCTTTATGTTAAACAAAATTATTAACTGTGTATTTTTGTTCAACTGTTATAAAAGTTTTCTTCATAAAAACTAACAACTATATAAATTATTTACAAAATTATCTGCTATCATATTTAACATTTGCTCTCTTCACTCTATTAACAAAATCTCATCTATTGACGTCACGCATAACACCTTTTCAGTTTGGTGAAGAACCTTTGAATTTCGGTGAACCGGCTTCTTTGCAATGCACAATATCGGGTGGTGATTGGCCCATCAGTGTTGAATGGTTTCTCAATGGTTATCATATACCGGCACATTTGCAAATTGCTACATCGAAATTCACTCGCCACACACATGCCTTGGGTATTGAGAGCGTTACGGGAAATCATGCTGGAAATTATACATGTGTGGCTAAAAACGAAGCTGGCAAGGCGGCATTTACGGCGGCTTTAATTGTGAATGGTGTGAAGAGAATGTTACAGAAAAAATTGCTCAATGAACTTAAATATTTCATTTACTTTTATTTGATTATAGTTTAATTTCAAATCCTCCTGGTGCTCCCAAAATTTACATTTGTCTGCAATATGCTCTTTTTTCAGAAAAAGATAGTTTTTTTATACAAAAAGAACTTTTTATAGAAGAGATACTTTTTTATAAAAAATATACTTTTTATAAAAAAATAACTTTTTCTTTTCTTTACTTTTAAGAAAAACATACTTTTCATAAATATGTATTTTTATAAAAAAATATACTTTTTATAAAAAATACACTTTTTCATTAAAAACAAGTTTTTGCGCAAAATGTACTTTTTATAAAATAAAAAACATTTTTTTTATAAAAAACTTTCTTTTTATAAAAAAAATTTCTTTTTATAAAAAAAGTTTCTTTTTATAAAAAAAGTTTCTTTTTATAAAAAAAATTCTTTTTATAAAAAAAGTTTCTTTTCATAAAATATGCAAATAAATTTTCAGAAAAGATAGTTTTTTTATACAAAAAGTACGTTTTATATAAGAGATACTTTCTTATAAAAAATATACTTTTTATAAAAAAATTAACTTTTTTATTAAAAACAACTTTTAACGTAAAATGTGCTTTTTATAAAATAATTTTTTTTTTTTAAAAACTTTCTTTCTATAAAAAAAGATAATTTTTAAAAAAAGTTTCTTTTCATAAAAAAGTTTCTTTTCATAAAATATGCAATATGCTCTTTTTTCAGAAAAGGTAGTTTTTTTATACAAAAAGTACTTTTTATAAAAGAGATACTTTTTTATAAAAAATATACTTTTTATAAAAAATTTACTTTTTCCTTAAAAATAACTTTTTACGCAAAATGTACTTTTTGTAAAATAAGTAGTTTTAGTAAAAAAATACTTTTCATAAAATACGTATTTTTTATTAAAAAAATATACGTTTTATAAAAAATTCACTTTTTCATTAAAAACAACTTTTTACGCAAAATGTACTTTTTATCAATTAAAAAAAAAATATTTTTTTTAAAAAGATTTTTTTTTAAGAAAAGTTTCTTTTCATGAAAAAAGTTTCTTTTTATAAGAAATTTAGTTTTTGCAATAACTTTTAAAATGTCCAGAACATTTGGCCAATTCACAGTCTTCTAAACTGATAACTAATAAAGTACTATTTTAGGCAAATAGCACACGATTGCAATTGCAATGTCATTTAAACCAGTTGTCATAAATGTTAAACGCCTTGAATTTGCAAACAAAAATCAGCTGACAAAAATAAAATAAATAACAAAATTGTACTGTCTTATAATATTTTGATATGAAAAACGTCAACAATATTTTCATGACAGTCAATAAATTTTACGCAATAACTCATACCCCGGTTTGCGTCGTTTCGAAGTTGAGTCTTTTTAAAATTTTTCGCGATTTCGATGTTGCCGTCGTTTTTGCTTCAGTTTGCGTCGCATGGCTTCGAAGTTGCGTCGTTAGTGATTCGATTTGAATCGTTAATAAATGTTTGCATGTACAAAGCAAAAATAGAAAAAGGGGATTTCCCGTCGAAGTCTAATGCAAATTTGTATGTGAAAATTGTATACAAGTTTGTCTTCGTCGGTAGTTTCAAATTACATTTGGTAAAGTGAAGTCTTTTATTTTAATAAAAACTATTATTACACAAATAATAATAAAAAATTGGTATTTTCTGTTGAAATATAATTTTTTTTACTAAAATTATGAGTCTCTTCTTTAAAAATATTTTTTAAGTGTTTTTTATGTGTTCTAAAACCACATTTTTAAATAGAATTTTTTGCTCAAAAATTACTTTTAAGACATGCACTTTTGGGAAGTTATTTTAAGGACTCATTTTCCAGATTCAATTTAAAAAGGTAATTTTTTTAATTTTATCTTTTATGCTTTTTTCAAAAAGTCATCTTTTTAAGAACATTTTAGAAGGGGAATATATTAAAAAAGAACCCATTTAAAAACTAGCTACATGAATTAAACATGCGTGTCCTTTGCTTTTGAATAAAAAAGATATTTAAAATCTTTTCTGCGTTAAAAAATATTCTACAAACTGCCGGATTGAGTCTTGTCCGCTGGTGTTTCTAAAAGACAAAGTAAACTCAGCAAAGAATCGTATCAGCTGGATATAATTCAAAATAATTTTTATAATAAATTCTTTGAAAATATTCTTTATTACTTTTCTTTAATATATCAAATCTGTTAATTTTAATGCATTTATTTACTATAAAGTTTCCCCCAAAATCGCTCCCTTCGATTTTGGTGAAGAACCCTTAAACTATGGCGAACCTGCCTCGGTGCAATGTACCATCCTGGGTGGTGATTTGCCCATAAATGTGACCTGGTTATTAAACGGCAAAGCCATAGACAGTTTCCATGACATATCTCTGTCGCGTATTGGCAAACGCGTAAATGTCTTGACCATTGAATCGGTGGCAGCACATCATGCTGGCAATTATTCGTGTCGCGCTCAAAATAAGGCCGGGCTTACCGAGCATTATGCTCGTTTAATTGTTAATGGTTTGTTTATAGTTCAAAACAAAAAAAAAATATTAATTATTTTTTCTTTTTGTCTCTCACATTTTCTGTTGCTCCTTTATCTCTTAAATCCCTCCTTGGCCTTGTAAAAAGTTCCTCCCAAAATTACTCCCTTTTCATTTGGCGATGAACCCTTAAATTTTGGTGAACCCGTATCGGTACACTGTACAATATCCGGTGGCGATTTGCCCGTCTCTGTTATGTGGACTCTTAACAGACATCCTTTAATGCCGGACTTGGAAATTTTAACTGAGAAGCGTGGCAAACGTATCAATAGTTTAATGATCGATGCCATTGAGGCCAAACACGCGGGCATTTATACGTGTATTGCTAACAATGCAGCTGGAAGAACAGAACATTCAGCTGAATTGGTGGTGAATGGTTAGTGATGAATTGAGTTAGCAAACCATGTTTGTTTTTTTTTTGTTTAAGAATATTTCCTTTAGTTTTTCTATTCCCACACAATTTGCTTTAAATATCCCAATTTGCTTGCGAAGCAGTTGTGTTTTGCTAAACATGATTGCTAATTGAAAGGACTTTTTGCTGTTGTTGTTGGTGTTAAAAGTGCTGGGGGTGGATGAGTTCTCAGTATGCATATGAAAAATTATTTTATTTTTTACTGGTTTCTTGCTTAACACATGTTAATTTTATTTAAAACACTCAATTGCTTTATCTTTAGTGCCCCCAAAAATCAATTATTTCTCCTTTGGCAACGATGAACCAATGAGTTACGGCGAATTCATTAATGTCCAGTGCATCATATCGGGTGGAGATTTACCCGTTAATATCACATGGATTTTAAATGGTAACCCATTCGAGGATTATTTGGAAATTTATACAACTAAACGCGGTAAACGTATCAACGAATTAACTATAGAATCAGTGGCTGCAAAACATGCCGGCAATTATTCTTGTATAGCGGAAAATAAAGCTGGTCGTGTTAATTATACGGCTGAATTAAAAGTTAATGGTGTGTGGTGTTATAATCGAGAGTAAAATTTTCTATTAAATTTGTTTTATGATTTATTTTATTCCTTTTCTAATGAAAAATTTCCTAATATCCCCAATGAAAGAAAAGAAAAAAAAACATGGAATACAACAGCAGAAATAATTTGAAAATGATCGTACAATTAAAATTAAACATTTTACAATATTTAGTTTACAAAAATTTTAAATCTTAAATAAGAGGCTGTACGGTAAAAAATTGGAAATTAGTTTTAAGTATTAAAGCAGCACTTGTAGTATGGTGAGCGACGAACCCAGGAGAGTGAAAAAACGGATATAACATCCTTGATTTCTATTGCGTTGCTAAGGAAATTCTTAAAAACTTGTACTCTTTGTTTAAAATTCCACCTACCAAAAGCTTGAGATAAATCCGTGTCTATAGTAGCGAAGATTAAAAACAAAATCGGGTTTAAAATTTAATATATGAATATATTTAATACAACTTTCAAAGTTTTTATGCTGCCAAAATAATTTTTATAATAGTTTCCTCTAAAAAGTAATTTTTAAAAAATTAAAAAATAAATATTAATTATTAAAAACTTGCATTTGAAAAAAAGTACTCGTACTTTTGATACACAAACATTTGAAAAAGAAAATTTTGCGAAAAATACTTTTTGTAAAAAATAGTTTTCAAGAAAAATACATTTTGAAAATAATAATTTTGAAAGGGCGCCTTATTAAAAAAATAAAACCTATTGAAAAATGTATCTTTTTCAGCTAAGTACCTTTTAAAAAAGTAAATTTTTACAAAAAGTTATTAAAAAAAGGACTTTTTTAAATAAGTACCTTTCACAAAAGGAACATCTTAAAAAAGTACCTCTTAAAAAATGCACTATTTTGAAAATGTACTCTTTTTGGAAAAATTATAGCTTTTTCAAAAAGTACTTTAATGAAAAGGCGCTTCTTTATAAAAGTACTTTTTTAAGTAGGTACTTTTTTAGAAAGGTACTTTTTTAGAAAGGTACTTTTGTAAAAAAGCACCTTTTTAAAAAACTGTGTTTTTAGAAAGTGTCTTTTTAAAAAAGTATGTTTGAAAAGAAACACATTTTTAAAAAAAGTAGAGTTAAAAAAAATTGGTTTTTAAAAAAGTACCTGCTAAAAAAGTTCCTTTAAAAAAAGAACCTTTTGAAAAAAAATCTTGAAAAACAGAAATTTTGAAAAAAAGTATGTTTAAAAAAAGTGCATTTAAAAAAAATACCTAAAAAGTACTGTTTGAAATAGTGAAAGGAGCTTTTGAAAAAGTAATTGCTAAAAAAAATTTCTGAAAGTTGTTTTCAAAAAACAAACTTTTGAAAGTCTCCGCTGAATAGTGTTCTAATTATTTTTCTCAAAATTATTCTTTGAAGGAACTGTCGTTTGAGAAAAGTACTCGTATACCTCTTCTAAAAACAGCCTTTCGGAAAAATGAACTTTTGAAGAAACAATCTTTTGAAAAGTGTATCTTTAGAAAAATTCCATTTTGAAACAGTACATTGAGAAAAAACAAATGTTTGAAAAAAGTGTATTTTGAAAACAGAAGTTCTTAAGGAAAGTACCTTCCAAAGAATGTCCATTTGCAAAAATTATATTTCAAGCAAAAAAGATTTTGAATAAAGTATTTAACAAAATGAAAACTTTTTACGAAAAGTACCACTTTAAAAATCCACCATTTAGATAATCTGCTCTTTTTGGCAAACTGGTGCCTTTTGAAAAGATTACTTTTTGAAAAAGTACCATTAGAAAAAACTTAACCTTCGAAAAAAGTACCTATTTGAAAAAGTTCTTTATGAAATAATTCCCTTTTCAAAATGGACTTTATGAATAAGTACGCTTGAAGAACTACATTACGAAAAAGTTAACTTGGAAGCAGATATTATTTCAAAAGGTATATTTTGCAAAACGTACGTGGCCAAAAATATCATTTCCCTATAGTACTTTCGAAAAACTATGGTGTGAAAAATTTGCTATTAAAAATATATTTCACAATAAATAGCGCCATATTAAATGCAGTTTTTCGAAGAAAATCCCTTAAAAAAAGTTATTTTTAAAAACAGAACCCCCCTTTGAAAATGTTTCTCGGCAAAAATTTATTTTAAAAATGGTACTTTTTCTAGTGGAATTTTGGTTTTTGTTCTTACTGTACTTACTTTGGTGGAAACTAGAGATGGGCATCGCTCATGTCACTAGCGTGCAATATGATTAATCAGACATGATAGTAAAGCTACTCACGTTGCCATTTCTGTAGAAAACATATAACAGTTTACTGGCCCCCAAAATGTACTATATGCAGTTAAATTGTCGTGATTCTTTGTTCGCCGAAACTATTACATTAATTGCCAAATTTTACTACTTTAAAGTACTAAAGTTGTAAAGTATTACCCCTTTGGGTACCGCTTGTTTCGTGTTAACAAAAAAATACTCAAAACACTGTTCGAAACCAATTACTGTAATTTTAATTATAATTTCATAATTTTCCTGATTTGTGATCTTGTTTCCTGGCTTGTGTGTGTTTATTAGTGCAAAAAGGGTTAACGTTTTTGATACCCTCGCAAAATTTTATTTAAAAAATTAAAATAAACAAAAAATAAAAATATTCTAGTCCCGCCAAAAATGAATCAATTTACGTTCGGTGATGAGCCCATGAGTTATGGTGAATTTATTAATATCCAATGTATTGTCAGCGGTGGCGATATGCCCGTCAATATAACCTGGCTGCTAAATGACAAACCATTTGAAGAATATTTAGAGATCTATACTACCAAGCGTGGCAAACGTATTCTAGAATTAACCATAGAATCGGTAGCTGCCAAGCACATGGGAAATTATTCTTGTGTAGCAGAAAATCTAGCTGGTCGCGTCAATTACACAGCTGAATTGAAAGTCAATGGTGTGTTTAGTTTTAAGTTAAAATATTTCTTGTATTTCTTTTTTTTTTTTGTTTCTTTTCGTTTTTCTTAAATCCCTTAACACGACACAAAAAAAATCCTTTTAGTACCCCCCAAAATAGCCCATTTTGATTTCGGTGATGAGCCGGCCAATTTCGGTGAATCGGCCAGTGTTCAATGTTTGGTGACATCGGGTGATTTTCCGGTAACATTTGCTTGGCTATTCAATGGTCGTAAAATATCCGATGATGTGTATGATGTGTCTATGGTAAAGTTGGGTAAAAAGATCAGTGCGCTGTCAATAGACATTGTGAGAGCTCATCATGCTGGCAATTATACTTGTGTAGCTTCCAATAAGGCGGCTTGGGTCAATCATACCGCTGAATTGATAGTGAATGGTAGTGTTTAATTATGTTGTGGAAAACTCAAGATTATTATTATTATTGTTATTATTATTATTATAAGTATTTAAATGTGTTTTTAGTTATACTTTTATACTTTTATATGAAATAATTTTTTTTTGATTGCTGAATATATTTTTTTTAAGTCCCTCCCAAAATAGCTCCTTTTGATTTTGGCGATCATGCGGTGAATTTTGAGGAATCCGTTTCCGTTAATTGTTTAATTTATTTGGGTGACTTGCCCATGGATATTTATTGGCTGTTTAATGGTGAAGCGATTAATGCCTACACTGGCATTTCCATAGTTAAGGGTGGCAAAAAGGCCAGCATTTTAACTATAGATTCGGTACATGGCGGCCATGCTGGCAATTATACTTGCAAGGCTCGCAATGATGCTGATGCAGCTGAATATACAGCTGAATTAGTTGTTAATGGTAGAGTTGAATATATGTATTTTTTATGTTTTTTTTTTAATTATTTTCTCTCCTTTTTTTTAATTTGCTTTTATTTCTGTCTCCCATTCTTTCCAAACTAAAGTATTTAAATATTTAGTAAAAGAAAAAGCTTAATATAATTAGAGTGTAGCTGAATATGAAGTTTCTTGATAATAAAATTTGAAAAAAATATTAAATAATTTCTTTGAAAATTAGGTAATAACTTGCAAACTTTTTTCTTGTTGTTGGAACTGATTTATCAAGTTTTTCCAAGTGTATCATAATGGTCCTGAGGGAAATTTCGTGTCAATTATCAAAAGTGTATCCGCACCATAAACGATTAAAATAGGTGTGTTACAAAAATTTGAGTAATTTTTCTGGGTGTTGAAAAAATAAACACCAAAAGCCAGCGCAGACGTATTCAGCCGTCTTAGTCGGCTTAGCCGGCGATAATTGCAGCTTCTCAGCCGGCACCGGAAAAAATCAATCGGTTCTCCTTTTTAATTGTACTTCGCGCGAACAGTTAAGACATTTCCCCTAAAACATTTGATATAATTTGCAGACAAATAAAAATTTACTCATAGCAAAATATAATAGAGTTTTCAATTTATAAGTTTGATGAGCATTAATGGCTAAAGTTTCCGCTATCGGCGTAATGTACTAATTTTCGCCGGAGCACTGCAATTTATTTTATTTATTTAGAAAATTCACATGCTTTATTTCTAAGCTAATTGAGATATAAGGCCGTAATTGCTTTGCACTGTACTGGAAATAAATTAATTAGGAAATATTGAGGTGCGCCGATAGTCGGGTCTTAGCTTTAGGCGAAGATAAAACCATTTTGGGGGCCTCAGTAGCACCTCTAGCATTTTGAATATTTGAATGTATATTTTTCTACGAAGAGAGGAATGAGCTTTTGCCACCCCTGGAAAAGAAACGAGTGGCTACACCAGTGATCAAATGTTATAACAAATACCAAGAAGTTATTATCAACATCTAGCTGGTATTTACAGCGTGTCTATTTTAGCCCATCCGGTCCGCAGAGTTGTGCGTGTAAATATTTTAATATTTATTGCTAGGCCCACGATGTCACACGTATTTGTTTTTGTTTTAAATTAAATTGTGCGAAAGAACGAGTACATTCAACATCGTAGGGCCTGGCAGTTAATGTGATAATTTTTCGAACTAAATTATTTGTTAGTGGCTTTTAAGCCAAAGTGATTATTATTTTTTGGCTAAAGTTCGTAAAGTTTCTTTAGTCAGAAAGAATTGGATGTGAGACAATATTCAAAAGGAACAAGGGAAAATTTTAACATCAATTAATTTCAATGTACACGGCAGAATAGAGTCAACGTTGTTTTTCGGGAGCCGCTACACTCCCATCCTCAGTGTTCATGTGGGTTTCAATTAGGGTTGCCAGAAGGGCCTGATTGTCAAGTTTTTTAATGCGCGTCAAGTGTCAAGTGAAAAAGTGATTTGTCAAGCTTTTTTGTAAGTTATTTTTTTCTCAAATTTATTCTAGCTATGTAATAATACTTAAAAAAAGTATGTGTATATTTCTAAAAAACAAATCTAAAGCCCATATTTTTATTTTTTTTCTGCAATTATAGTTTAAAAAATAACTATAACTTTCTGTACAATTATTATAAAAGTGCCAACACTGATATTTACCCTATTACTCAACACTAGTAAATTGACAACATTGAACCAGAGAAGCAAGTCGTGGACTTTTCATCGGCGGCGGCGGCGATTCGGCTTGAGCCGGGGTTTTACCGGCGCGCCATCCTTCTATCAGCTTAGCCGACTTGATATACCCATGGTGGAATAATACAGGCGGTTTTTCATTGTTTTTTTTTTAATAAAACTTATGTGTTTGAAGAATTGTCAAGTTATTTATGAAAATTATTATTTATTTATTTATTATAGACTAGCTAAAAACTCTCAGCAAAATTGTTTTTACGAGCAAAAGTTGAAATTCAATTCGTATTTTCCCAATAATAATTATCCAGAAGTTCTTCTTTAAAAACTAAAAATCTCTTTTATATATTTAGTATGAGTGTTTTTATTTGTCAAGTTTTTTTTTCAAAATCAAGTTTTTTTCTGGTCAATGTCAAGCTTTTTGACAAATTAGATCTGGCAAGCCTAGTTTCAATGCATCTGCCACTGTCAAGGTCGCTCGATTGAATGTAATTTCAATTTCAATTTCACCAGTATCAATATTTAAATTTTACCATCATTAACATTAAATTAACCTTAAATTAACCCATTGTTTCACGATAATAATCACTTTGGATTAAAAACTACAAACAACCAATTTGTTCGAAAAATAATCACTTTAAATAAAATATTCTAAATATTTTAACATTTATTGAAGTATTTGTAGTTTTTTAAAGCAGTGAAATTTTTTTAATTTTTTACAATGTGGTTGAGGTATGACATTGTTCTCATATAAAGGTTTCCCCCGGCATAGTGCTCAAACTTTAAAAATAGCCTTATTAAACACAAATCGACTTACTGTCTGGCCCCTAAAAATCTCGAACGATTTTTTTCCTTTGTACAATCATAATTAAAAAAACCATATTAAGAATTTGTTTTTGCTTCAAATGTAATTGTACGAAAGCGAAAATTCGTTCGACATCGAGGAGCAGGCAAGACCCTTAATGTTGAGTTTATATTACAGCGATTAAATCTGTTTGCTTTTGATTATTATTTCTTTTCCGCAAAAATTTTTTAGCTCCGCCCAAAATTGTAGCCTTTGATTTTGGTGATGTACCGGCCAATTTCGAAGATTCTGTATCGGTAAATTGTTTAATCTCCTCCGGTGATCTGCCCATCGAGATTGAGTGGTTGTTTAATAGTGAACCGGTCAACATATTTGCCGGCATAACAGTTGTGAAAGGCGGCAAACGCACCAGTTTAATGACCATAGACTCCGTACATGCCGGTCATGCAGGCAATTATACTTGTAAGGCTAAAAATCGGGCCGGTTTTGAGGCCTATTCGGCGGAGTTAATTGTTAATGGTGCTTAAAGTTTATTATAAAAATAATTTGTTAAACAATTGTATTTTTTTCTCTTCTTTGTAGCACAGATATACGTGTACTTATTTATTATATGATGTTTCTTAATTTTTTTCACAACTCTGTTTGTTTGTATTTTTAAGTTCCTCCCAAAATAACTCCCTTTGACTTTGGCGAAGAACCGGCCAATGTTGAAGATTCCGTATCGATTACTTGTCTTATATCTTCGGGAGATTTACCCATCGATATAGAGTGGTTGTTTAATGATTATGGCATTAGTTCCTACTCGGGTATACAGGTTCTGAAGGGTGGCAAACGCACCAGCATGTTGACCATTGACAATGTCAAGGCCCATCATGCTGGCAAATACAGCTGCAAGGCCAAAAATCATGCTGCAGCCAATAATTTTACCACCGAATTAATTGTTAATGGTATTTTTTGTTTTGTTTTCTTTTGGGTATTATTAAAAAAATTAGTTTTAGTAAAAGTAATTGCTTAAGATTTTATCTATTTTTTTTTGTTTAAATCAAAATTTTATTTTAAAGTTCCTCCCAAAATAACTCCCTTTGATTTTGGCGAAGAGCCGGCCAATTTTGAAGAAACTGTTTCGATCAGCTGCATTATATCGTCGGGTGATCAGCCCATAGATATTGAATGGTTGTTTAATGATTACGGCATTAGCTCGTATTCGGGTATAACCGTGGTTAAGGGTGGCAAACGTAGCAGCATGTTGACTATTGACAACGTACAGGGACGTCATGCTGGCCTTTATACTTGCAAGGCTAAAAATCATGCTGCTGCCGTTAATCACACGGTTGAATTAATTGTTAATGGTGATTGGTTTTTATATAAATATATATTTATATTTTTTTTAATAGATTATGTTTTTCTGTTTCTTTTGTATTTTTTTGGTTTGAAAAAAAAAAACAAAAAAAAAATCAAGTTCCTCCTAAAATCACTCCTTTCTATTTTGGCGATGAACCTGCCAATTTTGAGGAAACGGTATCGGTTACCTGCATCATATCGCTGGGTGATCAGCCCATAGATATCGAATGGCTGTTTAATGATTATGGCATTAGCTCTTATTCGGGCATAGCGGTTGTGAAGGTTGGCAAACGCACCAGTTTGTTGACCATTGAAAATGTTAAGGCCCATCATGCGGGCAATTATACCTGCAAGGCGAAAAATCGTGCGGCCGCTGTTAATTATACAGCGGCATTAATTGTTAAGGGTATTTTTCTTGAATTTAGCATTAAAATTTAAAACTTATTCCACGATATTTTGTTAAAAGGTTTTAATTTTATTTTATTTTTCTGTCCAAAAAAAAATAAAAAAGTTCCTCCCAAAATTACTCCCTTTGACTTTGGCGTAGAGCCGGCCAATTTTGAGGAGACAGTGTCGGTGACTTGTATTATATCGCTGGGTGATCAGCCTATAGATATCGAATGGCTGTTTAATGATTACGGCATTAGCTCGTATTCGGGCATAACAGTTATAAAAGGTGGCAAACGTACCAGCATTTTAACCATCGACAGCGTTAAGGCCCATCATGCCGGTTTTTATACTTGCAAAGCCAAAAATTATGCTGCTGCTGTTAATTATACCGCTGAATTAGTTGTTAATGGTAGTTTTGTTTTTATTATTTTTTTCTTTCTTCAACTTAAATAATATAAAAAAAATTTTATTTAAATTTAATTTTTTTATGAAATTATTTTCATTTCAACTCCCTCCTTTCAAGTGCCTCCTAAAATTGTACCTTTTGATTTTGGCCAAGAGCCGGCCAATGTTGAGGATTCGGTATCGATTACTTGTCTTATATCTTCGGGTGATCAGCCCATAGATATTGAATGGCTGTTTAATGATTACGGCATTAGTTCCTATTCGGGCATGACCGTGGTTAAGGGTGGCAAACGTACCAGCATTTTAACCATAGACAATGTGAGAGCCCGTCATGCGGGCCAATACAGCTGTAAAGCTAAAAATCATGCTGCCTCGGTTAATTATACCGCTGAATTGATAGTGAATGGTAGTTTTTTTTTAGCTTAAAGCAATTATTAATACTAGTATAAATATAAATTATTAATTTTATTTATGTTTTTTTTTGGTTTTTTTTTCGATAATTTAATAACCAACCCCGTTTTATTTTTAAGTTGCTCCCAAAATTGCCCATTTTGATTTTGGTCAAGTTGCTGCCAACTTCGAAGACTCCGTTTCCGTTAATTGTTTAGTGTCATCGGGTGATTTGCCTTTAGACATTGAATGGCTTTTTAATGAGAGTCCCATTAATTCCTATTCGGGTATAAATGTATCTAAAATGGGAAAACGTTTGAGTGTTTTAATGATCGATGCTGTAAATGCACGTCATGTGGGAAATTATACTTGCAAGGCTCGTAACTTGTGGGCTTCTTCAACTTATACCGCACAATTAGTAGTGAATGGTGATTAATTAAAAACAAAAATATTATAATTAAAATTTGCTTTACAAAATTTTGTTTTCTTTTTTATATTAAACATTTTTACTATCAGCCAAATTATGAATAAAAATTCCCTTTTCCCAAAAAAGGGCTGTTCACATATAATATGCGAAGAATTAATATGTGAACAGCCCCTTTTTTGGGAAAAGGGGGGAAATCTCCCGGGGAATTTTTATTCGTAAGTGTGCTGTATTTATTTATTAAGTTTTTCTGTTTGTCTGTTTATCGAATTTCGAAAGAAAATCGCTTTCGAACATTTTATATTTAAAACTCAAAATTGTTTTTGTTTTCAATATAAATAACTGAATGAAATTTTCTGGCGGTTTCAGAGAAATATCCCTCAGTTTTTATCATTTCTGTCCTATTCCTGGAAGTGTACACACATTTTTTAAAACACTTTTTAAAAATAAATTTAATTTACAAAAAAATATATGCATGATTATTTTGTAAACAGCTTTTATAAATATTATTAAACATGCTTTATGTTCGAAGTCTGTTAAGTCTAAAGGGAATTTAAAAGTTGATGTGATTATCAGACAAGCAAATTTTATATGAAAAAAACGAGAATTTTTCAACTAAATATCTTCAACTTTCTCATTCTTTGAAGGATCTTTAGGCTTCATTTAATCCGCAGAAAGTCCTTCAACCTTCATCCTGAACATAACAAATATATGAAATAATAAAAAACTATGAAAAAACAAGCGTTAAATATTATATTATTGCAACTTTGTTGATGTTTTTTCTCTTTTTTAATAAAATAGACAAAAATCCCTTGAAACGAAACGTCGGGACAATATGGAATAAAAACTTGCGTTTTTATTTACATAAAACGCGGTAGGCCAATAGCTGAATCAAAAAATCAAAAATAAAAAAAAACGAATTATACTTGGCCAATAATAATAACAACAACAACGCGTTAAAAACTTTTTTCAATCTCCAAGGCCTTTAACGGAACAGATTTTGATGCAATAAACACAATCGCTATCTGGAAGTCTGGGAGATCCCAGGCACATTTTTCTAATTCTTTTAGCCAACTAGATATTTAACAATATTTTTGGCAATTTGAATCATCTGTAAAAAAATCTCCATCTTCGCGAAAAAACTTAAAAATAATTCTTCAAAAAAAACTTGAGGTCTCTTGATTACTTTCGGGTTCCTTATCTTCAGAAGCCTTTCTGAGCTGTCAGATACGGAAAAAAACTTTATGTCTACCTCCGGATCCTTATTTTCGGATCCTTTCTGAGCTGTATTTATGAAAAAAAAAAACTTGAGGTCTCTTGAGAACTTTCGCTTCTTTGTCTTCAGAAGCCTTTCTGAGCTGTCAGATATGGAACTCAAAAATATAAATTCTTTCGTTGGGAACAGTGGAGATGGACTTCTCTCCCTTGATGTACAGGGATGTTCATATAGAACATCCCTCTACGCAATGCTCCTCTTTTTTGCTTCGTCTGTAATCTCCTCATCTTCGATACTCCTTGCACTAATATTCTTTTGATTTCACTTTAGTCTCCTCTGTTACTGTCTCTCTTTCTAACCAGTTTAGCACAAAGGAACCATAATTCCCTTAGACCCAAGTGGGCCGGTATCCATACTTCCGTTCCTATTTCATTAGCAACCTGTCAACCGAACAAAGCCTAGATGTGCCTCATCTATATACATACATGCTTTGCGTATTATTATTATAATCTATAGACAAACACTTTTTTTTAGACCCTTTTTACGGCCGTAATACTGAAACGATTTTGGAACTGTTTCTATTTTCTCAAAGATTCTTTTTACATAGATGTGCACAAGTTTAATTTGATTTAAATCGGTTCAGTATTTTACGAGCTATAAGCGTTTAAAGTTGCTACTAATACATGCACACTTTTTGCAAATGCATTCATCAGCTTCAACTTGAAAAATAAACAAAGTGTGCATGTGTGTTTGTCGAATTCGCTTTTGCATTGAAATGAGACAGAGCATTTTCTATATGTTCTTTGTAATAAGAGATAGAGAGAGAGAGAAAGAGAGAGAGAGCTAAGTAAGAGAGTTAATAAGTTTTAAGTTATTTATTTAGAATGTTTCTTTTTGTTTTTGTATATCATAGTATGTTTTTATGTAAATGTTTACTGCCAGGCCCACGACGTCACACGTATTCGTTCTTTCGTACAATTACATTTAGAACAAAAAGAAATTCTAAAATTTTTTTTATTGTTTGAAATATAATTGTACGAAAGACCGAATACATGTGACATCGTGGGCCTGGCAGTTAATATTTAATTCTAGAATATGGTCAATCGCATCGGACATAGGAAATACCGGTATAAGTTGATTTGCCATTTTGCTTATCTCCACTTTTTTCCCCAAATTTTTAGCATTCGACAAGTTTCGTTTGCTGGCAACTCTGCTAATGAAAAAATTAAACAAAAATCAACATCCCTAAAGTAGGCGTTTGCCATGTTTCACTAAACATTGGAATAAATAAGAAGCAACAACAATTACAAAGCATCACTACAGCTGCATTGCTCTAACAGCAAAAGTGTCGATTTTTGATAGTTACACGTTTTTTCTATCCTTTCATTCACATCGAAGTGGCTTAAAGAAGATTGTTCTAATAAATGAATTTTATTTTTGTGTTCACTCATTCTGAAGCAAACAAGAAAACTTGTATTTTCTTAAGTTGATTTCTTTCTATCAGCATTTTCGTCCTGGCTTATATCGCTCCTTTATTGCAACGTAGTCATATCTTAAAATACTCGTTCGTCAGAAAATTTACACACACACATCAATGGAAAAATAAAAAAGTATTCTCCCCTCAAGAGGTGACTAAACAAGATATTTGTATAAATTTTTCACACAAGATGAAAAACGATACGATGAATAAATCTACATTCTTAACTCAAAAATCTAATTTTTTTGAGATGTGGCTGCGTTGCAATAAAGGAGTGATATCTTGTGCTATGAAAATCAAGAGATTCCACAGTCTTCTCTCGATTCTGCTGCTTCGTTCCTTTGCGTTGCAGTTTGTATAGAACAAAACCAATTTGTTCCGAATTAAGGACAGTCGTTCCAATTCGTAGTCCTGACTAAAAAGTTATCATTGAAATTCATGACCGTAGTCAATACTTCTTCTCTCACTGCGGCTCATCAACTGTTGCAATATTTAAAATGATCTTGGTTTAAATATAACGTCTCATTCAAGGCTTTTTGTTGCATGATTACACTCACTTACCCCCCCGGTTTAAGGTACCACAAATGAATCACATTCTTTGCTTTACATTTATGACTTAACAGACTTTTTTTTTCGTTTGTATTAATTGCTCTTTTAATGCAGCGTAATCTTATTTAAAAAAAAACAATTTTTTAATTTATTGAAGCGAAATAGCTGCTTGATATCTTTTTTTATATTCCAACAAAATTTCGGAATTATATCTCAATCCAAATCCAGTCGGTTAACATTTTGAAAACTTTAATATTTTTTTTAGACATGAATACGCTGCCATTAAGGAGCCACATTTTTATGCTTGGCTGACTTAATTTGCTTTTCTTAAAATATTTATTTAATTTGCTTCAATTGTAAATGAGCTTTTTATATAAAAATTGTACATTTTAAAAGGCTGGTTAACGCTGTAATTTATTTTTTTATTGATTTGGATAATAAAAACTATTGAATACAATTAAATTAATTTTGAACACATTTAAATCAACAGTTTCCCAAAAGGGGGCAACAACATTCCGGGGGAAGGGGATACAGATTAATCAAGTTCTTTTGCTTTCCTGGACTATTAAAAAAATTATTCTCTTCTATTGCATTTAATTTCTTTCCCATTTCCTTCAGTAACCCCCAAAGTTGTAGCCTTTGATTTTGGCGAGGAGCCCACTAACTTTGAGGATTCTGTTTCTGTTAATTGTTTAATCTCCTCGGGTGATATGCCCGTCAATATAACCTGGTTGCACAATAATGTCATCATGCAACCTTTTGGCACCGGCATAACCATATTGAAAAGCGGCAAACGTGCCAGTGTTTTAACAATAGACGCTGTGCATGCAGGGCATGTGGGTGCATACACTTGTTTGGCGGAGAATAGAGCGGGCAAAGCCAATCATACGGCCGAATTAAATGTCAATGGTGGACAAATTTGTTAAACTAAAAAATAAATTTTAATAATATTTTTTTTTTGTTTAATTTTATAAACCACAAATAATGTTTTTTTGTTTTTTTCTTAACTTCCTTTACATCCTTGGAAAGTTCCTCCCAAAATAACTCCTTTTGATTTTGGTGATGAGCCGGCCAATTTTGGTGATTCGGTGACGGTACAATGTACCATTTCCAAGGGCGATTTACCCGTCGATATTAATTGGTTATTTAATGGTTACGCTCTCAATGATTATCTGGGTGCCACCACATCGAAAATTGGAAAAAAGGTCAGCGTTATGACCATAGATACAGTGAATGGTCACAATGCGGGCAATTACACGTGCATTGCTCGCAATCTGGCCCAGACAACGGAATACACAGCTGCACTCGTAGTTAATGGTTATACACACATATAATTTAATTTATATAAATATATTTTTTTTAATTTAATTTTGTTATGGCTTTCCTTTTACTGGCTTTAAAAAAATCCTCTCCTTATTTCTATTTCATTCTTCGACAAGTGCCGCCCAAGATTTCGCCCTTTTCAACGGGTGGCAGTGAGGCTGTGCATTTAGATCAATATATAACTTATCAGTGTACGATTACCGAGGGTGATTTGCCCTTAAATATTTTATGGACTTTCAATAAACAGCCTTTGGTGAATGAGGATAATCAAGATATTTTAATCTCCAAATTGGGCAGACGTAGTAGCGTCTTGACCATAGAAAGTGTTAAGGCCAAAAGTGCTGGCAATTATACTTGTCAGGGCTCGAATAAGGCCGGCAAGGCCAGTTTTACCACACAATTAAAAGTTATAGGTATTTAATTAATTTAATTGAAAAAAAAAACAATCATTTTAATAATTACATATTTTTTGGTACAATTTGTTAATCTTTTTAATCCTTTTTAATATTTTTAATCCCAACAATTTTATTGTTTTTTTTTTTTTGGTTTGTTTTAGTTTTACCCCGCATTAGACCTTTTACCTTTGATGAGGGGCCTGCTCAAACGAGCCAATATTTAACTCTATACTGTTCCGTTCCTCAGGGTGATTTACCCTTGAATATATCTTGGCTCTTAAACGAACAAGATGTTGAAGGTGACAATAGTCTGGGCATAACGACCACAATGGTTAATAAACGTACCAGCGTTTTGACCATAGATTCAGTCGATGATCAACATGCGGGCAATTATACTTGTCTCGCCCGTAATCGTGCCGGTCTACAGACCTTTAGCACAGAACTAAATGTTTATGGTTAGCTTAATGCTATTTATTTTATAATTTAAAATTTCAATGCTGTTGTTAGTTTATTTAATTTAACCACTAAAAATTAACTGTTTCTTCTTTCTTGCTGATATGCTAAACAAAAAAAATATCTCTACTGGACTGTTTTTGCTGCTGCCTCTTAATGGGTTATTTATATAATCAAGTAGAAAACTAAAAAAAATATTTTAGAAAATGCATGTTATAATACGGGTAAAAGTTGAAGATAACTTACAAATTTTGCATGAAGAGCACACGAGATATATTTTTAACACAAACTAGATTAACTTAACTTTTAGGAATTTGGTCCAAAACAATCAAAAGATAATAGAATTTCTCACGATAATCTACTCATTATTTTCATTCAAAAATAACAGTTGAAAAAAATGATTTTTTTGAAAAAGAAAACTTTAAATTTTACTGATTTTTTTCGGTTAAACACAACGGTTGATAACTTGAACGACATTTTCGTTTACAAATAATAATTAAAATTTTACTGATTTTTTTTCGGTGAATTATAACATAAAATTTTAACGATGAACGGCGAGAAACAAGAGCTACAATTTGTTTTTTTTTTCAGTCAGAAATAACGTTTAAAATTCAATGTACTGTTTTGTAAAAAAATTAAAAATTAAATTAAATTAAAAAAAAATTTAACTATAATTTTCGGTAAAAAAAATTGTTACTTATTTTTTTCACTGAAAAAAAACATATAAAATTTTACCGATATTTTTCGATCAAAAATAAAATTCGATTGATATTTTTTTGGCGAGAAATAAAACTTTGTTTTGATCAAAAATAACGTGAAAAATTAAATATTTTTTGTGGTGAAAAAAAAGTTAAAATTTTGTTGAATTTTTTCGGTTAAAAATTAAACGTTAAAAAAGATAAAAAATTTTCGGTGAAAAATTACAGTTAAAATTTTACTGAATTTATTTCTGTTAAGAACAACACTTATTTTTTTCGCTGCAAAATGACAGTTGAAATTTGTCCGATACTTGTTGGTTAATAATAAAATTAAAATTTGATTGGTATTTCTTCCACGGGAAAAAACAGTTAAAATTTTACTTTTATCGTTAAAAAATAACGTTTAAAATTCAACTTACTGTTTTCAGAAAAAAAATTACGTTAAAAAGGAGTTAAAAACTTGAACGATAATTTTCGGTAAAAAAATATAAATTATTCTTATATATTTTTTCGCCCTTTTGTTTTTCAAATGAATCTAATTTATCTCGAGCTATAGGTCAACGTTTACAAAATTTGATTAGTTAACCGATATTTTTTTTATTTTTCCCTGAAAAAGCCACACAAGGAAGTGGCGAAATATTGGTTAACTAATAAAATTTTGTAAACGTTTTTTATAAAAAATTGACCTATAGCTCGCGATAAATTTGATTCATTTAAAAAATAAAAATGTAACTTCTTATTTTTGTGCTGAAAAGTAACATACGAGTATAAAATTTTAGCGATGTTTTTCGGTCAAAAATAAAATTCGATTGTTATTTTTTCAATTTTTTTCGGTTCCAAATAAAACGTTAAAAAATAAAATAAAAAAAAACTTTCGGTAAAAAATAACATTTAAAATTTTACGGATTTTTTATTTGTTAAAAACAGTTAAAAACTTGAATGATATAACAGTTACAATTTGCCTTTTCTCGGTCAAAAATAACGTTTAAAATAAATTTACTGTTTACAAATAAATATAGAGAAAATAAAGAAAAAAATAAACAAAATTTTCAGTAATAAATAACAGTTAAAATTTTACTGAATTTTTTTAGCAACAGTTAAGAACTTGCATCATATAATATTAAGAGTATTAATTTACCTTTTTTTGTCAAAAATAACGGGTAAAATTCAATAAAAAATTACGTTAAAAAATAATAAAAATTAGTGAATAATAACAGTTAAAATTTTACTGAATTTTTTGTTTCTAAAAACTTGCACGATATAATAATTAAAGTTACAATTTCCATTTTTTTGGTTAAAAATAACGGTTAAAATTTAATTCACTGTTTTCAATACAAAATAACGTTAAAAAATGACAGTTGAAATTTTACTGATTTTTATTTAAAGTGATTATTTTTCGAACAAATTGGATGTTAGTAGTTTGTAATTTGTTAAAAAACTGTTAAAAACTTATACCATATAATAATTACAGTTACAATTTGCCTTTTTCTGTGAAAAACAACGGTTAAAATTCAATTTACTGTTTACAATCGAAAATAATTTACAAAGAATTTGAGTGAAAAAGAACAGTTAAAATTTTACTGGATTTTTTTTTTTGTTGAAAACAACAGTTAAAAATTTGAAAGATATTTTTCGTTTAAAAATAATAATTAAATGTTTCTCAAATTTTTTGGTGCACTATAACGTCTTAAATTTTACGGATACTTTTTGGTACAAAATTCAATTAAAATTCGATTGATATTTTTTCGGCGAGAAATAAGAGTTTGATTTTTTCGGTAAAAAATAAAGTTAAAAATAACAGTTGAAAAACAACAACATGATCGATATAGTCATCACTTCTTTTGTTAAACAAAAAAAAAAATCACTAACACAGTTTGGAATGCAAGACAAGCTCGTTTTTTGTTTTAGATTGGGGAGTTTAATAAACGTGGAGTCTTAGAAAAGTTGTCTGATTTAGGGTCCCACTAGAAGTCCTTTTTTATTTTAGCTCCACTAAGACGAGGAAATTTAGTTTTTACAAATTTAAACAAATGAACATATTAAAGTAAAATATGAAATGTGATAATTTAGTGGCTAAAAAATTTTTTATATATTCTAAATTGAATTCAGGGCCACAAAATCATCGAAAATAAGGCGGTGTAATCCCTCGAAAATTGTGGGTGATGAAGAGAAAGGGAGCACATATTTGGATTGCGGAGGAAAATTTACATAAGAATCAGCTGCAACGGTGTCAGGGCGCTTTCCTTTTTTATTTTTTTTTCTCAGAATTGGATTTGTTAAAAACTTAAAATTATTAATTTTTTTTTGTGATAACTTTTCACAAGTAGTTACAGAATCCAAAACCAAGGTGGATTTTTTTTAAAGACATTTAGCAAATACTTTACTTCGAATTCGAGACTTTAGAAGTGCTTGCAGTAAAAAAATATTATTTTTTCATTCTTCCCTTAATTTGGAGATCCCTTAATGTATTAAATATTTAATCGATTAACAAGAGAATTTTCTCCAAAAAAAAAGTTTCAACAGAGAAAAAGTATTTAATGAAACTGCTGCATAAAACTAAAATATTGCAGGAAGGATGATAACAGAGCGCTACCTTCATTAAACTATCAAAAATATGCAAACGCCTTTTGGCTGGCCTGCAAAAATACTCGAAGTCTTTGGCGGGAATCGAACCCGCAATTATCTCGCTAATAATATCTGCCCATGTCAGCCCTAAAATAAATCCGTATCTTTTAAATCTATTTTAATCACAATTATAAAATTAATTTACTTCTAAAAAAAACTTTTGTTTGGCGATTAATAAATTTAAAAAATAATTTATTCACTACTTTAAATGTTGCAAAAGTTTTGCCGAAAATTGCTCCCTTTACCTTGGGAGCGGATGCTTTCTATCCGGGTGACTATTTCACCCTGCAATGTTCCATAATACATGGCGATCATCCATTACTGGTCTATTGGTATTTCAATCAGCAAAAGCTTGATGAAACCCTGGCACTAAAAATGGGTATACAAATATCGAAAATGGGCTCGCGAAGTTCCGTATTGACCATAGAATCAGTTAAGGGGCAACATGCCGGCAATTATACTTGTTATGGAAAAAATGCGGCCGGCTTGACCAATTACACGGCGGCTTTAATTGTTAATGGTATTCGGGAAATTGCAAAGAAATATTTATATTGTTGTCATTTTTATTTGTTGCTTAAATTGTTTGCTTTTTATTGCTCTTTTTTTCGTATTTAAGTTCTCCCCAAGTTGACACCTTTACCCTCTAGTGTGGACAATCCTTTATTTTTGGGTGATTATTTTCAATTGAACTGTGCGGTTTTACATGGCGATTCGCCTTATAATATAACCTGGTATTATAATGATGAATCGGTTAATAATATGCCCGGCATAACAGTACTGATGCATAGTAAACGCAGCAGTTCTTTGAGCATTGAAAGCGTTTTAGCTGCACATGTGGGCAAATATTCATGTATTGGTGCAAATCGAGCGGGCTTTACGGAAGTTTCGACCCATTTAACCATAAGGGGTTTGTGGTTATTTCTATTTTATTTTCTTTTTCTAAATACCCAGCAATGCATTCTGTATTTTACACATTTTTTATGTTCTATTTTCTTGTGGGAAAGGTAAAGGCATCCAAATGTTTAATATAATTTAAAATTATAGCATATTTTTAGGGGTAATGGCTGAACTAATTGTAAATGGCTTCTAAATATATGATTAAACTTACAAAAAAATAAAACAAATAAAACAGAATCAATGTAAAATTATAACATTTGAAATAAAACAAAATAATTTCTGTGATTAATTTTTCAAAGCGCCTAAAAGCACACGCCATTATAACATTATTTTCATTTCCATTATCTACACTACTACATCGCTATTAATGTTTAATTGTATAAGTTTCTTATTTATATGTAACCTTTAGAATTGCCACAAATTGAACAGTTCCAATTTAATCCCAAGGGCGTTAATGGTGGGCAAGCGGTACGTGTTATGTGTATGGTCACCTCGGGTGATTTACCCATTGATATCTACTGGCTCAAAGATGGCCAACCCTTGTTGCGTTCCATTTATCATAAAATAGATGAATATACTTTGATATTATCCCTGCGTCAAACTAACATAGGCGACACAGGCAATTATACTTGTGTGGCTAGCAATAAGGCGGGAGAGGCTAGAAAATGGTCCACTTTAAAGGTCAAGGGTAAAAAAACGAAAAACAAAAAGCTTGCTTCTCTTTTGTTAAATAAATATATTTTGTTTAATTACAATTTTATTTTAGATAATTTTTTAGTTAAGTTTTAATCCTTAAACAACAGAACAGTTGGAAAGGCAATAAGGTTCAATATATTTTGCTCAGATTTTAGAAATCAACTGAAAGTTTTATTAAAATTTCTAAAGCTGCGAAAAAGCGAAAATATAGCAATATGTAATTAATATTATGTACTTAATTATTTTCTTAGTTTTTCGTTTCAAAAAAAAATAATCATAATAAACAAAAAGGACCAAATCTGTCTGTGTCTTCGCCTCCCAGCAAAGTTCAATTAACCTGCCAGTGTTTGTGCAAGGCCACCAATTTTTCGGGGCTCGCTTAATCACACAAAACGTTTGCTAGTGAACTGTAGAACGATTTTTGATTTTCAGGCAAATGGCTACTTTATAAAGCGATTTAATTTTTATGCCCTTTTTTCTACCAACTTTTCTAAAAAAAAAATATAATAATGTAAAATTTTTTTTTATAAATTCGTTTCAATATATAAAATTTTTTATAAAATTTAAAATTGTTTCGCGGTTTACAATTTAGGAAAAATTTGGAAAATACTACATCAAGTTTGATAAAATATAAATGCAATTTAAAATTAATCAGAGTCAGCAACCAGGGACTGAACGCAGGTGTTATTACTTTTTTCTAGGTTAAAAAGAAAATAATCGTTAATTTTCGGACGATATTTTTTTCAAAATAGCAGATGAAATTTTGTCGATATTTTTTGCGGTCAAAAATAAAAGTCGAAATTAGACGACTATTAATTATCGTTAAAAAATAGCAGTTAAAGTTTTACCGATTATTTTCGCGGTCACAAAAAACTTGAAAATAGACTATTAATTTCTATAAAAAATAGTATTTAAAATTTCACCGATATATTCCGGTTAAAAATAATCGTTAAAATTTTGCCATTATTTTTATTTTTTTTTTTGCTCAACAATTAAAATATGACATATATTTTTTCAGTAAAAAGATAATAAGTTACTATTTTTCAGTAAAAATCATAAGTTAAATTTTACGGATAACACAGTGCGACAAAAAAAAATACCTTGGAAGTGATATTATTTTTCTGGTAGGTGCTGTCGAGTAGATCAAGAATCTGTATTTGAAATTTCCGAGACACTCCCAAAATCTGAAGTTTGGGGTAAAAACCCTGTTTTTCGTACCTCTATGCACTTATAGGTCTGTAACTTAGTTGAATATTACCCGACTTAGATTAAATTTTAGAACAAATTTAGAAAGAATAGAAAATGATGTTTATGATGTTCATGTTACTTTCAAAAACATGTTAGTAATTTAACCGCAAAGGCTTTTTTCGTTCAATTTTTTTTGCAGTATTTTGTAAGAAAACCCTATATTTTATACACATGATGTGAAAGTATATTTTGTAAGGAAAAAAATGCTACTTTGGTTTTGAAAATCTGTCAAAAGCTAATTGATTTATTAAACTTTTTATAAAAACAAAATATTTGCAAAAATCCCTACATTCAGGTTTTTGTGTTCTTTTAATACGATATTTGTTTTGTTTTTTTATATTTATTTTAAACAAAAGCGATGTAATAATCATAAACCATAAATATAATCATTGGTACATTAGTGTTCGCCAAACTTTTTATATTCCAGAGCCCCATTTAATATTCAACTTAGTTACAGACCTATAAGTGCATAGAGATACGAAAAAAAACGATTTTTTTACCCGTAACTCCAGATTTTGGGGGTGTCCTGCAAATTTCAAATACACACTCTTGATCTACTCGACAGCACCTACAAGAAAAATAATATCACATCCCAGGTATTTCGACTTCGTTCTTTTTTGTAACACAGTGTAATTTTTTTGGTAAAAAAAAATTAAAATTCACTTGAATTTGGTGGATCCGAAACAGCAAACACATTTTTACCGATATTTCTCCGTCTTGGGTAAAAATAATTTAAATTTAACTGATATTTTTCGGTCTGAAATAGCAAGAAAAAAATATATGATCGTTATTTATGCGATTAAAAAAGTTAAAATTCTAGTTATTTTTTCAGTAAAATATTTAAAATTTTATCGATATTTTTCAGTTAAAATATTACCTATATATTTCGTTTTAAAATAACAGTTCTGTCGGTAAAAAATCACGTTTTTTTCAGTAAAAAATAACAGGTAAAATTTTACTGAATATTTTTCCGTGAAAAATATAAATTAAAATCGTGAGAAGCTAAAAATTTTTGCCGTTTCCATTTTCGTAGGAATTTGTTTTTGGTAACATAGGGGAATATTTTATTGCCAAGGGACCTCAATTTGTATAGAGTGAGACTATATAGAGCTTGTGTAGGATACGAAGATCTTCAAAGTTTTGTATTTTTGTTACATTTATGGGAATTTTTAAATTTCTTTAATTAGTGTTCTAGATGCACTTTATATGCACTAATTGTCTCAAAAATTATTGAAAAACACATTGGAATTGATTATGGAGTTCTTATTCTCATTTCACTGTTGCTAAAGCAGATCATAAGAGAAGCTTACATTTGTATTTTTAAATCAACCTTAAATTGGAAATGATATTTGATGAAAAGTTTAAGTACGATTGAAGTTTAGGAGCGATTGCATGCTCACAATCATGCATGTTCTTCGTTTTGTACTAAAAATGTGACCCCGAAGGTACAAAAGCAAACTACTAATAAGTACTCATATATATATATATATATATAACCCGCATCGGATGGTATAAAGCTCTGCACTGGATCGACTGGCGATCGAGTTGCCCATCAGTAAAGTTAAAAATATATTTCTGGCTCTAAACATTTTTTTGATTTATTATATTTAAAAAATATATAATTTTTACTGGCATTTCATGGCAATTTTCTTATTAAAGTTTTGAACAATAAAACTTCTATGATACATATCTTAAACTTATATTATAAGGCTTTAGAAGATTGATTGTTAAAAATTCATATAATTGCAGAACGATTCGATTTTTTGTCCTCTTAAAATCGATGTGGGTTTTTGCAGATAGCAGACGTTGAATATAAGCCCTCAATGAGATAATAAACATTATGCCATATAGGGTTTTCTTCAAGGCAAACGCTTAGAATATAAAAGCCTAAACTCATACTGAGAAAGTTAATTTAGTATTTCGCTCTTGTTATGGTTAAACAAATTAATAATGTTGGGTTTTTTACATCTAAATAAGCACCGCATTTTTATTAATGTAATGAAAAATTATATTTCAAACGCATAAACTTGTTCCTAAATCATGGCTTTTATAGAGAATATGCAAAGCATTTGTTACTGTTTGTTAGGTGGAATTAGGTGATCATTGGCCATAAGAAATAATTATGTAAGCAACTGATGTAGTGTTTTCCTCTACAGTCGGTATAAATCGAATTAGTATTTTTCTTTTCACTACTCTCTTTCTGTGCAAGTAATGATAATTTGATTAATTATTATAAGAATGTATCAATTGTATATATTATAGAAAGCACATAGAGATTGTGTCATCACAAAACTATCACAAAAAAAACTTCTTGTAAAAAGCAAAATTCAGCAAAAAGAAACAGCTCAACATATGCATACTGATATTTCACTAGCCCTCAAGATAAAGCACAGTTAACACCAGCACTTTTTCTAAAAAAAACACACAAATTCCAGCACTCTGACACTATTGACTTGAAACACCAAAAAAAAAAAATAAAAAAAAATTATATAAAGCAACCCAACAAACAAACAAGCCACAGAAATGCAGAAAATTATTATTAAAAAAACATATAAAATAATTTTGCTTTTCTGAAATATAAATAAACTTTTGCAATGGCTTTCATTTAAAAAGCTTTTAAATTGTTTTACTATTATTTTTTTTATTATTATTTTGATAAATTTTTCTTTTATAAGTTTTGTGGCTTTTGTATGATTTTTTTTAAATTAAAATTTATATAAACAGAATTCAGCTTTTAATAAACCAGTGATATGAATGAACTCATTATCTATTTGTAATTATAAAAATATAAATGTGCGCAGCAAATCCTTATACTATAAACTACAAAACAAAATCACCCAGGACTTGTGTAAACTAAATCTTATCAAAACTATTAAACAACAACTTTCTTACTTATAAATGAAAAAAGTAAACGCAAACAAAAACTTCATATATACTCGTAAATATTTATATAATCATTATAATGCAGCCTTAAAACTTAAAACTGCAAATACATCAACTTGTATGAAGAAACTCCTCAAGAAAACCAAATCCCCTCCAACTTATGTCTTCCCAACACTACAGACAAACCTCCGCTTACCTTAACATCCTTTCATCCTTTTCATTTATAGCTTAAGTTTATTTAAATTTTTAATTTGTATATAAAACGAAGCAAGTTGTTAAAGAGTGTTTTTGAAATTGGTATTAAATCCGAAATTGCTTTAAAGTTCCGGCACACACTTTAACACTTCGTTTTCTGGCATGCTTTAAATAAGATTTAACTTTTTCATTTAATTCGATTCTCAGTTCTTTTAACACACACATTCACACACACACAAACAAACAAACTAACACATCCTAACACACATTTATGTTGTCCTTTTATGCTTGAGTTTTTTTTAAATTAAATTAGTTTCTAAGCTTTTTTGGGTTGTAGTTTGAATTTATTATTTCTATTAGAGTGTAAGTATGTTCGCAAAGAAAAGCTTAATAGCATTAAAACAAAAGACTTAAGACACATACTTAATGAGTTCGTATGAAACGAAACGAAAGACTTAAGCAACAAACTTGAGTTAAGAAAGTCTTTTTCTTAAGTTTAAAATGAAAATTAATGCTGTTTTGTATAAAAGAAAAAAAGGTGAAATAAAATGGTTTTAAATTATTTATATATATTTTTTCCAAATTACTTTTTATGGGTAAAATTTTTCCTAATTTTTTTATAAAAAAATAATAAATTTTTTATAAAAAAATAATACATTATTTTATAAAAAAATAATACATTATTTTATAAAAAAAAATAAATTATTTTATAAAAAAAATAATTTAAAAAAAGAAATTTTTTATAAAAAAATAAAAAATCTTTCATAAAAAAAAATAAATTAACAAATTTGAGCCCGATTAAATAAATCTGCAGTTCAGCTTAAATTAATAAATATAGTTAAGTCATTTAAATTTTATTTAAGAGAAAATATTACACTGTATAACGAAAACAATTTTTTTCTTCGACCTGAATAATATC
Source organism: Gymnocheta viridis (assembly GCA_956483585.1). Classification (NCBI taxonomy): domain Eukaryota; kingdom Metazoa; phylum Arthropoda; class Insecta; order Diptera; family Tachinidae; genus Gymnocheta; species Gymnocheta viridis. The sequence goes on from OY101441.1 coordinate 110,149,562, forward strand.
GAACTTTTATATAATATCTACAGATTTCAACAGCAGTAAAATGGCGTACTCAGTTTTTCGTTTCCTCATCTTAAGTCCTTTTTATGGACCTTTATAGTTTTAAGAATTATAAATTAAAAATATTAGTTTTTATGTTTTTAGCATTTATGGATTTATTCATAAAAACTAATTCTGATTAATAAATGGTTTATAAAATAAATTGACATACAAAATTTGTGTGACAAGCCTTTTATAAGCCTAGAATATTTTTTTATGATTAAGACAGTTAATATTTCAAAGCAATATTGTTCACAAGTGAAAGGACGCGATCTCTAGCAATTTACCAAATTCTCCTTTTGAGCAAAAAATTAAAAAAAACTATCCTTTTATATTCTTGAGTTTTTTTATTAAAATATTTTATAAAAAATAAATAATGAAAAAGCTTAATTGATCTGAAAACCGTTTAAAATTCTTTTTTTATAACTCAGCAAAAAACAACTATTTATAGAAAGTAAGACATTTGGATTTAAAAAAAGATATACAGAAAAAAATTTTAAAATATGTGCTTTTTTATAAAATTATATGCCGTTTTCTTTTCTAAAAAAAATAACATTTGTTTTACTTTTTATCAGAAAAATTGCTATTTAAAGTTTTTTTAAGACAAAAATTTTGACTCATAAGTGATGATACAATAATATCTAATAAACTCACTATTTTAAAAAGTCATTATATAGAAAATTAAAAAAAAGTGCCAACAAATTTTGCACTTTTGTCTAGAAATGAAAAGGCAATAGTCTCTAATTATTGTAGAACTCATTGAAGGTATTCATATACATTCTTAAGTATATATTTTTATATAATATTTAAATGAGAGTTTTCCAGGACAAAGAAAAATACAGTTTTCAAAGCACCTTTTTCAAAAATTTTTATTCTGGCAAACCAAAGAAAAATTCTCTTAAGTTCTGGAGACCCTTACCTTTCTTTTGATGATAATATTGATTACAAAAAATAATTAATTTGAATATAAAAATATATAAAATTTTTTCCAAATTTCTTTTTTTTCAAAAATGCCAAGACCCATGAAAAAGACAAAAAGAAGAGGAAATTAAAAACTGAGCAAAAGGTTTTACTAAACTTAGTCTAAGGAATGCTGTAACGCGGAGTTATATTAACAGCTTTATTAATAATTAAAATATATTAATTTAATTACTTTATAAAACCTTTAACCATTTTATTAAGCCTCGTTTTCTTTTAGTCCTTAAGTCCATCCGAAATATTGTTAACTCAGCCGCATGCTTAAACAAATTTAATAATCTTTTAAGCCCCCTGAATTTCGATCTTAACATATTTTTTCTTTATCATCCTTCAAAAAAAAACTCAATAAAACTTAACAGTACCACCAAGATGGATTTTGGAACCCACCGATAAGGCATTTGCACAAGGATCTGATGCTAAAGTTGAATGCAAAGCTGATGGTTTCCCCAAGCCACAAGTGACATGGAAAAAGGCAGTGGGTAAGTAGCAAAGTATTTTATTTTAGAGCCACATTTCTCCAGACTACAAGTTACAAATTTGGAAACAAAAATTAAAGACGTTGGTTGTTTCTCTTTAAATTTAGTTGTGGATGTGAAACTTGTAGTTTTGAGAATTGGGCCCGCGGCACGAATTCATATAAAATGAGGATGCCTGTTCAAAAAATATTGCTTATAAAGTCTGTGATGCTGCAGAGTATTTAATATTGCATTTTTTATTTTCCTTTTTCTAGGCAACAGTCCCGGTGAATACAAGGATTTAAAGAAAAACGACAACATTCGCGTTGAAGAGGGCACCCTACACATCGATAATATTCAAAAGACTAATGAAGGCTACTATTTGTGTGAAGCTATTAATGGCATTGGCTCTGGACTCTCGGCTGTCATAATGGTTAGTGTTCAGGCTCCACCAGAATTTACGGAAAAGTTACGCAATCAAACTGCTCGTCGTGGCGAACCTGCTGTCCTGCAATGCGAAGCTAAAGGGGAAAAACCCATTGGCATTTTATGGAACATGAACAACATGCGTTTGGATCCCAAGAACGACAATCGTTATACGATACGTGAAGAAATCCTATCGACCGGTGTTATGTCTAGTCTGTCTATCAAACGTACCGAACGCTCTGATTCTGCGTTGTTTACTTGTGTGGCCACCAATGCTTTTGGTTCGGATGATGCCAGCATTAATATGATTATCCAGGAAGTGCCAGAAATGCCTTATGCCTTGAAAGTTTTGGATAAATCTGGCCGTTCGGTACAATTGAGTTGGGCCCAACCCTACGATGGCAATTCGCCCATAACACGTTATATTATTGAATTTAAACGCTCACGTGCTTCTTGGGATGAAATCGATCGCGTCATGGTGCCTGGCGATACCACCGAAGCTCAGGTACAAAAACTAAATCCTGCCACTACTTACAATATCCGCATTGTTGCTGAAAACACTATTGGCACATCACAATCCTCGGAAGCGGTCACCATTATTACTGCCGAAGAAGCTCCCTCGGGCAAGCCTCAAAATATTAAAGTTGAACCTGTGAATCAAACCACTTTACGCGTCACCTGGAAACCACCAGCACGTACCGAATGGAATGGTGAAATTTTAGGTTATTATGTCGGCTACAAACTATCGAACACCAATTCATCGTATGTCTTTGAAACTGTGAATTTCGTGACCGAAGAGGGCAAAGAACATAATTTGGAATTGAACAACTTACGCGTCTACACCCAATATTCGGTTGTTATACAAGCTTTTAATAAGATCGGTGCTGGCCCATTATCCGACGAAGAGAAACAATTTACAGCTGAAGGCACACCCAGTCAACCACCTAGCGATACTTCCTGCACCACCTTGACTTCGCAAACAATACGCGTTAGCTGGGTTAGTCCTCCACTGGAATCGGCAAATGGTGTTATTAAGACCTACAAGGTTGTCTATGCGCCCAGTGAAGAGTGGTATGGTGAGTATTTGAAGGGGATGAGAAATGCGATGCGATTCAAGTAAAGTTTTTTTTGAAAGGCTTATCGAATTTAAGGTATCAGGGAAGCGCTGCCATGTGGTCTCAAAGAAAGTCCACTATGGGCTTGTATAATATTTGAAATCTTAATTATTTGGAGGGTTTGTTTTTATCCGATTTTAACTATTTTGGCTTTAATTGTAGAGCATTTAATTAATGGGATTTCTGGGACGCATTAACAATTGGGATTAATATTGGGATTATTCGTCGTGCCAATTGATTAATTTTTTTAATTTTGTACTAAATTAATTGGTTAAAAATAAATAACATGAAACCATGTTCTTTTACAATTTTTTAGTTAAAGGACTTTTTTAATTTCAATGCAAAAACATGTTAAAACGTATAAAAACGAATTTTATTTTTGAAATAAAAGTTAAGGAGATTTAATATTGGAAAAAAAGTATTACAACTTACCATAGTTGTTTTATAATTATTCGTTGTATGCGTTTTGAAATCTAAAAATAAAATATAGAAATGAATTATAATAAGCAAGGAAACCGAAAATTTTTTTAAAAAAATGTTATTATGCGCATTACATATTTATTTCAAAAAATAAATTTATGATCTAAAAATTAAAACAAATATGTAAATCCTGCGTGACGAACTCTACATTCGTAGAGGTACCTTCAACTAATGCCTGGTGTTTAGTGGGACCTTTAGTGTGCATACTTTCTAATGACAATAAAAATTATTTTTTTAGCAGACATTTGTTGCGAAATAATTGATCACAAAGTTTTGTGACACACGCTACAACAAACGGAATTAACTTTGAAAGTAAAAGTATGTTTTCGCAATTTATTAGCGAATTTTTCAAAATAAAGCACTTTTGTGTAGTTCCTAAGAGAAAGATGAATACAAGAAAATTCTAAAATAACTTATTTGCAGGAAAAAAATTTCGTGTTTTTTTTTATCAAAAGACGTGAACGTTTTGTGATACACCTTACAGTTTTTATATTCTATTTTCTATTCTGAAATTTCATACCTAATTTAAATATTTTCAAAATAGTAAACACAAAAATGTTTTTACTAAAATTGAAGTGAATTCAATGTATAAAAATATAGCTTTCGATCGGGTCATCTGTGTTGCATTTCATATAACTACGAGGGAAGTTCAAAAAATCACGGACTTATTGATCCGCCCTCGTACATGAGATAAATGCAACGTGCAGCAATGGGTTAATTTATTGTTATATCGTAGTTATATCAGGCGCGGATCTAGATTAAGTTTTTTTTTGGAGATTTTGGGGGAAAAGCCACATAGAAATAAGAAACATTTTAATCGTTTCCGGGGGTGGGGCGAGAACAATTAGTTTTTTCCCCTGGCTCCGCATGCATATACATATACAAAATCTCTTTCAAATCTTTAGATGAAACCAAACGTCATTACAAGAAGACTGCCTCCTCGGACACCGTTTTACATGGCCTCAAGAAATACACTAATTACACCATGCAAGTTTTAGCCACCACAGCCGGAGGTGATGGTGTTCGAAGCGTGGCCATTCACTGCCAAACTGAACCAGATGGTAAGAAATCAAATGAAAATATAATGTATTTATGCAAAATATTTATTACCTTCTTTTTACCCTGCATTGCAAACAGTACCGGAAGCACCCACCGATGTTAAGGCTCTCGTTATGGGTCATGCCGCCATATTGGTATCATGGCGACCACCAGCACAACCCAATGGCATTATTCAACAATATACCGTTTACACTAAAGTCGAAGGGGCCGAAGGTGAACCAAAAAGTCAAAAGATACCCCACTATCAAATGAGCTACGAGGCCACCGAATTGGAAAAGAACAAACCGTACGAATTCTGGGTAACTGCCAGCACTAATATTGGCGAGGGCCAACCCTCAAAGAGTATTGTTGCCATGCCCAGCGATCAGGTTCCAGCTAAAATTGCCTCATTCGATGACACCTTCACGGCCACCTTTAAGGAAGATGCTAAAATGCCTTGTCTAGCGGTCGGTGCTCCACAACCGGATATTACCTGGAAAATTAAGGGTGTTGAATTTACCGGCAACGATCGTATGCGTGTTTTACCCGATGGCTCGTTGTTGATTAAGTCGGTGAATAGACAAGATGCTGGCGATTATACATGCCATGCTGAAAATTCAATTGCTAAAGATTCGATAACACACAAGTTGATTGTTTTGGCGCCCCCGATGTCACCACAAGTTACTTTATCGGCCACAACCACCGATTCATTGACTGTTAAATTGAAGCCACATGAAGGTGATACTGCGCCATTACATGGTTATACTTTGCACTACAAGCCAGGTGAGTTGCTATACATGTATTTATATATATATACATATACATATAAAGCAAAGAGAGTGTTTGATTTCGGAACATCTTTAGGCTGCCCTGAAAGAAATCTCATGAACTTTTGCTTTCGTATTACTTTATTGATTGATCGTTGCAAGTGAGCCAATGAAATATTTCATAGTATCTTATGAAATCGTTGTTTGTTTTGATGAAAAGTTTTTTTAATACAATGAAACCATTGCGTTGTCTTAAAGCATGAGTTTGCTTTCAGTGTAGAAATCTATTTCATTTGATATTAAATTTATTGAAATTTTCACTTGTAGAATTCGGTGAATGGGAGACCGCTGAAGTTTCTGTGGATGCTCAAAAATACACTATTGAAAATCTCTTATGCGGCTCACGCTATCAAGTTTATGCTACCGGATTTAATAAGTATTTAATTTTTGAACTTAAAATTTTATGACAAAATAGAGAAACACATTTAACATTTCTTGTCATTTTAAAAGCATTGGGGCCGGTGAAGCTTCTGACATCTTAAATACCCGCACCAAAGGCTACAAGCCAAAACTGCCAGAAAAATCTCGTTTCATTGAAGTCTCCTCCAATTCGGTTTCATTGCATTTCAAGGCCTGGAAAGATGGCGGCTGTCCCATGTCTCATTTTGTTGTTGAAAATAAGAAACGGTTTGTTTTAGTTTAGTTTATTTTTCTTTAAAAGAAATTGATTGAATTCTTTTTTTTTTTTTTTGTTTTTTTAATTATCCCTCAACAGCGATCAAATTGAATGGAATCAAATTTCCAATAATGTCAAGCCCGATAATAATTATGTTGTTTTGGATTTGGAACCGGCCACCTGGTACAATTTACGCATCACAGCCCACAATTCAGCCGGTTTTACCGTGGCCGAATATGATTTTGCCACTTTGACTGTTACCGGTGGTAAGTTAATTCTGTTTGCCAATTATTTTTCTTAATTTTGCTAATTAAATAATTTAATTTAATTAAAAAAAACATTGCTTTTGTACATAACACTAAACAAACTACGTACATTTAAGATTTTTATTGACAAACACACACACGCACACAATACGTTTTGTGTTTTAATAAAAATCTTAAATAAAATATACAAATAACAAAATATTTAGAAATAGTGTTAAAAAAGCTACACTCGCTTAAATGTATAAATTGTGTATGAGAAACAAAAAAAAAATAATATTTTAATTTCTTTAGCTTTTTTATTGCAAAAAAAAACTTTAAGTTCTTCTTCAGTTCTACTTCAAAGCACTTTATAGTTTAATTTTTTTATACTATTTTCATTTTGTTTTTTGTAAAAAAAGCTTGTTTTTAAGTTGACTTTTATGATTTTGTGTAAAAAAAAATTGATACAGTACAACCTCCATAATCCGGACAGATATAATTTCAGCTACTGTCCGTATTAGTGGATCGTCCGGACTACAGTTAAAATAAGATTTTAAACGCAATACATAAATGTACATATCTGTGATCATATGTAAGAGTAGCTTATGTCCATATAAGAAAGAATTTAGTTATTGCATTGGAAGCTTTATAGAAGTCTAGGCGCCAGAATTTATTTTATGCGCTTTATGAAATCTTAATTTTTGACCATATTATGTGCATCTACTTTTTAGCTTGATTGTTTTCAAACAACATTGCATTGGCCAAACAAAACATCTTATATCCACATAATTTTGTTTACATATTTCCATCTTCCCTAAATAGATTATTTTTAAACGACTTCTGTGTTTAAATAAGTTTTTTAATGAAATATGATTCAGGCACACAGTAATCTTATGTTCACTTAAAGCTACCAATTACATAGTATTTATTTCAATAGAAACGCTTAAGTTAACTTAAAGTCCATTAAAATGCGAATCATAGTATCGAAAAAGATCTTAATTACGAGGGCGGATTGATATTGAAGCTACTTAAATAGGAAAAAAGATTTTTTTTCTAAAACCATTTATTTCTAAACATAGTCTCCTTTAACATCAATACACTTAGTAAGACGATATTCCAACTTTTTCATACCATCTGAATAATATGATTTTGGGAACCCCTCAAAATACGCGTTAATTTCGGTAATCACTTCTTCGTTTGAGATGAATCTTTTTCCTGCGAGTCCTTTTTTTAAGTTTGGAAACAGGAAAAGGTCACTAGGAGCTAAATCTGGACTGTTACAAGGTGGATGATCAACCGATTCGAAGTGTATTTCACGTGATTCTAGCATCGTATCTAATGCTGTGTGAACCGGTGCGTTGTCTTGAAGAAAGAGCACTTTTGTCTTCTTTAAATGTGGTCGTTTTTTCTTGATTGCATCAATCAATTGATCATAATGCACGATAATACTTTCCTGTGATTGTGGATCCTTTTTCAAGATAATCGATGAGCAATATTCCGTGTGCATCCCAAAATACAGTGGCCATAAGGTTGCCAGCCGATTTCACTGTCTTCGCTTTCTTCGGAGCACTTCCACCAGCTTCCACCCACACCCATTTTTTCCGATTGATTTTTGGTTTCAGGTGTGTAGTGGTGGACCCACGTTTCATCAACAGTTATTATTCGACCCCAAAAATCAACAGGATTACGCTTTATCATGTCTAAACACCGCTGTGAAGTGGTCTGTCGAACTCGTTTTTGTTCTACACTGAGCAAACGCGGCATCCATCTTGCCGATAGCAAATGTTCATGCAAAATGTTGAACACACGTTCGTTCATATGATATGTTTACCATTTCAACAATCTCACGTAACTTGACTCCGGCGATCATTCATAACGTTATCGAGGATTTTCTTGATATTTTCTTCAGTAACCACCTCTTTTGGCCTTCGTGTTGATGGTATTGTTGCAGTGCTTGTGCGGCCGCGTATAAATTCAGCAATCCAATATTTTACCATGTAATCTGACGGAGCAGACTCATCGTAATGTTTATCGAGCTTTTGTCTCTTTCGCCGTTTTCCCTTTCAAATAATGGTGTTTAATCACTGCACGAAATTCACTTTTTTCCTTTTTTCAAGAAACACAAAAGTTTCTCACTTCAAATGACTACAACAAATAAACTAATCGATGAATTTGGGTGACAGCTGACGTTTGACAGATCGCAATTTGTAAAGAAACAAGTTTTTGTGTTTGTGCTGCCATCTAGCGCTAGTTAGCTTCAATATCAATCCGCCCTCGAAGAAAATAATGGCAAATCTTTATTTTCCAATACTTTTGCAAAAAAAGTGTAGATTTGTTCTCTAATAAACTGATTACTAACAGTTAAGGTTACTTATTTTAAATTGGAATAAATTTAATTGGAATAAAAATTACAATTTGTTTTTAACAAAATTGTTAATGTTTTACTAAATATGTAAATTATTAATTTTGGAAAAAATTGCGAATAAAAATTATAAATACTACAATTACACTAAATTGGTGATATTTTAAAACTTGAATTTTTGACTTAAGCTATTATTACATATGAACACAGATATATATATATATATATATAAATAATTTATTATTATTACCGAAAAGAAAAATAAGAATTCCTTTCTATATAATTTAAACACAGAAAAAATAAAGAAACATTCTAAAAGTGACCAAAAAATATACACTTTGAAAAAGTGGAATTTTTATGTAATTTGTCAGCTCTATTTTTAAATTCTTTTAAAAATAAAATATCCTTATCTGTCGCATAAAATAGCAAATTTTACTGACGAAAAAGAACACTTGTCCGGACTATAGAGGAAAAATTTCTAAACTGTGCGAAAAATTTAAATGTCCGGATTACTGGATAGTCCGAATTAACGAGTGTCCGGATTAGGGAGGTTGTACTGTATTTAATTTCTTGAAATGTAAAATGATTTTTGTTTTAAAATTTTCTTTCGTTCTTTTCTGTATAAACTAGCTGCTAGTAAAACAAACAAAAAAAATTTGTAAACAGAAAAAATAAATAATAACAATTCTATTGCGTAAATGCAATTTGTTTTTCCTCCCCTTGTTGTTGATTAGTGTATATTGAAAAACAAAATTTTGCTTAATAGTAATCACAATAAAATTTTTTTGAAAAACTCCACACCGTTTTGTTAGAAAATATTTAGAATATTTAGTAGAATTATATTTTTATTTTTTTCAGTTGGTTGTTTTCTTTTTCTAGTTTTCATTTGAAAATTATTTATTATTTCTTGTCAAACCATTTATGTATGTAAACAAAATGTACTCGTTTCTTGTGCAATATACTCACTCGTATGTATTTAAAATAAAAATAATCTAAAATCAAATTATGTATGTTCCAAAGCCAGTAAGAAAAGAGTTTCTGAAGTAATGAAAATTTCTGCAAGATTCTGGCAAACACATTCACGACAGCAGGCTACCGACTACACAAGCTGTCAAAAATAGAATACATGTGTGTATACGAAAGTGATTATTTTCACGACTACACGGCTCGCAGAGGAGTATTTGTGCCACAGAGCTGGTCAAAAAGGCAAAAATGAATTTAAAGAAATCTTAAAAACTAATTAAGCAGATTGATACACAACAAAATTTTACATCATATTGTAAATTTATCAGACTTTATGTTGCGATTAGTAGCTCTGAGACGCTGCTGAATTCAGGAAAGTGAAGAAAATTACATCCGCTTCTAAAGTTTTTTTTTCGGTTTCAAGATGTTTATATATTTTTTTTTGTGGCTAAACGAATACAGTTATTACATTGATTTTTTTCACTGTAAGATTTTTTGAGAGCTATTTCTGATATTGAATATCAATGTTGAAACAATTCGTTTAAAAATTAAAAAAAAAATAGATTTTTTAGTATATTAAATTTTAATCGCACTATTTCTCATAATTAATATTTTACATACATACTATGTAATAAAATATTAACCGTTTTTTTAAAAACAAATAAATTACTACATATGTATGTAAAAAATAACTATGGGAAATAGTGCGATTAAAATTTGAATACTAAAATATTTTAGCAATTTCCATAAACAGCACCAGCAAAAAAATTAAATTTATACACTTTTTTTGCAAAAACAAGAAAGAAAAAGGTTTTTAAAAGTGAAGGCAGCAAATGTAGAAATTATATTTTATACAACAATAAAATTTTAAATCTCTAATTTTAGACCAAAAAAAAAAGTGTTCGCAAGTTTGCGTCATGATTTTTAACGATCTTTTTAAATTTTAAAGTTTAATTTTTTTTGCTCATCAGGCACTTTTTCAAATACTTTTTTTGACATCATGATCTTTTGTGGCTGTTGAATTATTCATATTACATGTTTGGAGGGCTCAGAGCTGAAAGGCCCCAAGTATATGAAAAATTTCAAAACTATTACGAAATTCTCCGCAAAGTTTAACTCTTTTTAGTTCTATAACGGACTGAGTAAAAAAGCCAATGGCTCTCATTTTATATTTTCTTTATGTCAGTTCATTTACTGAAATTCAAAATATGTTCGAATTGTCTTTTTGTGATTAGGTTCACTTCAGTTCGGAGCCCTCCATTTAAAAGTCGATAAAACAATGAAATATAGAAAAATTCCCCAAAATTGCAAAAAACGCGAAATTCCGCAAAAAGTTCCAAAGTTTTGAAAAAAAAAGCCGTAAAATCTTCTAAAAAGACCTCAGAATGTAAGGAATTTGAATGTATCTCAAATTTCTTAAGTTTTTACCTTCTTTTAGGAAGTTTTACGCCTTTTTCTAAATTTTCCAAATTTTCGCGGTTTTTTGCTATTTTTGCGATATGAGTTATTTTTCGGCATTTGATTGCTATATCGTCTTTTTAATGATATTAAATATTTTAATTTTTCCAAGGTTTGGAAGATTTTGCGAATTTTCGTAAATTTCTACTTAATTTTAACATTCCTTGCTTTTTCAGTTTCTTTTTTAAAGATTTAAAAAATTTTTCAATTATGGAAATTTTTCTGGATTTTGGTAATTTTTGCGAACAGCTTAATTTTTTCGATTCGGTCGCTACTTGTATTTAGGAATCTTCATCCATTTTTAAGCTTTGCCTTTTCTCAAAAATTTTTGCAAAGATTTGCTTCAAAATTAAATTGTACAGTTTTGAATTGTCCTTTTTGAAAATCACTTTAAAAAAAAAGCAAAAAATCTAAAATGGCGCCACTGAAATATAAATGAATCAGCTGCTTTCTGTGTAGCTGTCGTTTTCAAAAGTAGCTGGCTACAGAGCGACATTTGTAGCCAGCGGCAGTTGCAGTCATGTAGCTGTGTAGCCTGCGGTTGTGAATGTGTTTATAGTTTTACATATAATGGATTTATATGAGACCAGTGAGGGAGAGAACGCGACATAAAACAATTGCTTTTTTTCTCCCTGCAAATCAGACTTAAGACCTGAAAACTGGCCCAATGTAAATCCAGCCTTACTAGCTGGTCATTACATTATTTGAAAAAAAAAAACAATTATTCCTATTTAAATGTACCCAAATCCCCTGTGGCATAATAAATGTCTATTATTTAGCATGTGGCAAAATGTTGTATTAAAACTGTTGCATCACAATATGAAAACAATAAGAAAATCCAATTAAAAAAAGATATTCTTATCGAAACGTCTTCCTTAACTAAATATACATATTAAATTTGTTCTTTCCCCGACTTTTTTCATTTCCCGGGATTCCCGAAAATTTTATTTAAATTTCCCGGAATTCCAAGAAATATATTTTAATTTCCCGGGATTCTGGAAATTTCAGCACCGAACAAGTAAATTAAAATACTGCATGGTCTTCCAGTAAAAGGTTTCACTTTGTTATGCAAAAAAAAAACGAGTATTAAGCGAAATCAGCGAATGTGTATTTAATTTAAATAAAAAGGAGATTATGATGAGATTAATAATGAAAGACAATATCAGCCACGGCTTCGCTGGCTCTGTCAAGCGATGGTCATATGTTGACAGCAACAAGTAACTGATTTTCCCATTATTTTTCAAGAAACATTGAAAACGTTTTATAAATCGATAAAGAAACATTCCTATGCGCCGCAAAATGAAAAAATTGAAATAAGTTAAGAGTATCTGCTAATTAATTATTCAGTTATTTTATTTCGTGGTTGTTATCGGTCTTAGCTTCTTTATAATGTGATTTTATTAATTGAAACGACATGTTTTAAAAAGAAACAAAAAAATTCAGTTTCTGCAGAAACACAGAAAAGTCTTAAGAGCTAAATTAATAAACAAACAAATAATATTATTCAATATTGTTTTGACAGTGACTTTTTACAAACGAGACAAAGTGGTTAAGGAATTTTACGAATGTCGGTTTTTAATTTAGCTTAGATTTCTCTGCGAGAGAAAACACATGCTCGCCTTCAATACACAAAACTAGAGTTGGATCTTAGACCGCTTTTACACAGTCAAAGTTTACATTGCAAAGTTTAATTCAGCTGTGTAAAAGCTGGCGTATTCATTCTAGACAAAGATATTTGAACAAATCCATGTACGAGTAATTTAATTGGGTTTGATTAAAGGTTTTTGTCTAAAACGAGCGACTGAGCAATTGCAAGCTAAGTCTACCAAAACTCGACTGATGTCGAACAGTTCTGTTCGAACTAGTTGCGTCCCGTTCAGCCGCTTGTTTTAGACAAAAACCTTTGATCAAACTCATTTAATTTATATGGGTTTGATCAAAAGTTCTGAGAACTAGCAACCACCAAGCTTTTTTTCGTCGGCTTCGAGAAAAGCTACTGTACGGCTTTATTAACCCAGTGCCCAAATACCCAAAGCTACTCTAAAAATTCAAAATTGGTCTCTTTCTGCCAAAAATACATGAAATTAAGGCATCGACAGTGTTATTAAGGGCAAGTTCGAATATTTGAAATCAAGTTCGAAAATTCGAAATTAAGTTCGAAAATTCGAAATTAAGTTCAGAAATTCGAAATTATGTTTGAAAATTAAAAATTAAGTTCGAAATCTCTATATTACATTAAAAAATTCGTTATTAAGTTCGGAAATTTGAAATTAAGTTCGAAAATGCTAAATTAAGTTCGAAAATTACAAAACTCAAAAATATTTCAAGATTTAATATTTTCGCATTGTAACTTAATTTTGTCGTGTCAATTCGGTTGCACAGGCTGCCAGTTCTTATTTGAAGTGACTCATTTGTGCGCTAAGTGCTCCCTTTGTCATGTCAATTGAAATGTTTATATTTTCTATGCGCTGAGAGTTGCATTTTTGGGAGTAGATGAGCGAAAAAAAGCAATATCAGCTTTATTTATTGATAACACAGTCGATTAACGTTATTGTACAGGGGGCAAAGTACTGCATTCGATATCGAACGAAATCCCACACAAAATTTTTTGAATTTGTATAGAAATTTTGTTCGATATCGAATGCCGTGATTTCCCCCAGTCTTTGTTCTTGCAGTATCGTGTGTCTCCATGTATTTTTTGGCTGACCATGGCTTCTTGAACCTTGAGGATTTCACTCTAGTGCCATCCTTATTATGCTGTCAGGATTCATTCTGATAGTATGGCCAAAAACCTTTGATCAAGCCATTTTAAATTATAACGATTTGATCAAAGGGGTTTGTCTAAAACGAACGACTAAACGAGTTCGGTGCATGTCTAGTACGGTTGTGTGCGAAAATGAATCAGGGCCGTTACGTTCTTCTTTCCCTAACGGATCTGCTTACCTGTAGGATCCATTCTTACTGGATTACTTTCTTCATGTTTTTTATAGCTCTTTAGGTTTATGCATACATGCCGCTTTGATGTTTAATGAAAGCCTTGTTGATACTCGTACAACTGAATTGTGAGTGAGGATTGAACCTGAACTTTTCTTTCGTGATCTTTCTATAATATATATTTTTTCTATTTTATATACCTCATCAATTACACGTCTACAATAAATTGATAAAATATAAATATATAAATTTTTCGGATAAAAATTCAGTGCGATACTCCATGAGACAGACGTACATAATATTTTGAAGTTTTCAAAGGAAGCGTTGGAAAAGTTTTAGACTTTTTAAATACTGTAAAAGTTACTAGTAAATTTATTATTCGAGATATTCCGCGATATCTCATTCCAAATAATTACAAAAAGATTTGTTTATTGAGTTGGTTCATCTCATTTCAGCTGCTTACAATTCATACTATCCAATTTGGATTACATTTGCTTCAAAGTGCATAATGATTGTGTACAGAAAGGAATGCTTATATGGCCGATCATTCCGTACTGCTTAAGTTGTCAAAATAATTAACTTTTATTACTCATTTCTTAATGATAAACAAAAGACAAGTGGTTCCTTGAGGATTAGATCTATGCTTCTTAGCTTTTCTCCTGTAGAACATTTAAGGATAATTTTTTTCACCTATTTTGCATTCTACCAGTTTATTTTTCTAGCAACACTGATCACGAACAATAATAATAATGAATTTTTAAGGAGTGTTTGAAAGTTTTTACTGGCAAAATTTTACTGACAAAATTTTAGAATTTGTTTTTGTTTTAAATGTAATTGTACGAAAGCACGAAAACGTGTGAAATCGTTGGCCTGGCAGCAAACAGATAAGAATAACAACAAGAGGAACAGCAAAATCAAAGCATTGCTACATGTAATTCCGTTACATTAAAAGTGTCGGTGTTTTGATTGTTACGATTTTTTCTACCTCCTAATTCATAAGGTGCCAAAAAAATCTAGTTCTAATTATTATTCTAAATCAACAAATTTAAATCTGATTCAATGATTTTCATTAAGTCAACAGAGTTCGAGTATATTTGTTTAAATTTTTCAAGAAACTGAGTACAATTCATATATTCAAAATGGTTTGGCAAAAAAAATCTCACTTTTTACCCACACATATGTATGTATCTATTTTAATTTGATATCTTATGAGTTAATTTTCATTCATCATTGAAAATTTTACTTTTTAGTTAAAGCATATTTAAGTTTTTCTTTTTAAATGTAACAAAATCTTTTTAATTTTAAAGTAAAATTATTACTAAAAGAAATACAAAGAAGTTCTTTTAAGAACAATTGAACGACAAAAAAAAAGAAAATTAAAAAAGATTATATCATTTCAATCCATGGGGTTTCAACAAAAATTAATACTAAAATCTCAACCTGCAACAACCAAAAATTAATCATCAGAAATCTTCATCATTTTTAAAATAATATTAAAACAAAAACAAAAAAAAATATATACAACATGAAATGAGAAAATGCAGTTTATTTCGTTTTTTTTTCAAATACAAAATTCATTTATTAACAACAATAATTCAGTTTTACATAATTTACTTTGTTAAACAAATATTATAGTTTACTTTAATTATTTTTGAAAAAATCTATTTGTATTTATACTATTTAATATTTATACATTTATTTCGTTCCATATATTAATATTTTGTTTGTTAAATTAATATTAAATAAATTTAATATTGAAAGGAAAACACAGTTTAAATTTGAAATTACCAGCAAAGTATTATTTGAAGAATAACGCTGGTATTAAAACAACATAATTTGTATTTCAAGTCTGCTTTAAAATAAATTTTAGCATAAAACATTTTCTTAAAGTGCACTTTAAGTTTACATACATTGGCGCATATTCATAGTCATAAGTAAAGTATACTTTAAGAGCTTAAAACTACTATGTATTTCCCTTTAAAAATACCGGTTTTAAACTCTTAAAATATACTGTGATTGTGACTATGATTATGAGGAATTTTTTTTTAATAATACCTCTTTTCCACATGATAAGTTTATTTTGCAAAGCCTTGAGTTTTATGTTGAAAAAGGAAAAAGGAATGGGGGTAAGTGCAGACATTGATGTATTCGCAAACTGGCTTTCTCCTCCGTTCGAAGTTTGCACATACATACTTGTATTTGGTTGCGCATATGCTTGCTTGGTTTATATGTTCATGCCACAAAAGAACACAAAATTTGTTAAAGTAAATTTTACGTTTGCAGAAGTGAAAAAAAGTTTAAAGGAAAATTGAAAAGACTTTGTCGAAGTAAACTGTAAGTGTGGAGAAGTGATTTAAAGTGGCTTAGCTTTAAAGTATACTTTAAAACAAAAAAAAGCCTACTTTATTTCACATTAAAGTATGCCTAAATGTATGCTAGCTATTTTTTGTAGCTTTGAAATATAGAATCTAATTTAAACTGTGTTTTAAGCCTTCTTTAAACTATATTATCATAAAAATAACTAGTGTTATGTATTAATTACCATCTTCTTCTTAGTTAAACGGAATGTTGTTAACGTTTTGTGATGCTCAAAATTTTTTGCTTAAAAGAAATTTCTAGTTACAAGTTAAGTTAATAATAACATTGAAGAAATAACAAAAACAAATTGCATTTAAGGTTTTTTTGTTTGACTTGCAACAAAATACACGCCAATAGAATTTAAGACTTTTTAAAACCGAGTGTTTAACTGTAAAAAGCCATCAAAATTTCTTAATTACTTTCATACAAAAAATTTTTCAAATTATTTTTACTATTTTTTCGTAACAAAATTTTTACTAAACTTTTTACATAAAAATATATATATATTTTTTTCGTTGTGTTATAATGTTACTTGTTCTTTAAATTTAGATTTTTCTTACTCAAAATTTCTTTTTTAAATTAGGAAGTTTTTTCAAAAACTTAAATTTTCTTTACTATAAATGTTTGTGTATTTGTATATTAGAGGTACAAAGGTAATGTGCGAAAAACAATTATCGAGTAGTTCGTTGAAAAGAAATTAACAAAAATGAAACAAAAAAAAAAAAAAGAAAACGAAATAAACCTTGTGTTTTGTTTTTAACACAAAAAAAATAAAAGAGAGAAAAACCAAACAATTTGCTCTTTTTCTATCTCTTTCTATTTGTCTTCTGTCTCAACTTTTTTTTTGTGTGTGTATACATTTGTGTCCTGTTCTTCTTCTATACATGTATGATGTTTGGTTAATATTTGGTTGTTACAGGAACTATTGCCCCATCGCGCGATTTACCCGAACTAACGGCCGAGGATACAATACGCATCATATTGTCGAACTTAAATTTAGTTGTACCCGTGGTAGCTGCTTTACTCGTCATAATTATTGCTATAATTGTTATTTGTATACTACGTAGCAAAGGCAATCATCACAAAGGTATATGACAAAAACCAAACTAATCTCAATTTTTTTGTTTTTGTTTCTCTTTCTCTCTTTCATTTTCTTTTTTTTATTATTTAATTAACTGTCCAAACATTTTCAATTATAAAATTTTTTGGTTAACAATTTGGTTTGTGTAAAATTTTTATTTTCGAAAAAAAAAACACAAAACAAAATATGAAAATTGCTTGCTTATTTGTTAAATGGTGTTCAAATATGGCTTGTATGTTAATTTTAATAATTTCGAAAATTCGAACTGGAATTTCGAAAATTCGAACATTTTCGAAAATGCATGCAAATAAACTAATTGTCCCAAAATCACTATGGTTTGTATAAAACAAACTAAAATACCTAAAATACCAAACCAAAAAAAAGGCACAGTTGCGCCTTTGGATGATGGCCGAGGTTCTGGCAATTTACATACACGCATACGTTTACCCGCTTGGATGCCAGAATGGTTAGATTTGAACTTCATGGTGCCCCTTATTGCCACCGTTATTGTGGTATTTGTGGGTATATTGGTTGTATGTGTTGCCTTATCAAGACGTCGCTCAGACCATTTGCACGGACAAAAGGATGTGTACTGTAGGTTGATTTATAAATGAATGCCTTAAAAATTTATCAACAACAACAATAACAACAATTAGTATTTTTTTTTTAAATAATAATATGTTGTCTTAGTTTAATAATTTTATTATATAAATACTATTTTTAATTAAAAGCTGGTACGAAGTTCATACGGAAATTCGGGTGCCCATGAGAATTGTATGTGTGAAAAAAAAATCTCACACAAATTCAGGTTGAAGTTTCTAAAGAAAAGTAAATGGAATTTTTGAAATTTATTAACTTATTACAGGCAAGTTATAACTATAAGTAGAGACTTTTTCGGTAAGCTAAAGCACAAATTAATTTTGAGACAATTGCTTGGTCACGGAATTTTTGATATTTCACATTTTTTGTATTTCTTATTAATTTTTGGTGTATTGTAAAATAAAAAAGTTAATGAATTTGTAATTTAGGTTAATTTTTATGGGCGTTTTAGGTCTTAAAAATTAAAATAAAAGATTATTTTGTCATCCTAAATTTCGTTGGAAAATCCCAACTTCATCTGGGATGTTTTTAATTAATCTGGTAACGTTTGTGAATTTGTTAGTATACCAAAAAATTTCCACAGAAGACTACACAAGTCCTTTTCGGAACAGAAGTAATTATAAATTTCCGTAAGAACTCCGTGCCAGCCTTAACAAAGAAATCTACAAATTTGCACCCAGCTTCTTCATAATATTGAATTAATTATTGTTTAAGTTTTGGATTTTCATAAGAAAAAATAATATTTTAAATTTGAAGGATTTTAGCCGGTGGGTAGACACATCAATATTATGCCAACAAAAAATGTCACACACATGCATCTTGTGTATGTATGGCTTGGGAAACGAGAATTTCCGGGCGCCACTTCCCGGGAAAAGACACACTCATATTCTCAGGAACCCGGGAAAATAATGAAGTTTTCTTTTCTAAAAAAATGTACAACACTTGTGATTTTAAAATCACATTTGTGGTTTGGTGGTGTTCTGAAAACCACAAAAGTTTTAACTTTTCGGTGTGATTTTATTCTTTCGAAAACACAAGAAAACAGCTGATGATTTGTTTAGATTTGATGACATTTTTTGTGTATTGAAAATTAATTAGTGTTTTGGTCAAAATATCAAGCGAAAGAAAACTAAAATTATTGTTTTTATATATATTAAAAACGAATTGAAATGCCCGGAGCTTTATTGTTGTCAATAATAGATTTCAAAAGAAAACAATTAAGAGATGAACGAGTTAAAAAAAGGTATTTTCGAGACTTGTCGAATCCATTGGATATTTTTATGTTGTCCCCTAACAAAAAAGTATTTTATTCAAATTTTATTTTATATTAAATTAAAAATACTCACATGATGAAAATTTTTAAATTTGGAGCGCAATTAATTTTATATTGGCAAAACAAAGAAGAAGTTTCAAGAGTTCGCACGGAAGCTGCCACTGTTTGCAATTACTTATTGTTGCCATTTGCTATTACTTTATGCGTAATTATTTTTAAAATGAAGCAAACAATTAAAAGTTAATAACTATTTCGAATATAATCTTACAAAAATAATTAAATTTTATTGGAAGTAGCTTTTTTATTTAAAAAAATCAAATATATTTCTCGTTGATTGAAATATTCAGCTACTCTGGCAAGCATCGATGTATTTTCGAATAAGAAAAAAAACAGCTGACAACTAAAAAGTAAATGCAAAATCACAAATCAAACGACAACATTTCTTGCAATATAAAGTGTCTTAATTTTTTTCATTATTTTATTTGGTGGAAAATTGCTAGTTTTGCTATAAAAATCAATAATCAATAAATCATTTAATTAATTTATTGCGAAGTTCAAAATAAAGTTACTGAAAAAATAACCAAGTGATTCTAAATCGGCAGACATTTAGCAGACCGATTTGAAATTACAAAAATTCAAAAATTTTTGTGTGCAGAACACCTTTCTGGTGATTTTCAGAACATACCTGATAATTATTTTTCGAAATACAGTAGTTTTCCGAATTAACGAACATTCGATTTAATGAACATCGTATTTAACGAACACTTAAATTTTTATTTCTGCTAAGTAAGTACTTTATATTACGAATAAAAATTTGATTTTGTACTCGGTTTAACGAACAAATGTAAAATAAAACGATGCACAAAACGAAAATGAGGAAGAGATTGATGAAACTGAAATTCTAGAGAACAAAATAAAACACGAAGATGTCATTAGGGGCTTCGAAATTTGTATTAAATGGACTCCGCAAAACAATATAAGTAGCACAAATTTAATGTTTTTAAGAGAGTTTAAAAAATATGGCATTAAAAAAGATATCCATTCCAAAAAGCAGACTGTGTTTATCGAATTTTTTAAATAAATTTTTTTGGTATTTCGGTGTTTTTATGAATTTTTCCTTTCCTTATACATATTTACAAAGAAATATTTATTTTGAATTACTATAAGTTTAACAAAAATTAAAAAAACACTATTCATATTTTTAGTTATGAATAAAATAGGCGACGCTAATGTTCATACAAAAATACTAAAATCGCGAATAAAAAATGAGATAGTGAGCGTAGGATTGACAACTGAACCGTAGATTTGGGACTCATATCAATTTTAAATATTTTGCAAAAGTGACTGCAGAAGAAGGAGGTGTCAATTGAACTTTTACTTCCACATTTTTTGAGGTTAAGAGATCATTCTTAACAAGTTCAAGCAGAATCTATAAAGACACATTTTTTTATAATAAAATATGGTAAAGAGAAATTTTGGGTATATGGAAAAAAGAGGGCATGGTCCATTGCAAAGTATTTTAATCCCTTGCCCAGTTTACGTACATTATATGTTCCTTTGAGAAATAGAGTTTTGTATAGCGAACATTTGTGGCAAAATACTAAGATTTGATTTTGCCACGCCCCTCCACACACAGACCAAAAGTCGACCTTTTCTCAAACCCACCAAATACATATAAGAAATTTCATAAAAATCTGGAAAACCATTTCGGAGGAGTTCAAGCGCGCAAAGCCCGAAACACAAGAATTTTATACATAAAAAGATATGGACTCAATTTTATATTTTTCTTTTAAATATCAACTAAAATTTTAATCAAACTTTCGACGAAATTACACAAAAAAAATAAATTGATATAAGTGACATGAAAATTGATTTTAATTTATATGAAATTCATTGCAATCGAATTTTTAATATTCATTTAAGACATTGAAAAATCGTCAGTTGATAAATTAACTCAATTTAGAAAAATTGTCGAACTTTTACATGAATTTTTTAAATATCTTTAATCAGTGTTCTAGATGCACTTTATATGCACTAATTGTCCCAAAGATTACTTAAAAATACATTGAAATTGATTGATTAGAGAAATTATATTTCCCGGGCTTCAACGGGAATTTTAATTTTTCAATTCCCGGTTCCCGCTAAAAAAGTGGGGGAAATCTCCAACAGTAGTTGTGTGTGATATCAAAGAATACCAAAGAGTTTTATATTGGCGAGAAATTGTTCACACATATACAAATATTGAGGCTGAATATTGATGTGTCTAGCAGCCGCTTCAAGTTAAATGTAATTAGTTTTGAATTTTTGTCGCATTTCGAAAAAATATTTGCGGTTGAGGAACTTACAATATATTACAATAAACTGTAAGATCTGAGTGATTTCGGTTATTTAAAACTTAAAATGTATGGTTATGTTTGAGTCAGCTGTACTGGAAGAACTATTTTCAAACTTGGAAACATTTTCCTGTACATGAAAATAGAACCCTTAATTTTTGATATTTATTTTTTCCGACTCTATACTACGAATTATATTGTCTGCGATACCGGAAAAAATATTATATTTTATAATATTTACAGGTTCAAACTCCTTCAAAGGCCCAAAGATCCCTTGTTCCATTTAATACAACAACTTCGGAAGATCAGAGCAAAGAAGTAAAAAAAAATAAACACATAAATCGTGAAACTAATTCTGCAAATGAAGTAGTGTCAAATAGAATAATATCGAAAGTCGAATGATTTTCAAATCAGTGTTCACATAATGCGGTGTTCACGTGTGTACTAGTGTACTTTTCATTACTCAATAATATTCAATACTTTTCATTTGGGTACTCAATACTACTCGATACTTTTAACGGATTTTTTTAATCTGTAACGCATATTTTTTATCTGCAAATTGAAGTAGTTTCTTCAAAAATTAAAAATAGATCTTCAACTGTTATTGGTTTTGTTTGTCTTTTATTATTAAATAAAAAATAAATGTAAAGCTAACTTTTAATTTAACGTTAACAACAACTTAAGAAATAATTTTATTGTTCTCAACAAAAAAATTATTTAGTTTTGATTTGATTAAAGAATCTTACAACGAGTTGTCTTTTTATACAGTGATGTATATTTATGCACTCTTTTAGCCACTCAACTTGCTTAAAAATACAACTCTAAAAGTATCGAGTAACTACTTTTGAGTATTGAGTAACCAAAAAAAAGGTAATACTCGATACTCGGTACACACTACTCAATACTTTGCCAGCACTAAAACATAGTGCGTGAGAACAGCTGCATACTAGTGAGTCGTATACTACGCGATTCGTCAGGGGATCTCAGGTTCGATTCCAGCGAAGATACGTTGACATTGTTGCAGACAAGCCAAATAGGCTTCACAGCTGGAGTTTGTGTTTCAAAAAAGAATTTAAATCACTCAGCTAAGAAAACTTGTTCACATAATTACTAGTGCCAGACCGAAGTCAACTTTTTAGGGCGATGTCGAAGCAGAAGCCGATGTTCAGTAAAAAATTTTAAAATTCGGTCTGACCGCATCCGATTTTTTTTTATAAAAAAAACATATCAGCAATACGTATAAATATTTTTGGAATCATTTAACTTATTAAATTTGCTTATAAAAATGCAAATTAATAAAATGTATTCTAAAATTTATAAATTGTTTTGGCAATAAGTAAAGAATGCGTATTAGAGTGATTCATCAATGAATTAAAGACTCAATTAAGTGACATATTTTGGGAATTAATGCAATAAAATCTTTTTAGCATCTTCTGTGATTGTTGTACTTTTTTCGTTTTAACTCCTGGGGCCCACGATGTCAAACGAATTCTTTTTTTTTTCATAAATTTACATTTAAAACAAAACTTTAGAATTTGTTTTGAATTTAATTGTAAGAAATAACGAATACGTGCGACATCGTGGGCGTGGCAGTTAATTTATTTCTCTTCACACTTGATTTTTTATATGATTTGACCAAAAATTTACCTTCGGCAAAAAGTAATTTCGAATACCGATTGTTAACCGAGTCCGAAGCAAAAGCCGAATGATCGGTCGGACAAGTAATAATTACCCATATGAAAAAGTAAGTTTCAAATGCCGCTCATAATTTCGAAAATAACACAATTAATATAGAAGTACATAAATAATTACAATTAATATACAAAATTATTTTTTATGGGGTGCAAATTTGTATTTTTCGCCTTAAGAAAAAAAGTGAAACTTACAGCTTTCCTCTTTTACTTTCCTTAAACTTATTTATTTATTTATTTTTATTTTATTTCTGTTTTATTAAAAAAAAAACAAAAATTTAACGTAATGGACTCACAGCGGAAGTTTTTCATTTCAAAGGTCACTCATTGTAAATAAATTATTGAGTTTTTTTTTACGTTCTTTAATCAGATTTTTAGAATAAGTGTTTTATGTATTTTTTTTATTAGTGTGTTCCAAAGCATGACTAGTTAAATAATTAACTACATATTAAATAGAGAAATAATAAATATTTCAACAATTCAACTACACAAATATACCACACACTGAGTGAAAAAGAAAATTCTTCACTTTCAAACTTTAACATCTTCAAATACAAAAATCATTCAAATTTTAATCAAAACTTCCCGGTTTTATTATTCGAAGCAAACACGAAAATACTTTGAAACATATTTCAGATACATCATCATCACCTAGATTTACAGTTTCATTTGTAATTTGTAATATTTATGTGAATTTAAACACAACACACTTGAAGCTGTGAACAATTTCATTCCAATCGAGCCCCTCCCTCACTATAAAATAAACGTAAAGACACCCATGTATCCATCCAAGTATCAATATTTAGCATTATTATTTCACCTCTCATTAAATTTTAAATTGGTAAAATTTTTTTTTACAAATTTTTGCGATAGAAATTTTAAATGCAAATATTCAAAGTACAAACTGTCAACTTTACATTTTCAAATTCTTCTATTTGCGAGAGACAAATGTATTAATTCTAATAAAAATTTCCCTTAAATAATCTTTCTATCTCCCCTTGTATTTCCTTCCATTGTACTATGAATATTTGTTATAAATGTAAATAATTCAAATATCCTTGTATCATAAATGTTGTAAATCTATAATAATCAAAATAATTAATTATATTCCCTGATAACGAAAAAGTGGTTCCAAAAATTGTTCACTGAAAATCTAGTTATTGATAACAAGATTTTAATGGCCTTTTCACAAACGATTAATAAAGCTATAGTAGGTTTAATGTTGAATTTTTATATGGCAAAACCGGTTTTAATGTACACATTAATTTTATTAATTGTTTGTGAATAAGGCCATAAATATATAGTCGACAAAGTGTTCTTGCAAAATATCGTAAACGATAATATCATATTAGGGGCTGTTCATACATTAAGTAGCGCCATTTTAAAATATTCCCCCTTATTCCGCAACTATTTGAACATTTCACATCAAAGCAATCGCAAAGCTATTGCTTGCTCGCTGTCGTCAACTATTTATTACTATTAACAGGCTCCTACTATTCTTTAAGGCTTAAAAAATATCAAGAGAATCCTGAAATAAGTCATGTGTTGTCGACAGCGAGTGGAGAAGAGGTGATATATTAGTGTTGCCTCGATGTGACGTTGAGAAATAGTTACGAAATAAAATTCAACCCCTTATGAAAATTGATTTTTAGATCCTCTTATCGATTACATGATTTTCTAAAGTATCGCTAAAATGGCTTTCTTTGAAAACTAAAGTATCGACAGCGTAATTCACAATAAAAATACAGTTATCGATAACGCAATTTCTCATAAAAATACAGTTGTCGATAACATTATTGATAACATTATTTTTAATAAAAAAACACTTATCGATAACATCATTTATCATTAAGATAAATTTATAGATAACATTATTTTTTCATAAAAGTGGAGTTATCGATAACATTATTTTTTTTATAAAAATACAGAAACTTTTTTTTATAAAAATACAGTAATCGATGACAACATTTTTCATAAAAATACACTTATCGATAGCATCATTTTTTATAAAAATAAAATTTGTTATAAATACAAAATTTTTAATAAAAATAATGTTATTGGCAACATTATTTTTAATAAAAATACACTTACCGAAAACATTATTTTTCATTATTTTTTTATAAAAAATAATTATCGATAGCATAATTTTTTATAAAAAAAATGTTATTGATAACATTATTCTTAATAAAAATACAGCTATCGCTATAATTATTTTTCATAAAAATATGTATAGTTATCGAGAACATTATTTTTTATAAAAATACAGTAATCGATTACATTATTTTTTATAAAAATATTGCAATCGCTAACACTTTTTTTAATGAAAATACTGCTATCGATAACACTTTTTTTATAATAGTATGTAATCGATAACTTTATTTTTTTAATGCAAATACAATAATCGATACCATGATTTTTTTTATAAAAATAAAGATATCGATAGCATTTTTATAAAAACACTTCTTTTAAATAAAAAATACAGTAATCGATAACATTATTTTTGTAATGAAAATACAATTATCGATAACATGATTTTTTATAAACGTACAGTTATCGATAACATTTTTTTTACAAACATACAATTATCAATAACATTTTTTTTATCAAATTCCAATTATCGGAAAAATGCCTTTTTATGAAATTTCAATTATCGATAACATTATTTTGTATGAAACTCCAGCTATCGATTAGGTGTCTGTTAAAATACATCCAAAAACAGTTATCGACAGCAACATATTGTATTAAAAAAATATTTGTCGATACCGTAATTTTCTATAAAAACATGAGTTATCGTTAACATGATTTTCTATGTTACTTCGGCTGTCAATAACATGACTTCTATGAAAATCGGATTGTCTATGATATTAATTTTTTTGTTTGATCGTTATTATGAGTGTAGAACATAATATTCTGTGAATTAAAGTGACATATAAAGATTTCCCTTTTTACAATTTATCAAAAAAATTTATTGCCGAATGTTTTGGAATCACTTTTTACACTGATATTCTAATTTACAACGATTGTTTAGTAGAAAAATTATTTGGAGAAACCTCTCAATCGTTGTAAATCTGATTTATAGCCGTTAAATATCTAGTAAACAAATCGATATTGTGTAAATATATTTTTTAAATTTAATCAGAAAATATCTAGACAAAAAGAACATTATGATTTCTTCTAAAGCAGTGTTTTCCCTGCTGTTTGAACTCTTTTAATTTGAGTAATTTCTTCCTTTTACCCTGTTAAATATTTCAGTTTAAAAAAAACTATTTCATACAATAATTTTTAGTTAAACTTTGCTCCTCTTTTTTCTACTCTATAAAATTAAAAACTAAGATGCTTTTCATAAGACAAAAAGAAAAAATCGCAAAAATTATAAACATCAAATCATTCATTCAAAAACATTAAGCTTTTAATCTAGTATTTGTTTCAAGTGGTTTTTTGTATATTTCATAAACGTTTTCTATCTTTAAAAGTTGTAAAAAGCACTTAATAAATTTTTAAAAGAAAGTTTGCATACGACCGGCTGGATTGTGAGTGACTTGTTGAAAGTATTTCAAAATAAAATGGCACAATTTGTTTATTGTTTAAATGCACCAGAAACATTTTTGAAACAAAAAAAAATAATAAATAAATAAATCTTCTAACCTAAACAAAACAGAAATAAAGTAAGAAAGAATTTTAGAGTTTGTTTTCCAAATGGAATTTTTGTTAAAAAAAAGAAAAAAAAATAGAAAATGGCAAAAGCATCTTCAGTATTTAAAAAAACACATTTTTGTTTTTCGGAACATCACGTATTAATTCTAGATGATGTAGTTTATAATCAGACTATGGGACCTGGCGCCACCTTGGACAAAAGACGACCCGACTTGCGTGATGAATTGGGCTACATTGCACCACCCAACCGTAAGCTGCCACCAGTTCCCGGCTCCAACTACAACACCTGCGATCGGATTAAGCGAGGTACAGTCATAAGTAAGCATCTAAATTTTCCAAAACAACATTTATTAATACATTTTTTCCTTTTTTTTCTAAATTTATTTTGATTCGGTTGCCATTAAAACATTGTTTCATTTTATATTTCAATATTCTTGAGTTGCAAAATATTTAAGAGCATACATAGAAGAGAGTTTACTTTACATCAGTTGTACTGAGAAATCCCAAAAAAAAAATAAAAAAAAAATATTCTTTTGCAAGCTTAAGCTTTAGCTTTATTATTAATAATTTCTTTCTTAAAAAAAACACCATCATCAATCCATTAGTAGATTTTTTTTATTTGTAATTTTAGTTTAATTTGTTTAACGAAAATATATGCTCAGTGATATTTTAAATTAATTAAATAAATAAATTAATTGAAAGTTTTGTAATTTGACTTCAAAAGTGAAAATATAAAAATGTTTGTCGTTTCATATGGAATGCCCCACATATCACTTGTCATGTGCTTTTTATTTGTTGGTGCATTCACTGTGCATATATTTTTTTGTTTTCTTAAACAATTCTGTATTTGCATGAATGTTGTTTATAAATGTTGTTGAAAATTTAGATCCTCAATTAATTTTAAATGTAGTAAAACAATTTATTTAAAAAAAACTGGCTAAAATTAAGTTCAATAATTCGTTTTATATACAAAGTAGATTTGTGTCGAACTCATTCAGTTCGCTCGTACGAGACAGAAAACTTCAAACCCATGTAATTTCAATAGAGTTGGATCGAACTCGTTCAGTCGCTTGTATTAGACAAAAACCTTTCATCGAACCCATATAATTTAAATGGGTTTGATCGAAGGTTTTTGTCTGAAACGAGCGACTGAACGAGTTGGACCCAACTCTAGATCCAACACGTTCAGTGGGCCGTTTTAGACAATAACTTCTCATCGAACTCATATAATTTAAATGGATTTGATCAAAGGTTTTTGACTAAAACTCTAAATTTAAATGACTGATCGAAGGTTTTTTTCTAAAACCAGCGACTGAACAGGTTTCACACAAATCCAACACAAACTAGACTTGGGTCCAACTTGTCCAGTTGATCGAATTAATTGTGCTGGAACTAGGAAAATAGATTATGGGACATTCGATTTGAATCATCCCACGCTGAAAGTGCCGGGAAAGACCTCTGTGAGGAGTTTATTCCACATACGAAGTGTAAGACTTAATAACGAATGTTCTCTGTAATGAATTATACGATTTATCGGCTAATCGACCACATATGGATGGGCTCGTAATGAAAAAAGTGTGGTACGCAGAAAAGTTCGGGTATCGAGAACAACCTCCCTAAATTCATTAGAGCACATTAATTTCTAGTAGCGAAACACACCCCACATTGCGATGATCTTCGATTGAGTCAATAGAGCTGGTTACCCCACTATCATCGATGAGCTTCTCAACCTCTCCTGTACGCGGTCGAGTACCTACAAAATAAACATGGAAGCACCGGCCCACACCTGAGAGCTGCATTCCATTTTAGGTCTGATATACGTGGTATAAATAGCAAGGAGATCGGTTGGTGTAAAATAACTCTTACACCGAGGCACCTGAATTCATCTCTTGAGACCTAGAAGATGCCATCTTTCCAACGAACATCACACTGGATCTTCATTCCAAGAATATCAAGAGCATCCGATTCCTTAATATCCATACCACATATAATTACAAGTGGAGCAGCACGTTCGGTAAAACATCTGAGCGTAAGCATGAAATACTGCGGTTTACGAGCTTTAAAATTGATCTTATTCGTATAACCACATTCAGAGATTGTTACAAGATCGTGATTAAGTGTATCATTCATAATTACGATCTTTACTTCAATTTCAAACAGGCCGGGTCTTTGACTAAATGAATATAAATGGAAAATACTGTTATCATCTGCAAAAGAATATATAGGATTTGAAGTTTGACATGGAAACTCATTTAGAAATATAAAAAAATATCGTGGGAGAAAGAACGGATCCTTGCGGTACCCCTTAAATAATCTTGAACTCGTTTGATGAAATCTCATGTACAACAACTCGAGACGTGAGCAAAACCGATATAAATTGAGAGTTCTTACAGAAGTGCGCATCATGTCACACACTGTCAAACGCCTTGGAAATATTTAAAGTCACCATCGTACATTCGCCGAAATGGTGAATGAAATGACTCTATTTTTCCCAGAGGAATGCAAGCAGATCCGCAGTAGAGCGACCTCTACAGAAGCCATACTGGGCGGTCGTTAAGTCAAGTTGGGCACCCTTGATCAAACCATACAGTTGGGTTTGTAACAAAGGTGTGCGGCGTCTACCAAGAGCTACTCATCTAGTTCGCCGCAAGTCTGCAAGCAAGACCGGTGTCGAACAGATTTTTTCAACTAAAATCAGCTCTTGCATACAAGTGAAAGAAAAAATGCTAACGTAGATTAATAGATTTGAAACAAGGTTTTGTTAGAACAAAAGCGGAACAACTTCGAACCGATCTGTTGAGTAGTGTTGGGTCCAACTTGTTCAGTCGCTCGTTTTAGTCAAAAACCGTTGATCAAAACCATCTACATTATATGAGTTCGATGAAAGATTTTTGCCTAAAACGAGCGATCGAACGAGTTGGATCCAAGTCAAACTTTTGAGCAAAATTGTACATCAAATTCAATTAACAAACCAATAATATTCACTTATTTTTCGATATTTTTTTTAATAATGATAAGTGATTATTCAAGCCTTAGGTAAGTTTATAAAAAAAACGTATATTATTTATTTTTTATATCGATATTTCGCCAATATCGTTGATTGGCTTCTACAGGAAATAAATTTTTTTTATTTCGATTTATATTATTTAAAAAACAAATATTTTTAAATAATGTAAATCAAAATAAAAAAAATGTATTTCCTGAAGAAGCCAATCAACGATATTGGCGGAATATCGATATAAAAAATAAATAATATACGCTTTTTGATATAAACTTACCTAAGGCTTGAATAATCACTTATAATTATTAACAGACCAACCTAAATTAGCGCGCCAAGCGTAGCGTTTTCCAGCGGGTAACTTTTACCCTGAATTGACTTAACGCTGTATCAAAAACAGTAATGCTAACTTATCTTATTTAATAAAAACCGCAAGATATACATAAATTAAAATGGAACTAAAACTAGCCGACACTATTTTGTCTCAATAACAAAAGGAAAAAGGAAAAAAAACAGTTTTTAACAGCCAACTTCACTACTTAACATGCAGTCAAAATTGGACTTTCTATTTGCAAAGAGTTGACGATGCTCTATTTGGGTTTGCTTCAAACATTTTGTATGAGCGTGATAATTTTTGACAGTTAGAAAGCGCTTGACGCGCTGATTTAGGTTGGTCTGTCAATTGTATGGGTTTGATGAAAGGTTTCTGTCTAAAATAAGTTATTGAATGGGTTGAGACTGTGCTAAGCACACATTAAATCACTAAAAGCGACAAAGTAATAGAGTTGAGTGCAACAGCGGTGTTCTAACTAGATGAGTTCAGTTAATAGAATCTTGTTTCAAATGTATTTAATTTATATTGACTGACGTATTGGGCCCAACTCTACTGTTTTTTTTTTTTGTTTAAAAGGACAAACACAAACCGCAAAGCCATTTTGGCTTGTCTGCAGAAACACCCGGGGTCTAGGCAGGAATCGAACCTGCGACCCAGGGCTAACCACTAGTCTACGGAGGCTCCCCTTGTTGAACACAAGCCAAAGCAACAACTTATTTTATTATGAAAGAACTGTTGGACACAAGTCTACAAACTAGACTTCGAACGAACTCGTGCAGTCGTCGCTCGTTCTAAATAAAAACCTTTGATCAAACGCATTTAAATTACATTGATTGCATCAAAGATTTCTGCCTAAAACTGAATGAGTTCGATCTCAGTCTACCACAAACTGAATCTCAATACGTTTTAAATATCCCTTTTATACATTTTGTCCAAAACGAACCAACTACTATCGTACAATTTTAATTTTGTCCAGTTTTTTTTGGTATCACTAATTTCTTTCTTTTTTTATTTATTTAATGATTTTGTTCTAAAATCTATAAATATATTTTATTTTTTCATACAACTCTGGCTTCTGTCTGTGTCCTCAAACACACATTCACACATTTTTTATGTTGCTGTAAATTATTATGATTTAAATAATTTATTATGTTCTCAAATAAATGTTGTAAATACGATTAAATTAAAAACAAAACACAACACTTAAATCGTAATAAATTAAAACCAAAACAACACACACCCACATATTCGAAAATTATTTCGAATAAATTTTGTAAAAAAATGTGATCTTGAAACTAATAATCAGCTCGTGGTGGCATGCGTTCTAATCACTCCACTTGGGATCCCAGAAGACCCAATTTATATGAAGAACTAAAACCGCCACCAATACCAGTTCATGGTAATCATTATGGTCACACTCATGTGGTCAATGAATGTGCTTACAGACATCCAGGTGGGTTTATTAAAGTCCAAATTTTTTTTTTCGTTTGTTTATGTGTTTAATTTTAAGTTCATTGAAAATAATTTTCATTTGTTATTTTTTTTACTAATAAGAAAATACTAATGTTTAGTTTAAAATAAATTATTAATTTTTGGTTTTAGGATGGTGTGATCGATAACATAAATTATCGATAAATGAGATAAATGTTGTGATATTTTTTTGTTTACTAAAAACTTAATTCTCTAACTTTAATTATAAGTTTTCAATAACTTGCTTATTATCGATAACCAGAATTATAAATGATAATCAAATGCATAAGTAAATAGGGTATGAATTTGTTGTTTATCGATAACTTATCGATGGCACAGTTAATAATATACAAATAAGAACGAGTTGATTTTCGCATCGAAAAGCCGAATTACACCCCTTGGAAACAAGAAATTGAAACCGATATTTTTTGGCACTCTAACGTTAACAAGATATTCATGATATTTTCGACTATTCATGATATGTTACGAGTATTTATCGAGAATTATTTTTTACAATCATTTATAGAAATTTCTTGATTTCCAAAATCTAGTATAACATCGATTAAAAAAATTTAGCCAGTAAATTCAGTTGTTTCAAAACAGTAATTGAAAAAGAAACAGCAATTTTTATCGGTATATTTTATTTATTTTATAAAAGTTTTTGAAAATTTTGTTTGAAAAAAGTTTACACAACTCGTAATTAATGAAAAAAAAATAATTTCGTGGCATTGAGAAATAATTCTTTAGTTATCAGTAACTAATTTTTTTTAATTATTGATAACTTATTTTAACGAAATTTATAAATTAAGCTTTGATTTCTAAAATTTAGTGTGTTATCGATAACAAATTTAGCCAGTAAATGAATTGATTTCGATAACTAGAATTATTGGAAAAAATCTACTTTTATCGGAATGTCTATTTATGACAATTTTCCCCTGTTTTCGATAACAAAACACTCAGGTTTTCCATAACAAAATTTTATGCTTCTCGATAGCTAAGTTTTTATGTTATCGATAAATAAATTAATGTATATTTTATTCATTGTTTTTACTTTTTTTTCACATCTATTATTTCACTTAATTTAATTAAAAATCTTAATCTAACGGTCGTTCCTAACATGTTTCTAACACATCAGTAATTGTAAGTAATCATTTTTAAACATGAAATCTTTGAAAACCCGGTAAACTGTAAATAGTATAAATAAAAGCATGCTCCTTAATAAACACCCTTTAATCACTCACATATTCATACACTTCAGCCGCCAAACACACCATACACGTACTACACTTGACACTTAAAGCCAAAATTATGCCAACACCGCTAATTTTTTTGGTTCTGTTTTTATTTTAATAAATTTTAAAAATCATCATGAAGGTATGGAAGATGAAATTTGCCCCTACGCTACTTTCCATTTGTTGGGCTTCCGCGAAGAAATGGATCCCACCAAGGCAATGAACTTCCAGACCTTCCCCCATCAAAATGGACATGCACCACCCGGTCATGCCGGCACTATGGGACCACCCGGACATCCTGGACACATGCACTCTCGTTCTGGTTCTCAGTCTATGCCACGTGCTAATCGTTATGCCCGCAAGAATAGTCAAGGAGGACAATCATCGATTTATACTCCAGCTCCTGAATATGATGATCCCGCCAATTGTGCTGAAGAAGATCAATATGTGAGTAGAACATAAATATTTCAGGGAATTTCGGACAATTTCTTTCTGTATGATTTCAGCGCCGTTATACTCGCGTTAACTCGCAGGGTGGTAGTTTGTATTCTGGACCTGGTCCCGAATATGATGACCCAGCCAATTGTGCTCCTGAAGAAGATCAATATGGCTCTCAATATGGCGCTCCTTATGGCACACCTTATGAACATTACGGTTCTCGTGGCTCCATGGGCAGACGTAGTGTCGGTGAGTATGAAAATTTTTCACAATTGAAACAACAACAAAAATATATTGTGAACTTTTAATATGAAATACAGGTTCTACTCGCAATCCTGGTAATGGTTCCCCTGAACCACCACCACCTCCACCACGCAATCATGACATGAGCAATTCCTCTTTCAATGACTCTAAGGAAAGTAACGAAATTTCCGAAGCCGAATGTGATCGTGATCATGGACCACGCGGCAATTATGGCGGTAAGTTTAATTCCCTGTTGTTATTTAAAATTAATAAAAAAGAAGAAGAATCTTGGCTTTTTTTCTAAGAATATCATCAAACAGATTTGAGTCATTTATATTTAATTTAAAAGAAAAAATTGTTTAACATTTTTTTTATAACTTCTAACAAAATTTATCTTATTTCATTTTTTTTCAAAATTTTATGAATTATTTCTTTCTTTATGGTAATTTTTTTTTTGTAAATATAATTGTTTAACAGAAGATACTACGGATGGTGAGTGTGTTACTGGAATAAATAAAATTTAAAAAAAATGAAAGAAACATTTGCCATTAATCACTTCGACTGTTTAACATTTCGAAACATTTTCCATTTATTCAAAAATAAAATCATTCCAAAGACACAAATCACTCATTGAATGTCATCTTCTTTACTGTATTATTTAAATCAGATATAAATATAGTCTACATCTGAAGTTTGTTGAAATTTAATGAAAAATATAAATTAGAAATTCTTATTTTATAAGAAAACAGCTCCATTCAACAGTATGCGCTTCTAAAATTTACTTGTTGAGATTTTTTTTAAGTTCCAGTGCAATTCATTGTAGAGATTGTCCCGCTTGTCTGGGAAATATACTGCTGGATTATGTATTGGCACTTTAAAAGTGAGAAAATTTAAATCGATCCTGATGCCGTCTAGACTTCATCCCCTTAATTCCCTTATAATGCACTTGCATTAGTATAAGTTGTCGCCAGAGTGCTGGATCAATAAGAAACACGAAGGGCAATCAGATGCATACTTTGGTCTTCTTGTACTTCAAAAGTGTGCAACAATAAAATGTATTTCATCTAGACTTGTGTCCAAAAGTATGGGTTCGATGAAGGGTTTTTGTCGAAAACGAGCGACTGAACGAGTTGGACCCCAGTCTGCTCTTTTGAACTAAATGAGGTCTTGGACATGAGTCAAAGCAAACACTTTAATATAAATTAAGTGGTTACAAAAATTGATTGGAACGTGAGCGCAACTGCGTCGAACAGAGATGTTGGACACAAGTCTAGTTTCAAACATCCAAAAGAGAGGAATTACAAATCCCTACGAAAAACATTCAAGACAAATAAAAATTGAATTCTTCAATTCACAACATTTTTTCCGAACCGTTTGTTTAATTTTGCCTCAAACTTTCTTACTAATTTCTTTTTTATATATAAATTTAAGGAGTTTAAAACACGGTTTGATTCGAACGTGAGCGCAACTACTTCGAACAGAGGTGTTGGACACATGTCTGGTTTAAAAACATCGAATAGAGAAGAATTACAAATTCCTTCCAAGAAATATACAAGACCAATAAAAACTGAATTCTCCAATTCACAAAATTTTTTCCGAACTATTCGTTTACTCTCGCCGACAACGTTCTTGCTAGTTTCTTTTTTATAAACAAGTTCAATGGGTTTTAAAAACGGTTTGATTCGAATGCGAGCGCAACTTCTTCTAACAGAGCTGTTGCACATAGAGTTGGGTCCATATAAATTAAATCGGTTTGATCAAAGGTTTTTGTCTAAAACGAGCGGCTGAACGAGTTGGACCCAACTCTAGTTGGACACAAGCAGTGTTGCCACCTCAGGTGTAATTACACATATCATGTGTAATTTTTAGTTTCATGTGTAGCCCATGTGTAATTGGCTGCATGTGTAACTCATGTGTAATTTAAAATTTGTATTGTGATGACAACTGTGATGACGAAAAACAAGGATTGGCTGTGATATTTAAATTTATTTATGAACATGTTTTGTATTTTTTTGCTTTACATATATTAATAGCCTATTTCTGATTTAAGAAAGAACGCCATCATTGATTTCGATTTCTTTACTTTATTTCTCATCGAACAGTGACTCGATAGACAACTCGAATGAAAACGTAAATGTTTTCATATAAAATCCGATGTGGTTGTGCTTTCGCAACAAAATTTTTATATTTAATATAAATAAAGATAATTTAAAAATTATCTGGAAATAGCTGTCCAACAATTTAAATTCGCTTGGGCCTCCCACTGGTACTATTTGTTAATGAAAAAAAAGATGAGTACTTTTGTTTGTATGCTATAGAAGAAACATATTGACACTATCTGTGAAGTAAGTTCGAGTATTGTGGTATAGAACTAGAAGCTGACAAAACCAGGATTGATGAATTCAAGATCTCAGAATTCAATAAATAATTTGATTTGCTTTTTGGAAGCTATGCAAAGTGGTAATAAAAAAATTTAATAGTCGTGTGATTTACTTTTTTTGGGTTCACTGAAAAATGTCAGACATGCCAAAGAAAAGTGAAATAAGGTAATGAGAAACAGAAAAAAGGAAAAAAACGATATGTTTAGATAAAACAGGTATTTCATTGGCCTGAACAGCATTAAAAATCCTTATGAAGTACTCTAAACTGTTAAGCTTAATTGTATTCCCAGTTACATAAACAAATTTGAGACATTTTTTTAACTACCCGAACATCACTTGTTACGGTCATATATCCATTCAAAATCACCATCGGCCACTCACGCTAATGTACAACATTAACAGAAAAATGTATAACCCACCAATTTTTTCAATTGCTGGTTTATGGGA
Source organism: Gymnocheta viridis (assembly GCA_956483585.1). Taxonomy (NCBI): domain Eukaryota; kingdom Metazoa; phylum Arthropoda; class Insecta; order Diptera; family Tachinidae; genus Gymnocheta; species Gymnocheta viridis. The sequence continues at coordinate 110,186,028 of OY101441.1, forward strand.
TTTTGCCCTTTCACTCAAATATTTATAAAACATGGGCTCCAAAGACTCTTTCACTTTCCTGAACGTAATCGAATTAAGCTTCAAACCAAATAAAAATAGGTATTCCACATTATTCGAACTTACTCTAGACGTGGGCAGATTTAAAGTCACAGACTAAAAAAATAGGGAAAACCAAAAGAGTCTTAGAGAGACGGGCTTATATATACAAGACGCTGTTTCTATCGCCAACTGAAGCACCCGTGGGTAAAGTGTTTGGTGTAAATCCACTAATCAATTGATGATTATTTTGTTGCAATGGTGGAGTCACCAACTAGGTGCATTAAAGCTGTTGCAGTGCTTACACAAAATAGTAACCCGGAAACTTCCCAGCACAAAAAAACTATGTAACAATGAATACTTGTGGCCACAAAATGGCCAGCAAATATATAAAAATTATCAAAAAATGTTACTGCGACAAAACATAACCAAAATTTTTTGAGTGATAATGAGCAAAAGGCGAAATCCGCCGACAGCTAAGAGTACCAAATAAACTTGCGGACACAGAAAAAGCTAATTCTTTAAAAATAATGGCTGATGCTGGTGAGGTGCAAACTGAATCAGCAAAGAGGATGGCTAACGCCGCCGAAACAACAGCAGCAGGTTTAATGAATTAGTTAAATCCACAATAAGGAAGAAAATATTTGAGAAAATTTTATAAATACTTTTTTATTATTTTATTGGCATACGTATGTACGTAAGCTAATGCGAATGAAAGTGAGTGCCAATTAGAACTCCAAATTGCTCCGAATTCGACCGAGTGGCTTTCATTCGCTTAAGTTTACTTTCTTAAAATAGAAATAGGCTATAAGTTTTTGTTTGTGATTGTCCTTTTTACACAAAACAAAACTGTGATATTTTTAAAGAGAATGATGTAGAATCGGTCTAAAGAAGATTATATATCTACAAAAACAAAAAAATTTCCTGAAGAACTTGGAAAGTACCAATAATAATAAATAAATCGGAATAATATATAAAAATAATGTTTTATTAAATGACCTTGAAAGCCCAAATATTGAAAATATATTCATCATAAAATAATGTTGGAATTACATCAAAAAGGTCAAATATTTAATCTAAACAAATCAAAGCACGTTATATTACAAAAAAAAAGAAATCAAGTGTAATTCCTACTTTCATGTGTAATTTTGGCATGATGCATGTGTAATTTAACATTTCGTTGGTGGCAACACTGGACACAAGTCAAGTTTTTTTTTTACATCGAAAAGAGAGGAATTACAAATCCCTACGAAAAACATTCAAGACCACTCGGAACTGAATTCTGCAATGTACTTTTGCCTCAAACATTCTTACAAATTTCGATAAAATATTCGTGCACAACATCCCCACAACTTTTGTCACATCATTATGTTTTTAATTACTTTTGAAATCATCTCGTTTTCAAATATTTCGTACTCAAGTGTTGTAAATCATTTTTTTTTATAAAAATCATTTGCGTTATTTTAAACAAAATATATTTATTTTATCATAAAAAAAATCATACTGTGTTTTGCAAAAAAAAAGTAATTTTTTTTCCAAATTTTTATGTTTAAATTTATTAATTGGTTTCTTGATGGTTTTCAATTAAATTTTATTTCATGTCAATTAAAACTTTATTTCATTTAATGCACATTTTATCATACCGCACATAATGTAATTGAATTCATGTTTATTTGTGACTAAAACAACATGATTTTTTTTAAATTTATTTTAAGAGAATAATATTTAGTAAACAAAATTAAATGGCGCTTAATTGTAAAATAATCTTGCAAAATTTTTGTTGAAGCAATTCTGATTTTTTTTAGTGGGAAACAGGAAAACACATGTTCTGCATGTTTATTTCTATTTCATCACTCTCTGGGCAAAATTGGAATTAACGCAACAGAAATTGCAAAGTGTGAACAGGGACAAATAAAGTGACTTATAAAATTTTACGTACAAATTAATTAAAAATTTAGTATATAATAATATTTAATATATTTTTTGATAAAAATTAGTGCCGTTTAATTAAGACGATGAGTGCCACTTAATTTTGTATAAAAAATATATATTTTATTTATTTTTATTTTATATATTTTTTTCTTGTGTGAATAATGAAAGCATGCATCATATTCTTTGATAATTTAAAAAATTGTTTGTCTTTAACTCATAGTCATATATTTTTTTTAAGAATTTCAAATGACATAATAATTTTTTTTGTAAATATTTTTTTTTATATTTTTATCATCGCCCCCTTTAAAACGAAAATCACCATCTTTCAAAAATAAATCTTTAAGCAGAAAATCCTATAGTTTTGTATTTATAAGAAAATTAAAAACAACAAAAAAACTGTTTAATTTCTTAATTTTTATTATTTTTTTTCGTTTCTTTTCATTTCTACTTTTATATACTCAATATTTATTGGAATATTTTAAAAAAATTATTAAACTTAAACCTGGGTCTTTTTTTATTACAAAAAAAAAACAAAAAACAAAAATCACGTATATAAAATAACTTTGGCAATTTGTTGTAAAAATGTGAAACAAAATTTCGAAATACATAAAAACTCGAACAGCTGTTAAAAGATCCCCTCTGCACAAGGATCAACGTACTACAGAAGAGATGCGTAAATTGATTGAAAGGTAAAGTAAATGATAAAGTAAAAAAAGAAAACGCACACTATTTTACCCAGTACAATTAAACTAAATTAAATTAAAGCCAGTTGCATTAAAAAGCATATTAAAATAAAATTTTAACTAATAATTAAAGTTGAAATGAGAGTATAAAGGGTCAGTTTTTAAGGTAAAAGCTTTACTAAACTTAGATTTATATTTTAACAGTGTAATTTATTTTTGTTTTGTTTTATTGCTGCTACATAAAACTAGTCAAATAACAAGGGTCACTGCTTATTAGATCCACTGCTTTAATCCTTTCTAGCCGATACTTTCAACTAACAATTCGTTTTAGCGAAAAGAATGCGCTAAAAAAACCTCCCCGATTAAGCTTTTGATTATAGTTAAACTATTTCGATTAGAATTTTTCTGATTTTCCTTTTTGATAGTGAAAAGAAAAACCAACTTCAGTCTGACTAAAATTTGAAGCATAAACTTATGACGTTTTTTTTTTTCTAAAAAAAAGTGCAACAATTTTTTGCCCGTTTTATTGAAAATTTGCAACATAATGATTTTTTTGAATAGTTTAAATAGTTTAAGTTTTTGTCTTAAGAAAACATTTTTTTTTTGATAAAAAGTAAAAGAAATGTTAAATTTTTTTAGAAAAGAAAACGACATTAATAATGACTTCATACCTACATAATTTTCTTAATGAACTCTATACCGACTGCATGACTTTATAGTAGCCGCCATCGTGTTGTTTATTTTACGTCATTATTATCTAGAAAATTGAAAAGAGTTGGCTGCCTCACACTACTTAATTAAAAAGTTTTCATGGCGTGGAATTAAACGCAACAAATTGTCTTCTTTTTATTTTTTTGATTTAAGAATTTTCATCAAAATAAAAATTTAAGAAAACCAAAACTTTACTAAATAGAAATGTAACTAATTACATTTAATGTTAATAACGATTTGAAATTAAAAATAAAGGTATCATGATGACACGTTGGCGGCCACAATTATAATTAAGTTATTATTGTTTTTATTCTAACAAAACGTGCCTTTTGCTTTAAAAGAAAAGAGATGAACATTTGCAATTTGTACAGGAAAACAAAGTTTCCAGATACTTTTTAATTTTCGCAAGATTTCCCAACTTCAAAATAAAAAGAGTTTTCTTAAAAATACCCGGTTTAATAAAACACCTCTTAAAAGTCGAAATTGTACTTTTAAAATACTAAAAAAAATATCGTAACCCTTAAGCAAACACCAGGTCCTGGGCAGGCATTTTTGAGATTTTTTTTATTTTTCACATAGATAGCATAGACATATCATCCTGATTTTTTATAAATTGCTCAATAAAAGTGTTTTTTTTATATATTGAAACGATTAATTTGGCTCAATTTCAAACCCGAGTTTACCCATTTATTTATTCTAATTTTTTTATTTTTTTAATTTTTATTAGAAATTTTTTTGGATAAATTCATTATTTTTTTATTAAGAGAGTACTATATATAGAACAATTTTTATTATTCATCAGACTAGTAGAACGGATCAGTACTGATTTCGAGGTCGCTACACCATCTCATCAGCGTTCTTTGTTCGATTTTACCACTTTTGACGGTGGATACTAGTGATCAGGAATATCAACTATTTAACCGTATTATTTAACAAATTAGAATACGAAAAGTACAAACTCATTCATTTTCACATGTCAAAACAATTTCGGTTAGTACGAAATCCCATCTATGATGAATAACTACTCTCTCTTGCTTATTCATAATGAATTTATCCAAAAAATTTTCTAATAAAAATTAAAAAAATTAGAATAAATAAATGGGTAAACTCGGGTTTGAACTTGAGCCAAATTAATCGTCTCAATATATAAAATACTAATAAAAGTTCGACTAATTACTTATAAACATTAATTATAAAAGTGTTTTGTATAAACAAAAAAATTTAAAAAGATTTAATTTTATATCTTAGGGCGTGGCAAACACTCTTAAAAAGTTTTTTTTTCACGTCTGAACCACCAGGGGCCCATTTTTGTATAAAAATCATTGCATAAAATCAAAACGTATGAAAAACACACTAAACACAAAAGAAGTCTTTGCTTGCGTTGACAACAAAATGTTTCTTCTGTGAGCGATAGCAAAAGCAATTTGGACACCAATGACTATCGAAGAACTAGAAGGTTTCTGAGAAATATTAATTTATACTTTCTTTTGCGCAACAATGTCCTTGACGAAATTTAAAGATCTCTAGGGGATATACGATTTGAGAACCGCCGTACTAGGTCATTCCGATCTCAGTCTGACAAAGCAGATATTTGGAACTTGCCAAACATAAACCTTAAAAATATTTATAAGCCTTACGAAAATATTACGTTGGATGAGCACTTTTTTCCGTTTACAGGAAGAATGAAGTTTACCCAGTATATTCCCTCGAAACCTGGAAAATATGGCATCAAAATATGGTGGGCATGTGGCGCAAAAACTCATTTCTCATTAGAAGGTTATACCTATACCGGCATACAGCAGGGCCAAATTCGAGCAGAACAATCGTTGCCGATAATTTTTTTACGACTCTTGATTTATGTCAGCAACCAATTGCTATTGGTCTTGGTTTTGTTGGCACCCTCAGAAGCCACAAGCGATGTATTCCACTGGAAATGAAAAAACATCCAAAAAGAGAAGTACTGTCTAGTGAATTTGGGTTCCATGACAATATTCGGATATGCTCCTTTGTTCTAAAGAAAAATAAGGTCGTTATATTATTATCAACAGTTCACTACCTGTAGTAAATAAAATAATCGGTTGAAAAAAAACTCAACTATAAATTAACTATTTTGCAAATGACTACAAATTGGATTGAATCTCATGCAGATATCAACCAAACATATTGCATAGAAACACACGTAAGAAATAAATAAAAGGAAAATAAGTAAATGAAAAGAAAAACAAAATAAGCATGCTATCATGAGCTTTTTAGTGAAAATAATTATTTTAGTTTGCATCCAAAAAAAGCAATCCTTACGTGAACAATTAGGAGAGTGGTATCATCGAAATAAGCCGTCGCGTAAATGTTTTGATGAACTGCTGGCAATTTTAAAAGGAGAAAACATAGATGTGCCATTAAGTCTTAATGCATTTTCCCAGAAAAGTGATTGTTTAATCGAATCAAAATCAAAATCTTCCCAGGGTTTTATACTCATTTTGGAATTTTCAAACAATTAGAAAGGGTTTCGCACTCACTTCAATATTGTGACGAAATTTTGGTTGACATTAATATTGACGGCCTTCCATTGTTCTAAAGTTCAAAAGCCCAATTGTGGCCAATTTTGATGAAGGTCGTCAATATTACAAGTTTATCCTCGATGAGTTATTCGTGAACTAGACACTTTGATGCGAAATGGACTAAAATGCCTTATTTTTATATTAAAATAATTATTTTTAATGTTTGTAAGTAATTAGTCGAACTTATATATTGTATATATTTATATTGAAGCGATTAATTTTTATAATTAATAATAAAAAAAATAATGAATTTATCCAACAAAATATTCTAATAAAAATGAAATAAAAAAAATAAAAAAAATCGGGTTTTACCTTGAGCCAAAATAAATCGTTTCAATATAATTATTTTTATATAAAAATATATTGAAATTAAATTGTTTGAAAATGATTTAAAAAATATTGGTTTTTAAATAATTTAGTATAAATCAACAACAAATTGATTGAAAAATAATTAATTAGTAGTCAACTTAGAAGTCATGCAGAGATGGCCAATTGACTATTGCCTATGACATGTCCATGTTAAAATAATGTGTCGGCGGCAAGGAAAAAAGTCACTTAATCCACTAGATGTGGTTATTAAAAAACTAGTTTGAAGTTATTTAAAAATGTGTTTGACTTGATACAGGGTACTTACTAGAAGAAAAGCTTATAAATCAATAAAAAAGAGAAAAAGTCACCGCAAAAGTTGTAAAATTTAGAAAAAGTTGTAAAATCTTTTAAAACGAGCTACAAATGCAGGGAATGTGAAAAACTCGCAAAAAACTACAAAAATGGTGAAACTTCGCAATAACTTCCAATCATTGGGAGGATTAAAATGTGTTTAATATCATTTAAAAGTTCATGAAACAATAAAAAATAGAAAAAGTCACCCACAAATGCAAAAAATGCGAAATTTCGCAAAAAGTTGCAAATTTTTGAAAAAGTCAGAAAAATTTTTAACCATATACCCGTGTAACCTGCTATCGTGAATGTGTTTAGATCTTAATTTATCTTTGTACTTGGTTAGTTTTGCAATAGTTGGTGATATTTCCTCCGGCGACATCATTTATGTTTATTTTTTATTCATATTATTGATTTTTTTGCAAAAATCAAACGTATAAGTTGAATAATAATTAAAAATTGTTGTCAAACTCACAAATTTCTCAAGCAAATGTTTACACGACTCAGCATATGTACCACCAAATAAAGTCAACATATCGTATAAACACAAAAATCGTATTCTAACTCTTATGTTGACATTTCATTTGCTGACATGTGCTGACATACAAAAATTTGCTACTTTCAACATATCATGTGGACGCCAAACAGATTAAATATGCTGATAGAGACATTTGTTATTATTTTCAAACATATGAGTGTAAGCATACATATGCTGATTCAACATACCGTCTACACTAAGCTTTATGTTATCAAAAAATAAATAAAACTGACTTTTAGGAAAACGGTGTTTCGAATTATTCGGAAAATTGCTGTTTCAAAAGCCCCGGTTTCGAATTCGGTTTGGTGTAAAAATAAAACCAATAAAGCGGTTTTTCTAAGATGTTCACAAATATTTAAGGATCATGTACAATCTGACTCCATTATCCAATTTTACATTTTCGGTGCCAGTTTAGGGGATTTGTTCCCCAGTCGGGGCTATTTTTCGTGTTTGGTAATAAAAATTGTTTGGGACTCGGGAGAAAATTGTTCTCCTCTCAACCTTAGTTTTTCTAATCCTTTTTTATTTTCATAACGATATTATTGTTATATATATTTTTTATCAATATTGAAAAAGACAACTAAATTGATCGGAATACTGAAAAAATTGCAACGTTTTAAAAGAAAATGTCCGATATATTTGATAGAAATTTCAATTGAAAATAACTACCCTGAAAATATGAATTAATTTGTTATGAAAATAAGTTTTTTTAGTAGAATTTCTGCGTATTAAAAATCGAAAATTGGGGATATCACTGGGAGGGCTGACTCAGAAATATTTCAAAATAGCTTTCAATGAAGAAAGAATACGCAACATTTATTTTTTCATAAAGCATTTTTAGTTGTGAACGAAGCTTCCTCTACTTATTCCAACTTTCCGGTTTTTCATATTATCAGACGATATCGTTTAAGCCTCCCCGTTTAAACAAAAATTATTTTTTTAAATAATTTAAAAATCGGTTAAAAAACGATAAGCCGGCACAAAAAACCGGGGTGTTGAATTTTTCGAAAATATAATTTATTCGAAACTAATTAATTAGTTTTTCAGTTGCGGTTTTTGAATACTCCAGATGGTACCACGTGCCACAAAAGCTGCCAAAATAGTTACAAAAAATATTAAAAAGTTTTATTTGTTAAGGGTTTTTCTTTTTAATTCTTTGAAAAAAGATATCGAATAATAAATTTAATATGTAGTTACAAAAAATATTTTTTATAAACACTTAAAAATTATATTCGGTTAAAAAACCGATAAACTGACAAAAAAATCATCCTATCGAAAGAATTATTCGAAACCGGTAAAGTTTTTAAATACTCTTTTTGATTTTGAATGGTCAGCAAAAAGGCGAACAGAGTTTTTCTTCTGACGGTGGCTGAGGGTGAAATTTTCGGCGTCGATGACTTAAGCTGGAACCATCCACATTTTTGTGCGGACAAATTTTTTTCATATGTAGTTTGAGATCTCCCTTCTCGAGATAGAAAGAGAGAGATAAACGATTTTGTTTCGACAACTCTGAACTTGAATTGTTTTAAGTACTTTTTTTCAGGACAAAATTGTACTGAGTTGCCACATTATAGTGTTGCAAAAGCAGTTTTACAGCAATTTATTTTAATTTTAAGTTTTTTTTTCTTGGAAATAATTTCGCTTTATTAAATTCATTACCTCTTAAAAGAAGCACCTGATTTTTACAATTTTTTCTACACAATTTGTGACATATTTTTAACTTTTATTCATATATTTCATATGGCGGTCTTGATATTCTGGAACATATTATACAAATGGGTGAATCGTGTTACAGAAAAATAAAATCGTGTTACAGAATCAATAAAATTTTGTCCGAAACAAATGGGTGAATCCATCTTTAGCCGCTTGCGTGGGTGGCACTCATTTCGGCTAAGTGAAATTTTCCTTCTACTTTTTTTTTCTTAAAAAAGCTACAATATTTTGCATTTTTGCAAGACTTTTAAACAGAAAATAGAAGAGGAAGTAAGTAATCGACTGACCCGGTAAAATGGGCTCAACCGAGGGTATCGATGACAAATTGAATTAAAAATAAAACCTTAGACAAGACGTTTTTTAATTTCCCTTTTAAAGATGCTACTGAAATTCATAAACTCCTATACGATGAGAGTTCATGTCGTCATTCATGTCTTTTGAAAAACATTTAATTATTTTGTCATTTATAAAAATCTAAATTCGATCACAATCATATAAAAAATTGCACAAATACAATAAAGATGAAGTTAAAGTAAACAGGAAAAACAGAAATCCAGACTTTTTTCCTAACCCGTTCACCTAGAAACTCAAGACTAAAACAATCATGTGAAAAACTCTACGTCTAAATGCCGTCTAGTTATTAAAATTGTTCAGATGTTTATTTGTAAGCGAAGGCGCTAAATAGTACTCGTATTCATCCCTCATTATATCGTCATGTTTAAGTAATGATTTAATATGCCAAAGTAGAAGTAGTGAAAAGTGTTAACATTTCAACTCATTACTTTGCCAGCAAAGTGTTTTCTGGTCTATTTATTAAAAAATAGAATTCAAATATTTATGCTGTTATTCATAAACTATTATTAAAGTTAAAGTTGGTTTTTTAGTACGAAATTTGTATGGAGAAAACCTTGTTTATTTGAATATTTCACTTGAAAATTACAACTCAAAAAAAGGTTTTCTATTTAACTCGAGTAATTTTTAAATGAAAAGAAGATAAGAGGTGCTTGGTGGACACCCGGTTAGAACTGGGTTCTTTAGCTATATGCATACGTATGTCACACACCACTTGCGGATAAAAGACAAATACAAAAAAGATTGTTATTATACTTTAATACGAAAAATAGGTTTGATTATTTATTTAATACGATTTTAAATCACGTCCGCACTTGTCAGATGCCAGTCAGTAATTATTCATTGTCTTTTAGTCAGCTAACAGCAAGTGTCAAAAGATTACACGGTTGTATTCTAGGGATGTATCGCTGATACATATTTCATGCATTAAATAAAACTGAATTAAATTTTATCATTATCATTTAGCTTTTCTCCTGCAGGATATTTTGGCATAATTTTTTTTTAACCTGTTTAGCACTGTCACAGTTTCTTTATCTCGCACAACCGATAACGTACAAATGAAATAAAAATAAACTTCTTTAAAGTATAGTTTGAAATGCTTCCCAAGAAATTTAAAATAAATAAGAATAACATCAACAACAATAATAACATGATCTTCATGATTTTAAGGTAAAAGTGTAGAATTTTTTATTGTTATATGCTCTTTGCATCCCCTATTGCACAAGGGACCATAGAAAACATATTACTAATAGTTCCAAAAATGACTCTGAACATTTCCATTGATTATTCGAATAGTTAAAGACCCTCCATTACGATTTTATGATTAATTGAACTATTGAAAGATCGCTTAAAATAGCTCTCTACATTTCCGCAAACTGATCCTTTATACCATTTAACTACTAAATACATTAACTTTTTGTACAATTGTTTATTATAAATATTTATTGTTTTATTTTATTTTTTCTACTTTCTATTCCCTGTAATTCCCTCCGAAAAATTGAAAATAATAAAACTTTTTTGTTGATGTAAATCTCAATTGAAAACTTAAAATTTATCTCTGTAACAGTCGAAGACATTTGTAAGTTGTACTTGTTTGTTTGTTTGTTTGATTTTGTAATTTGTCCGTAGAAAGTAGTGAGTAAAATAATAGCAGCTATTAATTAACAAATTGCATGTTAGTAGTGTTCGTAAGTTATTTAATATTTTTATTGGTTTTGGTTTAACATCATTTTTATTTTAAAATTTATTATAAAAAATAATTATTAAAAATTTTTTTCTAATAATACACGTATTGCATGATTTTTTTTAGCTTTTTAAGTTTTGGTTTGTTTTCAATTTTTTTGTTTGTTTTTTTTACTATTTTCTTTTTGTTTGTTTGTTTTTAGTTTTTGAGTTTTATTTAAGCAATCACAGTTTTGAAAACAGTTTATAAAATAAATACTTGGCATGTGTGATTAATCAACATCTGAATAATTATTCAGATTTATTAATTAATCGATTACTTCTGATTTAGGTTAATTACTGAGAGTTTTGATGTCGATGATGTAGATGTTTGTTATTTCCTTTATTTTGTTTAAATCCTTTGTGTTTGTTTGTATAAATTTTTACCTTAAAATTCTTTTTAATTATTTATGCTTTCTATTTTTGAATAAAATTATTTAAATTAAAAAAAATAAATTGGAAAATAATTGATTTATCAGCATTTCGAATAAACATAACCTTTGGTTAATCGATTAATTGATCAATTAAGAAATTTGAAAATATTTTAAGTAATCAGAACTCTTGATTAATCGATTAATTGATTGAAAATATTTTAATTAATCAAAACTCTCTATTAATCGATTAATTGATAGATCAATATGTTAGAAAATCTTTTGATTAATCAGAATCCTTGATTAATCAAAAAGTTTGAATATATTTTTATTACTCAGAAATCTTTATTAATTGACTAATCAATAAGTTTGAAAATATTTTTATTAATCAAAAAGTTTGACAATATTTTGATTAATTTAAACTTTTTATTAATCGATTAATTGATTGAATATATTTTAATTAATCAAAACTCTTAATTAATCGTTTAATTGATTAATCAATACGTTTAAAAATATTTTTGTTAGTCAGAACTCTTGATTAATTAATCAAAAAGTTTTCAATTATTTTATTAATCAGAACTCTTGATTAATCAATAATTTTGAAAATATTTTGAGTAATCAGAACTCTTGATTAATCGATTAATTGATTGAACATGTTTTAACTAATCAAAACTCTTAATTGATCGTTTAATTGATTAATCAATACGTTTTAAAATATTTTGATTAAACATATATCTTGTTTAATCGATTAGTTGACTAATCAATAAATTTGAAAATATTTTTATTAATCAGAATTCTTGATTAATCGTTTAATTGATTAATCAATGAGTTTGCAAATATTTTTATTAATCGGAACTCTCAATTAATCGATTAATTGCTTAATAAAAAAGTTTAATTAATTATTGCATTAATTGATTAATACAAAAGTGTGAAAGAAATTTATTTTATCAGCATTTTGATCAATCGATTAATTGCCTAATCAAAAAGTTCGATTAATCGCACATCCCTTATAAACACATTTAACATAATAAATAAATTAATAATAAAAAAAAAATAAAAAAATATAAATAAATTAATCACAATTGTATATTTACAGCTTAAAAGCTTAACAATGTTTTTTTTTTAATCTCAAAATTTAAAAATTTTTCAAATTGTTAATTTAAAAAACAAATCACTATAAATTATATACAACAAACAGTTCTACACATAATTGTAATGAACAATTTTCTTTTACAAACTAGTTTTTTATTAAGGAATTTGTCCGACAAAATAACGAGAAGTTTTTTTTTGCTGCCTTTTACCGAAATAGAAAGGCGTCCGCGAATGAGTTCTGCATGCCAGCGTTACAATTCTAAATCAGAAAATACCGAAAATTCGGCGGTAACAGCTGGGTAAAAAATTAAACTATTAGCTGACGGTTTTTAATGTAAATAATTTCTTTAGAAAGGTTTTTTCGGAAGTTAATATTTCCCAATTAAAATGGCTAAATTAAGACGAACAAGTTATTCGATTTGGTGGCGGCTCTTCAAGCCGATATACTTGCTATTGCGGCGGCGCCTTGATTTTCAGTCGGCTTAGAGCCGTTCGACTTGTTTCTCTGTTTTTGATGATGATGAGGAACTCAAATGTCAAATAGGTTACGATTGCTTGCAAATACGACAAAAAGTTTTTAAATACGCGATTAATAATGATACAAAATCATATAATTCTGGTGATAGTTTTAAAATTTTTTAATTTAATTTTTAAAATAAATTATTTATTAATTAATTATTATTACTACGAGTATTAATTTTTAGATTGAACTTGAGCCAAACAACTCCTTTCAATATATTAAATTACAGTACAAGCTCCATAATCCGGCCAGATACAGTTTCAGCTACTGTCCGCATTAGTGGATCATTCGGACTACAGTTAAAATGAAATTTTAAACGCAATTTATTTTTATTACCGAAAACAAAAATAAGTACATATCAGAATTCATTTGTATTTAATTAATTTACAGAAAACATAAAGAACCATAATAAAAGTGAGCAAAAAAATATTTATTTTAAAAAATAAGAATTTATTTTTGTTTGAACACACAAATCTTTATGTAATTTGCCATAATTTGCTTTATTTTTAAATTTCTTTTAAAAATAAAAAACCTTCTATGTCGCTTTGGTTTGTTCAGCCCATGAAATAGCTTTTGAAAACAGTTCGCCACAAAAACTCAATTAACCTAAAATCTTTTCCATTTTAAATACTTATTTTGTCTAGCGGTAAAATAACGAAAAAATTTTACTGAGAAAAAAGAACACTTGTCCGGACTATAGAGGAAAAATTTCTAAGCTGTCCGAAAAATTTAGATGTCCGAATTACTCGAAAGTCCGAGTTGGCTGGTGTCCGGATTATGGAGGTTGTACTGTATTTTCATACAGAAATATATTTTTGAAACAAGCGATAATTTTTAAGGAATAAAGGATATCAATTATTATGATAACAGCAGCAAAATGGAAAAATTAATTTTGTGAAAAAGTGCAATTAAAATTTTTAAAAGGAAAAATACGCTGTTTTTGGAGGCCGCTGCACCTACTCATCAGTGCTCATGTGCATTTTACGGACTTAAGATTTTTTTTAAATAGTTCTGCTGGAATTATCGAAACACTTCCTTAGCAAAAGTTGCATGATTTTTTGCGAGCTTTAATTTTCTGATATTAGGGTTGTACATTAGGGTGGCTCGAACTGCGATCTGGTGGGTAAATACTAGAACGGGATATTTGGGGTCAGTGACTATTGAAGCAAAACATTGTTGTCCTCGAGACAAAAACATCGATATATCACACTTTAAGATCCGACTTTAAATGCCGAAGATATAAAGAAAAATTAATTTTAGGGACCGCTACGTTCGGCAAAAAAACAAAAAATTCGAAACTGTCTTACAACAATATTTTATATTCGGTGGTGTGCGGCCAACTTTTTTTGCGATGCACTCTAACGTACATAATTCGGACCGCTGTGGCCATGATTGCGGCTCACTTCTTTAGCCTGCAACATTAGCGGCCGCAGTCTCTCAAAAATCATGCGATTTTTATTGAAATGGAGAAAAAAACTCGTGTGCACTTAAAGCACAGATAGTGCCATTAGAAAACTCTTTTTAAATAGATTCTAAGGGAAGCAAAGTTGTATAGAAAATAATACTTTTCCGTATCAGTATAGGAATTAGTTTCCGAGATCACAATTTAAATATTGTTTAAGTCAAAAGTAAAAACAAAAAATACCATTTTGTTTAAAATCAAACGAATTACACTAAAAATCATAAACACTAAAAAAAAGCTTGTTTCATTTTGCTAAGCTGTAAAATCTAAATATCATGTTGATTTTAACCAAAAATCTATATTTAATAATAATAATCACTTTTGTTTTTTTTTTGCTTTTTTCCAATAAAAATCTAATAACTTTCTGCTTAATCTTTCAACTGTAGAAACGAAGCCGGTCCAAAACAACTCCAACAACAAAGTGGCGCAGGATTCACAGCCTACGATACTATGGCAGTGTAATTTGTAAATTTGTGAGCCACCAGCAGCAACAACAAAATAAAGCGTCACTTAAAACGACTTCAAATAACAAAACAACATAATCACTCATTTATAAAAAAAAAGAAACTAAAAATAAAAATTAAATTACTAAATCCAATTAAGAAATAAGAAATTGAGTGAATCATACGAACAAAACTATTTAATATTAAGTCATTTACATCCACATTATGTATCCTCCTTATAAAAATTAAATACTTATGTCTTTATTCCCTCAATCTAATTATAAAACAAAAACTCAACATTCGGAATGAACCAACCCAAAACGACCTTCTAAAACCAGAAAGAAGGTAAGAAAAAACCAAAATATTTTCTTTAAAATCGTGAAAATATTTGCAGGTTTTTTCCAGCTTCGAAATTGTGCGAAAGCTAAAGAAAAAATAACACATTTAACGAAAAAGTAATTTATGCATTTTTAAGAAAACAAAACATATTTAAGAAAATAAACAAATTTTTTTTTAAATTATATAAATGTATTTTGATGGTAAATATTATTATACAATTAGCAACAACAAAAAATTCATTTGTTATACAACATTTTTTAAAAACTTATTTAAGAAATACCAAAAACAAAAAAAAAAATAAATAAATAAAAAACACAAGAGCAGAAAATAGAATTCAGGAAAAGTAATTGCAACACCACAGAAGAAAATTAGTTATTTAAAGGAAAACAAAACAAACAAACAAAAAAACAATACTGAAATATAATAATTTTGTTGAGCTGAGAACGATGTTGGAGAGGAGTATTGAGTGGCCCTTAGGAATTTTAACAGGTTGCATTTAGAAGAAATTTAAATTTTTTTCCAATGATTACATAAGATATTACCATCAGCAACATGTAACAAATGTTTAGGAACATTTGCTTTTCAGGTTGTTAACTTTATAATTAATTCATAATCAATCTGCTGTTATATCAGCTTTATAATAATATATTTTGCAAGTTATTCTTTAAAGCAAAGTAAGCAACAGTTTTTTTTTCATACAATTTAGTTGTTCATAACATGAGTTATAAAGTCTTGTAACAGAAATTTACTTTGTGGATAAAAAAAAACCAAGTAAATGTTTTCCAGCAACATGTTGCTTAGTATTTGAAAATTAAATATTTTGCTCTCTGATACATTTAGAAAGATTACAGCATTCTAACTGTCAGTCAGTTACCCAAAGCTTCTGCAACGTGCTGCTTAATATTTAGAAAATTTTAGCCAGTTATTTTTACTAAAAAACATTCATGAAATTACAGCGGCTTGCGGAAGTACAGGTTAAGTATTACAAAGTCCAGCAATCTCTGGCTCAATATTTCAAAGTTAAAAGAAATGTAGGCTTTTTCCTTGTATTTTTCCATAATTGCAATGCCAATTTAGCTGTCATTTAGTTACTCAAGCTCTCGACAACACGAGGCTGAATAATTAAAAATTTTGGAAATTTTCTTTGCAATCAAGAAACATTAATGATGTCACAACAGCTGATATTTAGATATTCTAGGGCCCAGCAACATGCTGTACAACATTTCGAAATAATTCATGTAACATATAACTGTTCAATTCACAACCTATTGCAGGAGTTGTATTTTGCTTAATTGTCTGTGGTCATTTCCACAACAACATGTTTCTAAGCAAAATGTTTATTTAGAAATTACGAAAACCATTTATAGAAAATACAATAACTTATGAATTCGACAAATACAAATATTACTCTATTATTGCAGCTTCAGCAACATATTATTTTAATTGCAATAAAGCTATCAAACTTACAGCAACATATTGCTTGATATTCAAACATTTGAGGCTGTTTTCAGTAGATAAAATATATTAATGCTATCACAGCAGCACTTTGAACTGGCACTGAATTATTCAGGAGTCCTGGAATATGTTGCACCACATTTAAAAATATGTATGTGAGGCATGAGATTTTTATAACAAAATTTCTATTTTGTTCATTTTTAGCAGCAAGAGTTAAATAAAATTATTCAAGTTTCCAACCACATGTTGTTTAATATTCACACACTTTAAAAATAGTTCTATTTAAAAAACATAAGGCAAATAATAATGCTTGCTGTCTTCAAATAACTGCTACCGACAACATGTCACTAGCAACATGCTAAACACAAAGACTTTGTTCGTAAATATTGTTCCTAATATTTCAAACTTTAGAATATGTTGCTGGAATATTGTTTATACATTTCTTTGTTTTTTAAACAACATGAATAGAGGTTCTGAAACATTTACCCAGTTCACAAGATATTGTATGACCGGTATGTTATGTGAATGGTGTTGTTGATTTCCACACAAACATGTTGCTAAGCAAATGTTCATACATATAAACAACGTTGCACAATTATTTCACAAATATTTTCTACTTTTCTTTCATATAGAATTTGGCAATATTTGACATGAAATGTTGCACAGAATACAATACTTTAATTACTAAGCCCAGCAAACGAAAGCTATTTACAACATACTGCTTTATATTTAAAATAGTAAAATGCAATTTAAATAATTAATATAAAAAGGTTTAGCTATTTACAACATTATCTTTTTTCTTAAAACTATTTTTTTTCTACAGAATCTTCAGCAACATGTTTCCTTTAACAAAAAATTAATACATATAATAGGCCGATCAATAAATTACAAAAAAAATTAATAAAAATAGATCAACTGAAATGATGAAGCAACTGGAGTAAAATACCGCGTAGATATTTTTATTTTTAAACAGGTTTTTTTTAAAGAAGTTAAGAGCTTTTGAGTAATAAATAAATCATTTTTTTAATATTTATGCAATTTCTAGCATATTTGATGAGTTAGATGTTGCATAAATATGGTTGGCCGTTTCCATAAAAATATGTTCCTAAACAAATGTGTTTATACAATAAAGACCTGTACAAGCACACTTAAACATGAGTTCAAAACATTTGTTTTGTTTGAAACACTTCCGCAACAATAATGTTGCGTAGCACAAATACAAAAATCTCTACCGCAAGAACATTTTGTTTCATCTTGTAGGCCACAGATGACGTTCTGCAGAGTCCACAAGTAAAAAAAAATATTTTCCAATTGTGCTTTTCAGTATATGTTAGGCGCAACATTATTGTTACCGAAGTGTTTCAAACAAAACTAATGTTTTAGACACATATTTAAGTATGCTTTAGAATATAAATTACCGAAAGTATTTATACAACATACCACTTCTACAGTAGTTTGTGAATTAAACAATTATAAGAAAGTTTAGTTATTGGCAACATGTTGCTAGTATTTCAAAACTATATGCACAATATGCTCAAGTTCTTCATTAGGATTAAATTATTTAACTTAATTAAAATTTGTAAAAATCGTATGAGTTTTATATCACAACTTGAATCATTTGCAACATGTTGCTAATGTTTTTAAGAATGTGTAATTTTTAAGAATGTGTAATTAAAAAATCCACGGCTAAGACATTTGCTTATAAATTTAAAATTTGCGATATAAATTATTGAAAATTATATAAATATTTTAAAACTTCAAAATAATTAATGTTTCGTAAAGGCCTCAAGTGTAAGATTTTTGCAACATGTAGCTAGAAAGTAAGATTATTTCGTTTTCAATTTATAACATTCAAGGGTTATAAAATTTATAGTAATACAGTGTTTAACACACAAGTTTTCCTAACACATAACAAGTTTAATGTAAAGCAACATGTTGCTAAACATAGATTTGAAGACCAATGTGATTTTTCCACGACTAAGCGTTTCGGAATAATTTCCTGAAGGATTTTATTTGTAATGAAAAACTAAATAATCAAACATCCATGCATGGCCATTAATACTCCTTAAAAATATCAGCAATCGAATTATTTAATTAGATTTAAACAAAAAAAATAATAACTTCAGCACAAATCTTTATTTCAAAATAATACAAAATCTTAAAAGGACGTCCTTTAAGCAAAAGTTTCTTTAAAAGTTTCATTTAAAGTTTAAAATTTTATTTAAATTGAATTTTACTCAAAAAGAAATTTAGTCACTTAATGTGAAAAAAGTAAAATTATGAAACCAACATCAAAACATAAAAAAGTCATTGAATAATTTGCCATTATTTTGAAAATAGAATTATGTATACGTAAAGAATTATGTTTACTTGAGACAACATATTTTTTATTATAAGTTTTATAATTTTATGTATATTTATATTTATAATTATAATTATGATTTTACTTTACAATTAATGAGTCCTATTAATATTTACACGAAAAAGAAAGAAAACAAAAAAAAAACTCAACATGTTTTTAAGAAACTTTTTTTTTATAAAAGTGGATAAATGTGTGATGTTTATGGTAGTCATTTTTTTAATTTTATGTTTAAATATATTTAAAAGATAATTTTAAAGAGAAAAAAAGTGAAAAACTCTCAATCAATATGAACATTATGTATAGATACAAACATGCATATGTTGCAGTAACATAGAAGCTGTAAACATGTTAC
The DNA here is from genome assembly GCA_956483585.1 of Gymnocheta viridis. Taxonomy (NCBI): domain Eukaryota; kingdom Metazoa; phylum Arthropoda; class Insecta; order Diptera; family Tachinidae; genus Gymnocheta; species Gymnocheta viridis. Next base: position 110,205,328 of record OY101441.1, read on the forward strand.
AAGACATTAAGAAAAATATGTAGAATTTATGAAATTTGATGATTTGTATGAATTTTTGGATTTTGTCCAATAGCCATATCTAGAAAGGTGACTAGCAACATGTTTATAAACAATTATCTAATCACTCTTAAATATAATTGGTGTATTTGAGGAGAAGGACAGGTATAGAGGTATAGTGGTTGAAAAAAGCGCCCATAAGTACTTACTATTGTTGCGCCAATGACGATGCCAAGTTTTTAAAACGCCTTAATTTCACCGTGAATACATGAATAATTAACAAAAGAGTTTAAAAAAATTGCGACTCTTTAATATAAACATTCGAATAGCAACAGTTTGCTTATAAACTCTATATATATATATATGCATATGTTGCAGAAACATATGACTACAAACATGTTGCATGAACTAAAAAAGAAAATTTTTAAAGCACAAGATATGATTGTGTAAAATTAATTGTTAAAAACATACAAAAATAGCTGGCATAATGTTTACAAACATATTTACACACAAATTCTAACAAACCTAAATGACGGCAACATGTTTGTAAGCGATATTTCAACCTTTTCACTTTAATCTTGATTAAAAATTCTTTCATATTTACAAGTTTAATTTTTAAACATTTTTTTATTATAATATTTTTTTTTTAATTTAGTGCTTCCTTAATTTTGTCAATTTTTAATATCCCAAACATCACTTTCATTTGTATTATACAAACGTCAATATTATTTTAATAATTTTTTTTATATTCTAATTTCTAATTTTTATATTGAAAAAGCTTTAACATTTTATTTGTATTGTGTGAAAAAAAATATAAATTATTTTGATTTTATCTTATTATTGAAGTAAAATTATTTATATATTTATTATTATTAAGTTGATAAAACATTTATTTTATTTCTTTTAATTAAAAACAAAAACTGATAATTTTAACTAAAAACTTGTGTAAAACTGTTTTATTTTTTTTTTTAATTCTTTTCTCTGTTAACTTTGAAAAAGGTTTGTATTTTTTATAATTTTTTTTCTATTTTTTCTTCAATATATTTTTTTTCTACAAAAATTTCTATTAAAAATCTAAACTTAAGCAAAAATCACAAGACGGAAATAAACAAATTGCTCAAAAAATTATTGAAAAACATAAAAATTATGTGCATAAAATTTAATGGAAATTTTTGTAGAATATTAAAATTAATTTCAATAATTTTGGGAAATTTATATTTTATTTGACTTTGAGATTGACTTGAGTTTGAATTAGTGACTTTTTAGACAATTACTTTAAAGTTGCCTAGCAATTAAACAACATTGAATAGCAACTTGTGTTGTTATGCCGTTTTTAAAATACATTTGGAAATAATGTTGTATAATTTCTATAAAACTTTAAGAATTTTGTTATGCTTTTCAAAAGTTTCTTAAGAAACTTCTAGCAGCATGCTGCCAAACAAATTGTTGCTTACTATTACTTAAAGAAAAAAATTATAAAAATCTGGCACTCGTTGAAAAAAAACTAAAAATTTAAGAAAATTTCATGAAAATTTCATAAAATAAAAATTATTAAAAACGATGCAACATGTTGCATAAAAATGTTGCCATTAACATTTTATAACAAAAAATTGGTTTCAAAGTTTTAACTTTTGCTCACTTCAATAACAGTTTTTTGCAAAACGAAATATCACAAGTTTCAAACAAGCAACATTTCCTAAATGTTGCCAATAGAATTATATAAGAAATCCTTACAACAGAATAATTTTAAAGAATTTTTAGGTTTCAGCATAACTTAAAAAAATTTTGTATCACATTTTAAGCAATTTATTGTTTGCGGAAAGTTATGATTTTCTTAGCAACATGCTGCAGAGTTGAATAAATAGAAATAGGTAGAGTGCAATGACAAAGCTCGATATTGGGTTCCTTGATACTAACAGAATTATGTTGCAATAAATTTGCTAAATGTTTCTTAATTAATTTTCAAATTATTAAACAAAAATAATATAATACCTCCTTTTGCATGTGGCTTAAACATTTTTGAAACCTCTAAGTGGTTCGGCAAAAATCAGTACCTCTTATTTTGTAAGAACTTGTCGACGTGACGTCAAGACAATAAAAAAAATTGTCGCCAATTTCAACGTCTTAAACATTCGGTCGTCATTTCGTGCGAATTGCTGTCAAAATTCCATTAAAAAAAATCATTTAAAATAAATGCAACATAATGTTGCTGAAGTTGTACTCTGTTCATTTCATGAAAACGTAAGAAATGTTTTTTGCACCATTTTTTCCAACTACAATATGTTTCTGGCAACATATTTTCCAACTGCAAAATAATATAAGCGTCACTTATTTCGTACGGAATTGTAAACAAGATCAGATTATATTTTACTTGACATTGTGGTTTTAATTTAAAATTTGTTGCTCACAAATAATTACAATTTCTTTCCTGAAGTTAAGGGCTTTTCGGAGAACGTGTGTCTTCAGAGAGGGCTCCTCCGTAGCTGGTGTGATTTAAAATAACTGATACGTTGCAGCAGAATCTCCTAATATTTTTTTGTTGTTCATTTGTTTTCACCATTTTTTTTAATAATCACATGATTTTTGTTTACCTAAACATATTGTAAACAACACTGGCTAATTGTCAAAATTTTCAAACGCAATAATCAATGTTGCTCAACATTTTTTGCAAATTTGAACAGAGTACCAGGCTTTAGAGAATAGTAGATATCGACCAATAGCAGCCAATTGTTGTCGACAACGACTAGGCAAGCAACATATTTGTGATATTGACGTAATGTCGAAAAATTCTTACAGAATAAGTGAAATAGCAACAGCAAATATTTAGCAACATGTTTCACAACCTGTCAAAATGTTGAGAATTTAAAGGAACATTTTAATTGATATTTAAAACTTGAATCATCTAAAAATGTTTTTAAAATATTTCTTATTTTTTAATTTGACGGCAGCATGTTGCTAAAGATTGCTCATGTTGGACAACCAACAAGTTATTAATAATTGTATGTTTCACTTCTTTTTTTTATATATTACCAAGCAATAGTATATTGAAATGTTGCCACAAATCTTGTTAGCAACATTTTAATAAAATATATATTGACTTGATTCTATGGTGCTCTCTGCCGGAGCCGGAGTAAATTAATGTTTATAATTATAATTTTTATACATTGTTTAATATTTTTAATGGTTTTGAAACCTCTTATTTGGGGGACAACTATTTTTAACCCAAAATAAATGGGTAGACAAGTATAAGTATTTTATACAAAAATTGAATATTTTACTTCAAAAGTGTGCAAGGTTTAACATAAATAATTTGTATAAGCACATCCTTAATACCTTTTTTATGTCTATTTTTAAAAACTTTAGCAACATGTTGATGCTGTTATTTAGTGTTAAGTCTAGTTTTCGGTTCAAATTTATGAAAAATTTCAGATGTATATAACGAATATCACCCAAGCAGTTTTTTTTGGCATGTTAACTTCAAATGTTGCAGATACATTTATTTATTTTTTCTTTAAATTGACAATAGACTACTGCTGCAACATTTTTCATGAACAATTCTTGTTAATCCTTTTTTAAACATGTATTTTGACAAAAATCCGTATAAAATTATGAACAGAGTGCCAGGGTTTTATTTAAAAAAAAAACAACGCTTTATTTAGCCTGCAACAGAAATGTGTCCAGCTACATTTTTTTTAGCGAAATATTCAAAATGTCGCAGGCGAAATTTTTACATCAAAAATTTTGAGTCCTGTAAACGAATTCCTTATACCTTTTACTTAAGAATCGTAATTTTTGAAGGTTTTGCTGAAGACTTGTTAAGTCCCTTAAAGCACAAATTAGTCAAAATGTTTTACAAGTTTTAGGACATAAACAAAATTTTTCTTATAAGTTTTAACTGGATATTTTGCCATTAAGATATTTATTTCAAAGTAATTAACCACAAGATGATTTTCAGTAACATTTATTAAGGAGCTCTACAAGCCTACTTTAACATGTGTTTAAATTATTTGTTTTGTTTTCAGTACTTTTGCAATATTTATGTTGCGATGAAGAGCACTTTTTGAAAAAATATTCTGATGGAACTTTTAGGACGCATATAAGACGACTTCTACACATTTTACAAGCTGAAAATATAATTTTCCAATTATGCTTTTCAGTACATATTCGTAGCAACATTACATTGCATTGTTAAAGTAGTTGAAACATATTACTTAAGCTTAAGTGTTTAAGTATGCATGTGTAAGGCTTTAATATTTACTTCATGTTGCCAGCAACATTTTGAACAAACTTTCAAAGCCTTCAAATAAAATTACTTTGTCGAGAAACACTATGATAGTGCAACAATTTTATTGGCAACATTTGGATTTTCTTATGTTCTGTTAACATTTAGACAGCTTATGCGAAAGGACAGCCCCAATTCCTCCACTTATAAATTAAATAAATTAATAACATTTAATTTTAAAAAATAATTTACTTAATATTATGAACATACTTTATATTTAATCTGCATTAGATAAACCATGTTTACATTAAGTAAACTACTCTTATCCAGAAAGGCTTAATTTATGATCCTTTCTTTAATATAAGTTGCTTTAAATAGGAAAAAACTTAGAGGCTTTTTATAGTTAATTTAATTTTATTATGACAAACTAACAAAATAGTAAGTAATAATAATTATAATTCATTTATGATAAATATAAGTTAAGCAATGAAAAATAATTTTGAGAAAATAACTTTTTTTTATAAAAGAAAATATTATTAAAAAGAAAACGAAATTTATATTTACGAGTATCAATGTAGTGTTGTGAATGAACATTAACTATTTATATGGCTTAAATTAAAAAATTATATGAAAAAAAGAATTTACGAAAAAAGAAAACATTTCCAAAATTATAAAATTATTTACATACTATTAAATTCAACAGAAAAAAACATTTAAATAAAATTAGCATTAAGAAATATCATGCATTAATAAATTACTTTTAAGGCAGTTCATGACATTTTAATATATTAAATTATTAACAGAAAAAAAACTCTTGAAAAAATATTTTGATTAACAAAAAAAAAAAATGATAGCAAACAATTTACACTTTCCCACGTTTCGGAAACCAGTTTAATTATAGAAATTGAAAATCAAAATTACAAATAATTTAAGATTTACTCAAGTATAAACATTTTTTAAAATTAAAAATTATCTTAATAAAGAAAAGTTCGGCTTCAAAAGAAAATTTTGCGAAAAACAAAAAACACATAAACTTCAAATTTCATCCACATCCCATTTTTAGACGGGGCGATTTTTGTTGCCCAACTTTTAATTCCAACAAGAGAAAGCAACACAGTTTTTCTCTGTCTTCCTCCCAGCTGAATCAAAAGTCGCGCAACAAAAATTGCCCGTTGTGAAACCCGTCTCAACAAAAAATAAATAAAAATAATAATAATTAAACACGCAAGAATCAAAAATTTTTGAAAGTAGCAGAGTCTTATAACTAATAAAATAATAAAAAAGAAAAGTTTCTTCTAAATATTAAGCAAAACTTTGACATGTTGCATTGATTGGCCGCATGTGTTCCATTTTAATAATATTTTTATATAAAAACTAGCAAGCAAAAATATTTAATTTAAAAAACTATTCATATCCTTAGAATTTGGATTTCAATTATGTTGCCAGCAACATGTTGAGGGAACATACTTGGCTTAATAAGAGTCAAATAAATGAAAATGAGTAAGAAAATATTAACTATACTTTAACAATGCCAAAAAAGAGAAAATATTTCAAATATATTTTTTTAAAAATACATATCGTTAGCTGGAATGTAAAACCCAGTAACTAATGAAAAATTTGAAAACATTTTGTTGATCATTATTGTGAATTTTATGATGTAAAACACCACAATTAATGATAATTGCGTTATAAAATTTTTAGTTAATTACGCAGTTTTGCATTTTAACTAACAATATGTATTTAGCAAGAAGTGCATTGCATTTTATACTCTAATAATTTTAATAAATTTCAAAAAAAAAGTCCAATCACTTCCGCTTCTTAGCTCGGCTTTCTAAAAATTTTTGATTCAAGGCCAAAGCATTTTCATAAAATACTTTTAACAAATAACATTTCATCAAATAGGTCATAAAACTAAAACAAGAAAACTGAAAACTCTATTAAACATAAAATCAAAATCTCATCTTAATCATATTTTAACACATAAATCATTCATTTATAAATAAAATCAATTCATACAAAATAAATATTTCCGAAAACATAAAAAACTACATATAAAATATGAATAAAAACAAAAAATTAAAAAAACAGCACTTTCGCACAATTAAGAAAACGTCATTCCCCAAGTAAATATCAAAAAAATAAACGCTTTTTTTATACTAAATATTGAATTAAAAAAAAAACAAACAAAAATATGAATAAAAATTTCAAAATTAACGAACTTTTCGAATTAGTTGTGAACAGAAAAGAAATCTTCTTCATTTAATGTCACAACAGGTTACAAAATTCCAAATTCAAATAAATTGCAGCATAAAAAAAATATTGTAAAAAATATTTTCTAACGAAAATAAACGCATATGATATTAAACACTCATCAATAAACAGCAATTAACCATAATTAATTCTATCATATTCCCAAAAGTATTAAAAAAAAATCAGTAATATTCTCAATATCAAAACAAAAAATAAGAAAAAAAAACAAACCATAAAAAATCATTAAATTTCATGTATTAATTAATAATTAATTATACCTATAAAAAATATATAAATAACTTTTATTCAAACGTAACAATATAATGAACAAACAAATCAACCATTATATAAATACATACATATAAAAATATTAATAAAAGTAAAGAAACAACAAAAACATATGAAAAATACAACACACAGCCACACACACAAATAAACAAAAAAAAATCCACAATTTCATGTTGGATCAATAAAAACAAAACAAACAAAAAATTAAAATGTGTTTTAATTATAACGGGTATAAAGAAACAACGATAAGGCAGGCTGATTCGCCATTATCAGACACTGCATTACGAATACTGCATTACCGATACACCATTTTCTCTGTTTCAGTTGAAAGTGTTACCAGCACGATGTTAATATCGCTTCTGACAACCAGATGGCTACATTTTACTTCATCTTTAAACGAACAGTGGTGTTTGCTCAATTTAAAACTAAATCTTATTGAAAAATAAAAATTAAGTTGTGTATGCAATGTTTACTAGTGCTGGCAAAGTATTGAGTAGTGGATACCGATTATCGAGTATTTCCTTTTTTTTTGGTTACTCAAAACTCAAAAGTAGTTACTCTATACTTTCAGAGTTGTATCTTCAAGCAAGTTGAGTGGCTAAAATAGTGGATAAAAATACATCACTGTATAAAAAGACAACTCGGTGTAAGTTTCTTTAATCAAATCAAAACTAAATAAATTTTTTTGAGAACAATTAAATTATTTCTTAAGTTGTTGTTAACGTTAAATTTAAAGTTAGCTTTACATTTATTTTTTATTTAATAATAAAAGACACATACAAAACTATAGTTGAAGATCTATTTTTAATTTTTGAAGAAACTACTTCAATTTGCAGATAAAAACTATGCGTTACAAATTCAAAAAATCCGTTAAAAGTATCGAGTAGTATTGAGTACCCAAATGAAAATGAAATTTATTGAGTAATGAAAAGTAGTAGAATTTGCCAGCACTAATATTTACACATGAGGTTTGAAAAAAAAAACTTAATCACACTCGTTCAGCTCAGGTTTCCCAGTTCTATTTTCTAACTTATCCCAAATTCAAAATTTTTCATTCCCCAAATTTCCCAAAATAGCAAATTTGTTATCCCCAAAATCCAAAAATTCTGTAAGAATTTTCAAGCGCATAAATTAACAAAGAACAGAAAGCTTTCTCAAATTCAATATTTCTCAATCAGAGCAGTTAAATTCTTCTGGAATATTTAACGTTTATTTGTAAAAATTCTTTATAGCCTATTTCTGATTTAAGAAAGAACACCTTCAATCGTATTCTATGAGAAAGAACATTGATTTCGATTTCTCTACAATATTTCTAAACGAAAAGTGACTCGAAAAATAACTCGAATGAAAACGTAAATTTTTTCATATAAAATCCGATTGCTGTGCTACGAATGTGTCCTTAAAATTGAGAATGAAATGTTAAAATCAGTCACTTGTGGTTTTGCTTTCGTAACAAAATTTTAGGATTTAATAAAAATAAACATAAGTTAAAAATTAGCTGAAAAAAGCTAATTGGGCCTCCCATCCATACTATTTTTGATGGTTTCTAGATCTCAGAATATTAATAAATCATAATTCGATAAATAGTTTTAAATTTAGAAGTTCATTACTGAATCACATTGACAAAAGTGTGGAATAGGCCATTGAAAGTCCTTATGAAGTACTCTAAGCAGTTAAGTTTAGTTATAGAAACAAATTTAAGACAGTATTTTAACTGCTGATTAAAAATCACCATCGGCCACGCACGCCACATTAACAGAACAAAGTATTACCCGCCAATTTTTTCAATGGCTGGTTTATGGATTTTTTTACTTTCTCTCAAATGTCTCTAAAACTTGGGCTCCACTGACTCTTTCACTTTCCTGAATGTAAACCTAAGATCTGTAGCAGAATACCAGCTAAGATCTGTTCTATTCGAATTAAGCTTCAAACCATTGTAATCAAATAAAAAATAGGTATACCACATTACCCGAACTTACTCTAGACCTGGGCAGATTTAGTCACGGACTAAAAAAAATAGGGAAAACCAAAAGATCCTTAGAGAAACGGGCTTAAACAAGCCGCTATTTCTATCGCCAGTTGTAGCACCCGGGGTTAAAGTATTTGGTGTAAAGACCCAATCAATTGATGATTGTTTTTTGCACTGGTGGAGCCACCAGCATTAAAGCTGTTGCAGTGATTACACCAAATACAAACCCGGAAACATCCCAGCACCAAAATAAACTACATTGTATGTTACAATGAATGCTTTTCAGTTACAGAAAAAGCTAATTCTTTAAAAAAAAATGGCAGATGCTGCTGAGGTGCAAATTGAATCAGAGGATGGCTAACGTCTTTGAAACAACACGAGGAGATTAAAATGTATTAATTAAATCCACAATAAGAAAGAAAATGTTTAAAAAATTTTATTATTATTTTTTTTATTATTTTATTTTATTTATTATTTTATTGACATATTTTTTTTTTGTTAATGCGAATGAAAGTGAGTGCCAATGAGAAATCCAAATTGGTTCGAATTCAAGCGAGTGTCTTTCATTCACTTAAGTTTACTTTCTTAAGTCTTTACTTTCTTAAAAATTTGCAAAATATTGAATATAATAATCAAGCTTTATGTTATTTGTTAATTTATAAATTGGAACTTAATCAAAAAGTCGAAATAATTATAATAATCTCATCCCACATATCCTTAAAATTTAAATATGTAGTATTATTTTAAAGGAAACACATGCATATATTTATATACTTAATTAAATCCATTTGTGTAATATTAAAATTAATTTATACTTTGAGCTCTAAATATTTACATTAGGTGTGTTCGAGCACTTTTACAGTAAAAAGCAGTAAACGCAAATTACGTAAAACACTTAAGAAATGGAATGGGATTAAAAATTTCGTGCAGAGAGTAAAAACTAAAATGCAAAACAAAAATCGAATATGCATTAGGAAATGATGAGATTTGGCAAATATGGAAAAATAGCGCAACGTAGTTATGGAAAATTGGTTTTTAAAAAATTAATTATAGTTAAAATAAGTTTTTTCTTCAAGTGTACATGCTGCAAATTTGACATTAGCGCCGTTCGACTACTTTTGCAGTAAAATACAGTAAATGAGTAATTACTGAGTAAACTGAAAAATTTACTCTCAAAAAAAGCTGTTGCCCAAAAAAGTACGCGAACGGAAAAATTTTAAGAATTAAAAAGATTAAGGAAACAGGTGATAGCAAATCAATATAGTGTTGAAATATATTTACACTTTGGACTACTCAACTCTTTTTCTTGTTGGCACTCGATGCACTATTCATTGTAACACGAATATTTTAAGAAAATATAAACAAATTATTTTCTATAATCGTTTCAATGTGCTTATTTTCATTTTATTTGATTTTTCTAAGTTGTTTCTGATTAAATTTATTCAAAAGTATGTGATTATTTGTTTTTGCTATTGACTACCTTAAAATCAAGTGCAGTACTAAGTAACCATATACTTAGCATTTTCACAGCTCCAACGAAATAACAAAATAACAACGAAAATGGCTGTAAATAGTTTTTACAAGATTTATTTCGTTTTAAAAGGCATATATGTACATCATGTTTAACGAATGAATAGTTTAAAAATAATTGTTTGCTTATTATTTTATATTAGTTTATTTCAGACTTTCCTTTTTTTAAGTAATTTTTTTACAAATTGTATACTTTTTTATTTCCTACTTTTTGCTTGTTTTCCTTTTGTATCATACATATGTTTTTTTGGTTTTTCTAAATTTTACTACAAGAAATTTCTGCAGTAAAAATTAGTAAATCCTCAGCCAAGAACTGTCATTTTACGCTCTCAATTTGTGTTCTCATTTACTGCAACTTAAGTAAACGAACGCAATTTCGTAAAATGCAGTAAAAATTTTTGGGTGCTCGAACACACTTATTAAAATGTATGTATATACGTATGTATATACAGAAAAATTGTGTCTGTAAAATTTCTACGAGAAAAGCTGCCGCTTTCAACTGTCAACTGTACTCGCAAACAAAAACGCGGCGAGATAAAATTGCAAAAATACAAAACATATTCAAAATGGAAAAGATAAGTATCTTGTTCCTAAATGATTTATTTATTATTAAATTATTTCATAATTTTATTTATTTGCAGATATTTTGTAAACAACAAACATTAAAGTCGAACCATACATTATTTTGTACGGCCGACGGTTGCATTTTAGCCGCCGTTGTTGAAATTTTTTTTAAGGTTAATAGATTTCGGTCGCCGTCAACGATATTTGTGATGACCGTTCTCAAAGGATAAAATTTCACTTCAGCTTGGACTTTTATATAATGAAATTTCTAACGTAACGACGTAAGCTCTTTAGATAGCTTTCGACATCAGTTACAGACACACTTTTTTCTCACTTTTCGAGAAACGATGGAATATTTTGTTTCACATCTTTTCGACGCGAGCAATTCTCCCCAAAGTCACAGAACATGGATACAGTACGGGATATTTTAAGTTGATTTGCATGCGCATCACTTTCTAGGAGGAAGAGTGAAGCATGGGCGGTCCTACAAAGTTGGCAGCCTTCATTCGTGTGCACATTTTTCACTTTATTTTTTCTAATCTACTAGATCCGCGCCTGCGATGTAAGTATTTTCTTCCACAAATATTATGGCATTTGATAAGAAATTTAACAAGCAGACTATAAATAAATTTGTGGGGGTTTGAAAAAGAAAAGAAGTGATCAACTTTACGATTTTTTCAGTTTTTAAAAATTACTTTGACTAAATTATTAGAAAAACCCAAAGAAGGGATGCAAAAAAAACTAAACAGAGTTTTTGATTGGCCAAAAATTTTTCAGTTAACTACGCGGCTGCCAAAATTTAGCAAAACAAATTGCACAAGCACCCCAAATAAATTTTGTACGCATGTTTCAAATATTCTCTACAGAATTTAATTTTTTTTGCAGCCTCCATATTTAACGAGAAATCTTTTAAGGGATGCTGGCTGCAGGGGATGATTTTACTACCCCCTTCAAAAAAGGACATTTTGTAAGCCATATTTTGCTTAATCATCTAATTAAAAGAATTGGGCACTAAAGCAGCAAATGACTGCTTGAGGCCTTCTGCTCCTCTTTCTTCTGCTCCATAACTTGCCACACATGTTGGGCCGCCTTTCTTCATTCATTTCAGCAAACGAGCCAAAGGGGATTCGCATGTTCACTAAAGATTTAATATTATTTTACAAAAAATTACTCACTAACTTTTCGTAATAAAGAACCAACACATCTTTTATTACATGTGTGACAGTTTATATGCACGTCTTTAACAACTAAATAATTTAGAGAATGTGTTACAAATATATTTAAATTATTATATCTACATACTCGTATGTACATATTTAGTTGCTGTAGTAAAAACTTGAACTCATCCTTCGAACCAGAAAAAAAGGAGTCACTCGTTAACGCAAATGCCTCTGAATGCAAAACAAACATCTACTTGGTTTTTCCCCTCCCAAAGTTGTTGTGTTACGTCTTTAGTTCCAATTTATGTGCCATTATTTTTGGGTCACTTGTTAAATGGATTTTCTTACATGGTAGTTTTTGCGTTCTCTGCAATGCACAGTGGAACTGATGCGAAAATAAAGGTTATTAATTTTATAATATTTAAGCTGCTGTGCTGCACGAATTTATTTTTCGCAAATTGGTATTTAAACAGAGAGGGAGTTAGTTGCCGCTTGCAACTGTCAAATATATTTGCAAACAAAAACGCGGTGAGATAAAATTGTAAAAATTCAAAACATATTCAAAATGGAAAATGTAATGAACAATAATACGGAAAAAATAAGTATCTTGTTCCTAAATAATTTATTAATTACTAAATCATTTTATGATTTTATTCATTTGCTGATACAGTAGTTTTTCGATTTAACGAGCCTAATTGCTATCAGGCTTCTTCGTTATATCCAGTACTGAATTAAAAATGAATAGTGTCGTCTATTTTATTCAAAACTCTAAATATGTAGTCTTTTTTTAATATTATATTAAAATGATAGTAATTTAAAATAAATATTTCATCAAAAATACGTATAAAGAAAATGAAAAATTCATAAAAACACTGTAATACAAAAGTAATTTATTTAAAAAAAAAAATTACACACAAACAAACAGTCTGTTTTCTTAGAATGGATGTCTTATTGAAACTCTCTCTAAAGCATTAAATTTTTGCTACTAATATTGTTTTGCTAAGCCGATTTCATAAAAACTTTAAGTACTTCTTCGTGTTTTATTTTGGGCTCTAGAATTTCTGTTTCATCAAGCTGTTCATCAGTTAATAAATTTTATCATCGCATTCATCATCGGGTAAAGATTTATTTTCAAATCATCAGCTGATATATTTTATATTGTTCGTTAAACCGAGTACAATATAAAATATTTGTTCGTAATATAAAGTGCTCAGTAGAAAATATTTGGTTGTTCGTTAAATACGATGTTCATTAAATCGAATGTTCGCTAAATCGGAAAACTACTGTATTTTGTAAACAACAAACATTAAAGTCGCACCATACATTATTTTTTACGGCCGACGGTTGCATTTTAGCCGCCGTCGTTGACATTTTTTTTAATGTTAATAGATTTTGGTCGCCGTCAACGATATTTGTGATTAGCGTTCTCAACGTGTAAAATTTCACTTCAGCGTGGACTTTTATATAATGAAATTTCTAACGTAACGACGTAAGCTCTTTTGATAGTTTTCGAAATGAGTTACTAACACACTTTTTTCTCACTTTTCGAGAAACGATGGAATTTTTTGTTTCACATCTTTTCGATGCGAGAAATTCTTCTGGTCTCATTGTTGCCAAAACGGCGCTATTCCTTTTATATTTGACTGTATTTTGTTGTCATTAAAAAACCACCAGTGGATTTTTTAGCTGAGAATTTTCTTTGTTGACGGCTTTTCGGAAAAAATTTTCGACTTAATCGACTTTTGTAAACAAAAGCCAATGTTTAATTTTGCTTGTTTCTGCCATTATTAAAATTATAAACACTTAGATAGTTCCTTGTATAATGTGTAAAAGAAAAAAAATTATATTAAAGAAATTTTTGGCACAGAAAATTAAAAGTGAAAAAGCTGCAGAAAAAATTTTATCAGCTGTCAATATTTCGCGCGGAATAAATGCCAGTCACATTATTTCACAGATGGCAAGAAAATGTTCTCAGATAAATTTCATAAATTCTTCACGAGTTGAACACAGTACAACTTTTGCACATTTTTTAATTAATATTTCATATTAACTTTTTTATATGGATTATTTCAGCATTTCGCGTGAAAGTTTAAACAGAGTACTAAGCTTAACCCGCGAAAATATTGAAAAGACATTGAAACAACTTCAAAATATTCAAGGTGGAATAATATAGCGGATTCGAAGTCTTTCTGGTTCAAAGCTTTAGAGTACAGAGAGCAGAGTTGTAATTAAGCATTTTTCATTTCACAATTTGTCCTTTCAACTCATAGAATCCATGCTTTGAAGAATCCATATCTCTTTTCCTCTTGATGTTCATATTTTCAAATAAATTTGAATTTAAAATTTTTATATTATGCATTACCATTTATTTGTTATACGGTCCCACTGTGCATTATATTTTGTTCTTACGTACGGGTGCCTATTTGTGGTTGTTAGTTAGTTTCGCATGTCTTTGCCCGCCACTTTACTGTTATCAACAAGCTTTCTGTCATGTTTCCTTCCGTTTTTTTTTCGTTCTTTCTGCCAGCTAAACTGGTAAATTTAATGCGACAACTTTATTGTAGAGAAATGTAAAGTACTCGTATTGGACGACCCATTAGGAAAATAAAGTAAATTGTGTGTTGAGAGTTCAGGCATCAACTTACACGTCATAAGCGAGTAGAGAATGCGTATTAAAATCGAAAATGCCGAAGAAATAGTAGAATATCTTGCGAGTTGCTTGAATGTTTACACAGTCAAGTGAAAGTTTCTTAGCAAGTTGAATAAATTTGAGTCGCCAAGAACTTGATATGGGTTCATTTCAGAGGAAAAAGTCAATAGTAATTATAATTCTTACTTTTTTTTAATGAGGTTGAGGTTTTTGAATGCCATCAGTTGTCTTCTCTGTGAATGTTTGAAGAAATAAATTACGATTCTTCTTTTAATATTTATAAAATAATTAATTCATTTTGTCCACAATCTAGTAAATTTGTATAAAACTTATTTACTTGGCAGCTGTCAAAAGTCCGTACCAAAAAAAAAAAATAAAAAAATTAAGCGAAATAATTGCAAAATAATATTGCTGAAGTTTTTGTGAAAACATACGAAATGTTTCTGGCAGCATGTTTTCAAGTACAAAATGTTTCTGGCAACATATTTTCCAACTGCGAAATATTATAAGCATCACTTATTTCGTAGGGACAAGAGCTGATCAGGTTTTACTTAACATTAAGTTTGTTGCGCACAAATAATTAAAATAATTGAAAAAATATTGTAAATATAATAAAAAATGAAGGTCCCATGGTAAAATAATACAGATAGTGTCGAAGCGTTAACGGAATTTTTTTTTGGGTTCGAGTCTGTCAAAATTTGATTATGTATTACTAACACACAAGCCCACACTACTAAAAAAGCACATTTTAACATTTGTTTCAAATGCGAATAAGAAAAGGAAAAGAAACAAAATTCTTTATAGAACAGAAAATGCAACCATTTTTCTTTTGTACTTTTTGACAGCTTCGAACCTAAAAGCACTGTTGTTGTAGCCTCGACACCACCTTTATTATCCACCATGGTCGTTACGTTAGAAATGTGTTTGTTGTTTTGTCATATCCAAACAGTCGAAATTTAAGAGAAGTGTGAGAGAAATTACATGATACTTGTTGTTCCTCGTCAAATGTTTGATAAAATGTTTTGTAACAGAAAAAAATCGTTTGAATGTGACCGCAAAAAAAATATTTTTTCTCATGTTTGCATTTAACATTATTTGAAAGCTGTTTGACAAATAAACAGTGACAAAAAAATGTGCGTAGTGTGACCAGAAAAAAAATTTGTGTACCCAGCTAGAAACATTTTGGTTAAACATAATCAAACATACTAAATATTTGAATGAAATGTTTCCCCAATGTGACCGAACCGTAACGCTTCTAGTAAAAATTTTAATGCTTTGAAAAATTTCTAATATTCCATCCACCATTAGGAAATTTTCGAGTTTTTGTTGGTTGCAAATTTTATACTTGAAAAGTTTTCAAATTCGCGAAGGCTTGATACTGACGAGCCGCGTAGTGATCATATTGTTTTGGGCAGCGTAGATTTTTGACGGTCTCCTATTTCGTAGCATCACAAAGGAGACACACAATGATATAACACGGCATGCTATTGTAGTTCTAATTATTATATCTCTGACGCACGATAATCTTATATTATCATGTAGATATTACTATCTCTTTTCGTTTATAATCTGATGGTGGTAAAATCAGATTTAAGCTAAAAAATAACCTCATTGTTTCATCTCTAGTCTACTCTGAGGCATTGCCTGCTCTTGAAGTCATCGTTAGACAGATTGAATGACTCGAAAATGATTTGTAAGTCTGCGTTTACACACGTCATGTCTTATTGACATGATTACTACTTTATAGTCGTGAGAGAGACGAGGGAAAAAGAAACGAGTACCCAGATGCATGTACTGTCATTACGTTTTGTTTTCTCATTCGTAATTTTAAGCCTGAAGGCATTGAGAAGCAAATGTCGTCAACATGCAATGACTTGTGTGAACAAGAATGAAAGTTCAAAGACGAAAAAGTAAGAATCATGTCAATAAGATATGAGCCGTCTAAACGCAGACTTACTCTGTAAAGAGAAAAGTATGTGCTGCCATTTCAGCGGAATCTGCTATTTGATTTCAGATTGAAAATAGTACATACTTATGTCGTGGATG
The DNA here is from genome assembly GCA_956483585.1 of Gymnocheta viridis. NCBI lineage: Eukaryota > Metazoa > Arthropoda > Insecta > Diptera > Tachinidae > Gymnocheta > Gymnocheta viridis. The sequence goes on from OY101441.1 coordinate 110,222,004, forward strand.
ACACAGCTTTCCCGTTCACAATGATATGTACGTGAGGTACAATTTTCAATAAATATGCCGCTTAGATGCAAACAAATTTGGCTGATGTTGTTATTTTTCGAAACGAGCGCTCATCCAAATGTGTCATGAAGGCGCTGCTCAATTGTGTAAATTACCATGACGCAATTTGACATCATTAACGAAATAATAAACAACCAATAGTGCCTGATTCTGTTCAGAAATACGGCGGTGATTGTGGGCAGTTAAGCATTGCAAGATTAAATCCCAAGTACGCATTGATCAAACCATTATTATTGGCTCATTAAAAAGGGTGGGTGAGGGTGATACTTGGGTAGATTTAAACTACGGAATAATTTGTAAATTTCCTCACGAAATTACCATTTCCTTTCCTAGCGGTAATTTTTCCACACTTCCACTGCACAAGAGGAGACGGTTGTCGTTTTGCGGTTTATGCGTTTTTTTTTATTAATTTTATTTTATGCTTAACTCGTATAATACCTGGACTTCTGCCGCCATGTACTTCTGTTTATGTACACAAGTCTGTTTATTCGGCTTAGATTTTCATATTAATTCTCCGTATTTGCGGTTTAACAATCTTTGTTTTATTTATTTTTTAATATTGTAATATTGTATTTGACACACTCGCACATAAACACACACTTCATAAAATTTAGGTTACATATGTTTGTTCATTTTATGCGTTTTGTGGCTGAGAAAAAGGAGGCAGCAACGACAACACTGAAATCGATATGAAAAGTTTGGTTTTTGCACCAACAAAAAAAATTATAATAAAAATCAACTAATTTGCTACAAATCATTCAAATTAATTTATTATAAATTTGATTTTAATCGCAGATTATTTTGTCATTCTCATGTGGCTGCAAATACTTTTAAAGCAAAAAAATCTGTACCTACTTGCAAGAAATCAAAAAAACAAAAAATTGTTTATTGCCACAAAAAATTGTTTATTGCCACAAAAAATATATGATTTTATACAAAATTTTCTCTTAAAAGATTTTTTCTATTCATATATGTACATATGTATGTAAGCAAAATTCACACACAAATTTTAGAAAGATTTCAAAACTAAAAATTGGTAAAATGACCCTTAAAATATATTTTGTCAAATTGTGTTCCACTAATAAAATTGTTTATTTTTTGGCCTGGGGACAAATTACGACATTCGATATCGAACGAAATCTTATAAAAAAAATTTTTGAATTTGTATGGAAATTTCATTCGAATATACTAATTCTAATTCTATGCATGTATAAAATCTCCGCTACAATATGGAAGTGAAACATGGCTTCAAACAAACACAGTCCTGCAGAAGGTGCAATGGCAAATAAACAAATTCCTGCGTATTATATGTTAGATATATTGACCGAATACTATTTCCAATTGTGAGAAAAACAAATAAGATGCCAGTTAAAACACAAATAAGAAGAACGAAGTTGAAATGGATTGGACATACTCTTCGAAAACCATCCGATATAATATTTGATCTTTGAAGGCACACGTTCTGCCAAAAATCCTTACGTTCAGGAAAGAAATGATAATAATTTATGCTCAACAAACTGAAAATGAAAATCACAAGGATAATTAAGATCTGATCAGCTGTTGTTCGCGATTTCGTACAAAATAAGTGATGGAAAAAATGGAAAAAATCCTGCCAGAAACATTTCGTAAATTTTCACTAAAATCAGCAGATTACAATTTCAACAATATTATTTCGAAAATATTTCGCATGAGTCTTATTATATAGACTTTCGACAGCAGTTTGCACCAAATGATAAACAGAGTACCGTGCTTTATACCCGAGTGAGAAGAATGCTGAAGTTTTGGTTTGAATTTAAGTTTTTTTATTTTTTGGGAAATTTCAGCTTCCTTAATTTTTAAAAATTTCAACGAATTTTTTTGTTGTCCATTCTATGGAAATGTTTTTAGTTTCATTAGCATCATCTACTGTAAGATTTCAAACTTTTTCAATATGTACATTCTTTAATATTTCCGAAATTTTAATACCCGTAATTGAAAATTTTTTTAAACGGCGTTCCTACTTGTCTACATGTATTTATTCCTGACGCATCCGATCCTGGTGCTGGGACTGCCAGCAAAAAACCGCCATGCAGGCGTATTCCTTGTTAACATAAAAATAGTTAGGGGATAAAAATAAATAATAATTTTTCATTAGAAAGATCCTTTCAAATAATTTCCGCATGACTTCCGCTTAAATTTCTTTGGTGCCAATATCAACATTTCGGGGAGAGAAATTCTACGTATGAAAAATAAGAAATTATGGAAAAAACAGCATATATAAAATTAGTTTACAAACGCGTCTTTTTAAATATGTCTTACAAGCTAACAAGGATCTTTCGCAGAGCTCGAATATTAGTCAATCCTGGATTAAGACAAGCATATTTCTTTATTTATCATGAACATTGTTGCCATAACTCATAACTCTCATAAAAAATTTTTTGAATTTGTATGGAAATTTCATTCGATATCGAATGCCGTAACTTGCCCCCTGATGTAATTGTTTTGCCCTTTAATTTTATATATTTAAGTTTCAATTGAGCCCTTCTTCGTATTTCAAAATACCACCGCCGTGAAAGTTATTCTGCCGCCTGCGACAATCCTGCAACGTTTTCATAAACAGCCTCTAAATAGATTAAGTATGTTTTTCTTAAATTGAAAACTACGAAAATTTTTTTAAGCCAAATTGGTTTTACCGACCTAATAGTCTTCTTCTGCGAGGGCGGATCAATAAGTCCATGACTTTTCGAAATTCCCTCGTAGTTTTATGAAATGCAACACTGTTACCATTAAGTACCACCTGTTTATAGACTACTCTCAAATTTTGATCAAGTGTCGCCATTTACTTTGCGTTTAACAGCTGTTAAAAACATACAACCTCCCGGTGTATTTTTCTAAAAATGGAAAAAAGTGAATTTAGAGTGCTCAATAAACATTATTTTTTGTGAAAAAAACCGTCAGTCAAACCAAGGAAAAGCTTGATAAATACTATGGGGACTCTGCACCATCGATTGCAATGGTAAAAAATTGGTTTACTGACTTTTGTTGTGGTCGCACAAGTACAAATGACGCTGAACGTTCTGGACGGCCAATTGAGGTCAGTACACCCGAAAATGTCGAAAAATATCCACGACCTGATGTTGGCCGATCGAAGAGTAAAAGTGCGTGCGATTGCTGATGCCAAAGGCATTTCATATGGCAGATTGGTTTCGATTTTAAGTGATCAGCTGGGTTGAAGAAAGTTGTCTGCAAGATAGGTGCCGCGTTTGCTCTCCATTGGCCATAAACGTAAATGTGTGATAAAGGATTGTTTGGAGTTGTTTAACCGGAATCCGAATGAGTTTTTGTGGCGTTTTGTAGCTGTGGAGGAAACATGGATCCATTACTGTACTCCGTAGACCAAGCAGCAGTCTAAAGAATGGATTTTTCCAGGTGAACATGCTCCGAAGACGGCCAAGGTAAGTTTGTTGGCCAATAAGATGATGGCAACAGTTTTTTGGGATGGGTGCACGTGGGATAATCCACATCGACCACCTTCAAAACGGAAAAACAATAAACGGCGAATATTATGCCAACTTAGTAGACCGATTTAATGAGGATTTAAACAGAAATCGAGACCATAGATAAAAAGTTCTTTTTCATCAAGATAATGCACGGCTGCACACGTCAGCGGTCTCAATGACAAAACTCTATGAATTGGGCTACGAATTGGTACCTCATCCACCACATTCTCCGCCATATGCTCCTAATGACTATTTCCTATTTCCAAACCTAAAGAAATCGCTCAGTGGAAAGAGATTTAGCTCCAACGATGAAATTATTGACCAAACAAATGCCTATTTTAAGGACCTCGAAAAATCCTATTTTTTGAAAGGGATACAAAAACTGGAGAAACGTTGGACTACGTGTATTGAGTTAAAAGGAGATTATATTGCTGGTGCGTTTGCCCATTTCACTGTAATTAATGCAGATCATCAGGGAACTTGACCTAAATATTTGTTTAAACAACTGGAGATATGTTAAAACTTCATTATTTTACAAAATATGTAAAAATTGAGTCTTTTATTTTTGCAGACGATATACAATTACTATTTAAGGGTCATCGTCAGCTCCTGGATGTTTTCGAATATGATATCAATACTTGATTGTGTAATGTGTCACGTTGGCTGAGAAATTGTAATTTTCGTATTAACTCTTCGAAGACTAAAGCATGGTACTCTGTTCGTCATTTCGTGCGAACTGCTGTCAAAAGTCCATATAAAAAAAATCATGCGAAATAATTGCAAAATAATATGGCCGAAGTTGTACTCTGTTCATCTTATGAAAACAAACGAAATGTTTGTGGCAACATTACTTGTTCAATCACAACATGTTTCTGGCAACGTATTTTTCAACTGCGAAATAATGTACGCACCACTTATTTCGTGCGAAATTGCAAACGACAGCTGATCAGATACTTCTGGACGTTGTGGTTTTAATTTTAAGTTTGCTGCCCAGAAATAATTAAAATAATGGAAAATATTGTAAATATAATGTAAAATGAAGGTGAGTGATTTTTGGGGAACGTGTGTCTTCAATGAGCTCCTCCGCAGCAGCTGCGATTTGCATTAATTGATACATTGCAGTAGAAGCTCCTAAAATTATTTTGTTGTCCACTTGTTTTAACTTCTTTTAAATAAACACATTCTTTGGTTTTCATAAGACAAACAATGTTGCTCATTTTAAGGCAACAAAACCGATAAATTTGTTATAAATCGTGTTATTGTCGCCACTGATCAGTTGTCAAAATTTTCAAACGAAATAATCAATGTTGCTAAATATTTTTCGCAAATTTGAACAGAGTACTAAGCTTAAGGCATTAATTTTTAAACCGCCAAGCAGTACGATTGATATATCTGTAATCAGCGATGGCCAGGCTATTGCCTTTGTAGATCGTATGAAATGTCTTGGTGTGTTATTAGACACTAATCTCAGATTTGAGCACCATATTAGTGGATTACTTTCTAAAATTTAATTTATATTTACCCCTTCATATCAGAAAGATCGTAGCTCACTCCTTATTGATGTCTAATTTATTGTATTGTATAGAGGTCTTTTCGGGTTGTGGTGCTGAAGACTTGAATAGGTGTATCTTACTTTTTAACAGAATAATTCCTTTTGTTTGCAATTTAAAAATTCATGATCATGTTTTTATACATGTCAAGGATTTTTTGGGTTGTAGCTTTAAAAGCTTCGTAAACATTAGATCACTTCTATTCTTTTATAAAGTTATGGTCCCAGATTGCCCTGAGTATGTTCGGAAACATTTTGTATTTTTGCGGACTGATAGAACCCCACAGCTTTTAGTCCCAGCTAGAAATCGCGTTATATATGACAGATCCTTTCATGTACGAGTTGCCAAGTGTTGGAATTCTTTACCACGCTCATTAAGAGTATTTAACTTTAATCGTAATTCATTAAAGATCAAGCTTGTTGAATATTTTTCCTTGCAGTTGAACTGATCCAAAATGCATGATGAAACAGGTTAATGTACGCGCAAATTGGAAACTTTGTATATTTATATTATTATTTTTTGTTTTAATTTTTTTACCTTTTACTATTTTTAATTTGCCATGTATGATGGTTAGTAGTTTATAAGTTGCTATATATGAATTTAATATTGTAGTCCACCAGCTATATAAGGCCCTAAGAACTCGGCTGGTTACTTTAATAAATAAATAAATAAATATATAATTTAAAAAAAATATTAATTTTGAGAATAAAAGTGCGAATATAAATTAAAACAAAAAAAAATAAATTTAGCAATTCCCATAAAAAGCCGCAAATTTGTTTAATTTTTAATAAGTTTTTAGGCTTAACAATTTTTCTTGCTCTCTTATAAATTTTTTTCCCCGATCGAGGAGAATAAAAAGTTCACGGGAATGAATAATAATGATAATGTCAAGACCTTTCTTTTGTATGCTGAGTCATAGTGAAATTTTAATAAATAACTATTATTTTATAAAAAAAATCTAGCTTCCGGTCTTGTCAGATATTTTAACACTGAATTTAAGAATTCAATAGCAAACATTTTTGTAGTATATTTCAGCCCGCTACATCGCCGTAGAAGGGAAATCTTTTACCCCTTTTTCAAGTAAAGAGACAAAAAAAGATCCTTACAGGGAAGAGTTAGAGGGTTCAACTTTCCTACGAAAGTGCTGCTCGTGGTGTTTTACATTCTAAAAGCTGAACACATATTAAACATAAGAATTGCTAAATATCCTGTGCCGATTCACTATAATGATTTTGAAAAGGAGGGAACTCTAACTTCCCCTAAAATGTATCTTATATGTCAACTTTCAAAACGCCGACACACTTATATTTTTTTTTATCTTGATGTCCTCTAAAAGAATCAGTCGTTAGAACCTTGTTATTTTATTTGTTTTGTGTTATACAGTGCAATTATTGACTATTAATGAATCAATTAATGTCGACATACAGTCGGGCTGCTCTATAACGAATTTTCATTATAATGGTGATATTTGTTCTAATTTCCTGCTCGATAACATTTCGTTTAATGTTCCTCATCGTCCATCTCGACACTTCGAATTGCCAGCAATTAAATTCTTCAGATCAAATTACGCAAATGCTGATCCATTTAGAAGAATGTGCAGTCCATTTAATAAATTTTATAAAATTATAGATTTTTCTTTAAATGTAAATGTTATTAAACTTAAAATTATCGTCCTGTTATATAATCAATAATTTTGTATTTTATTTGAATTTACTATTGAACTGTCTGTAAGGATATTATATCTTTAGACAAAATAAATAAATAAATAAATACATGAATAAATAAACAAATAAATATATAAATAAATAAATAAATAAATACATAAATACATAAATAAATAAATAAATAAATAAATAAAATAAATGAATAAATGAATAAATGAATAAATAAATAAATAAATAAATAAATACATAAATACATAAATAAATAAATAAATAAATAAATAAAATAAATGAATAAATGAATAAATAAATAAATAAATAAATAAATAAATAAATAAATAAATAAATAAATACATAAATACATAAATAAATAAATAAATAAATAAATAAATAAATAAATAAATAAATAAATAAATAAATAAATAAATAAATAAATAAATAAATAAATAAATAAATAAATAAATAAATAAATAAATAAATAAATAATTAAATAAATTAAATAAATAAACAAACTATTTGTTGAGAACACTGCATTTTTGTAAGGATTTGCTTACACTTTTATCTCTCTATAAGAAATTTCTCTAGAAGGAATTTTTTTCTGTGTTAACACTAGGGGTTTTTCAATTTCAAAAATTTCAAAATTTCAATCTAAAAATGTCCCGCTTTCCCGGGATTTCTTATGCGGGATCCCGGGAAATAATAAAAAAAAATAATTGGCAACTTAACATTAAAAAGCGAGCGGTCGTTTTCGGTATCAGGGCAATTTGTTAATAAAATTAGAAATAGGCTTTCTGATTACTCCATCCATAAACGCTTTAAGTGTTTTAAATAATTATTTCCTAAACCAAAAAATATGAATTATATTATTAAAGCATTTTCTTATTTTAAAAATTTAATATATTTGTTTTGGAATTCAAACCTCCAGTGCCTTTGTATTATTTTTTCTATATTATTTTATGTTTGTTTTCATTAACTGAATTGTTATGTTTTTGTTTATGTTCACCCATATTTGTAAGTTTACTTTGATCTCATATAACAAAAATACACGTTTTCTGTGTTGTAAACGTTGGAATCTAAAAACTAAAAGTTAAAAAAATAAAGTTTATGTGGTAATACCCAGTTAAAATTAACATATTAATGTATTATTAAAACATAAGGTATGTTTTAGTAAAGGCCGTGATACACTATCCTACTGGGTCATGCCATCTGCCAAAAAAGTCGTGTGTGTTCAAAAAGTGTGGCCCTAAAATGCACTTGTGAGGCTGATTTTTGGACTTGCCTATAATTATGAAAATTTCCATAAAATGATAGATTTCTAGAGATCAAAAATGCATCTTTTTAAGAAATTAAGTTGAGACGAAAGCAAAATTAAACTAAAACTATTTTATAAATCTGCAAATATTTATATATTTTTTTTATTATTTTTATTAGGCGCAAAAAATCAATAAAATCTAAAATTACTTGAGTAAAAAATACACATGTATGTGTTTGCATCTTTTTTGTGCGATAGTGTGGCAAATTCAATGCGATTTTTAAAAGTGGAACAGAATTCTATCAGATTTTCCAGTGAATGAATCGTAAGACTGTGTAATAATACAATTTTTGTTAATGCCTAGCAAATTCAATATTTATTATTTCGTGGAGCGGGATCCCGGGAAATTTAAAAAAATGAAAATGAAAAATTGCGGGAAAAAAAACTCTAGTTAACACACAACTATCTTTTCATATGCTTAAATAATTTCCTTATAAAAAATTTGTGCCTTTTGTGAATGCTGTGCCGGATTAAGTATGTTCTTTGCTCAATAGTTGTGAAGAATTTGTTGTTGAATTTAAATGGAATAGTTTATAACAAACAAAAAATATCGTATTTTTTTCAAATATAAATAATAGTGTAACCCTTAATTCAAATAGAAATTAATCGAATTTACATAAGCGGTATTCAGTGTTTAGTGTGTTTTGCATTGCAACTCCTTGCAAGTGCAACTATTTTGTCATTGATTGATATTTTTGAACAACATTACAAAGATTACTTAGACAAAGTCTCTTAAATTTTCCTTTAAACTTTGTTTCGCTTCTCCACACGCAAAGTTTACTTTGAAAAAATTTTGTGTTCGTTTGTTGGATGAACGTGCAAACCGAACACACTCATGCAACAAAATACAAGTATGTGTAAATGACGAACGAAGAAGAAAGCAACTTTGCGAGTATAGCAAAGTGCGTATTTCCCCCCCATTCTTCTTTCCCTTATCACCATCAAATACAAGACTTTGCAAAGTGAACTTTGACCGTGGAAAAGCAGTCATAGTATCACAATTTTCGACCATTAAAAAACACAACGCTACAAAAAATCAGCTGTATTGAACTGACCTGTATTATTGGATCATGTTCACCATCAACAAATAACAATTTTTCAAATACACTGTGCAGTCTTCCAAATAATTTAAAATTAAAGATACATATTTCATTTGTGGTCCACGTTTTATTTTATTTTTCTCTTTTTGTTTGTTTTATTGCATCAGTCAATTCCATTGCTTTTAATTTTATTTAATAAATAAATTTTGTTATTTACTGACTGATGACAACGTAATGCACACAACAAAAAAAAACTATAACATTTTCGTGTTGCTAAATTGCAATAACGTGGCAAATGCAAATTCTAATATTTTGTTGTTGGATTGCAAAGAAAAGCTACTATATTCTGCATTTGCACTTATGCAAGACCATTCGCAGCAAACACTGAATACCGCTATTAACAATTTAAATTTTGCCCAAAATCCCTATAATGAAATTTGCTCCATAACGTAGAGGTTCGTTAAAGAGAAGTTCGACTGTACATCAAATTTTTTTTTTTAAATAATTGTATCTATAACTTTCTTATTCAATATCATAATTTCAACACAATGTTGTTAGTTCTAGTGTCAGTTTCTTTAGTTTTTCTTTATTTCTGTTTTTTTTATTTATTTCCCCAATAAATTCTTGAATTGAAATTCAATACTTTTCTGTTTTTTTTTTGTTGGTGTCATACAACCAAGGAAACCATACATCTATTTAGTTTATTATGATAAAGAAATAAATACACACAAATAGAAAAAGTCCTTTTTTCACAAAACAACTACAACAAGTAGGACAACAATAGCAACAACAAAAAAATAAAGTCTATCAGCGGAAAACTACATGGTAACAGTGTTGTAATAGAGCAAATAGGAAAATTCGATGACAAGAATGATGTCTGCCAATGAAAATAACAAACACATACAAGTGCAGTTTGACGATAAAAAAAATTTATAAGTATGAAGAAACATAATTTCAAAACGTGTAGAACAGACAAACAATCACAGACACACACACACACTCTCATACATAAGTATTTGTGTGATTGCTCCACAGTTCTGATGACTAAAACCGAATTAGATATTGATCAGCTACTTAGGATGGCTGCTGAACGAGCAATGATGGCATTTCTAGATTGTGTAAAGTTTCCCTATAATTTTATTAATTATATTTGATTTAATATTCATATTTTAAATTAACTGCCTGTTTTTATAAAATGAAAGCAGAATAGTGAGTGAGAATTTGTATTGAAAACAAAAAACAATTTTTCGTATTTTATTGTTGTTTTCAATATTAATTCTCACTCACCATTTTGTTTTCATTTTATAAAAACAGGCAGTAAGTGTACTTTAAATGATTATCGTCTATAAAACAGCAACATATTTAGATTTAATAATAAATTTAGATTCTATTAAACAAATTACTTTTTTGAAAGCAGAAGTTTTTTCTACAAATTACTGCAACCTAAAGATATTTTCGTAAAAAAAATTTCGGTAACGGAAATTTAAAAAAAAAAATTTATTTCATAACAGAAAATGTTCGTTCGACTAAATTTAATCGATAACAGTAGCATATCCAAAAAAATTTATCGATATCCAAAATTTTTCGATTACTTTTCGATAAAGTATTTTATATATAAACTGTCTAGTATATCGATCTTTTTTTAATGACCTAAACAAATTTTTGCAGGAAATTTAATAAACAGGAAATTTGTTTTACAAAAATTATATAACAAAAAAATTTCAATACAAATTTATCAACAAAAGAACAGAAAAGAAAGAATTTCAGTCATGACATAAGTAGATAAAAGTTTGTTTTTTAAGATCTATCATCGATAACAGATGTCATCGAAAAGATTTATTAATAAGTGAATATTTATCAAATGAAATAAACTGACGAAAAAATTTAAAAACTTTTTTTTAAATTTTTTTTTTAGTAATAATGTGTTAATAAAAATTTATGTAAAAAATATTTTGATATAAAATTTAAACTTCGCAAATTTTTCGATCAAAAAATCTAAATTTATTTAATAAATCATCGATAACAGAAATCAAGACAGAAGATTTATTTATACGAGAAATTTGCTTATAAAAATTAACCAATAACAGAAATCCTTCTAGAAAATAGAATAATTTATCAATAAGATATATATGTTTTTTAATTTTTATCGATAAAAGAAATTTTCGTTGAATTATTTTATCGATAATAGAATTTTTTTCTAAAAGAATTTATTTAATAACAGATTATGTTTTTCTTAAAAAGTCATCGATAGTAAAATATTTAAAGAAAAACTTGTCGATAACAGAAATTTGTATAAAAAAAATATTGATCTTAATATAATTTTTTAAAGATATTTTACCCGCAAAAGAGTTTTCTGTCAAACTATTATATTTTTGTCGAAAAGTTCTTTTGAGCTAAAGTTAGCTGTTTTGCACAACAAGTCAAAGCAAAAACTCTAAGACGGCTTTTCCACAGTCAAAGTTTACTTTGCAAAATTTATTTAAGCTGGGAGAAAGGCAGAAAGAAGAATATTTTCTTATCCTGTCTTCCTCGCAGCTGAATTAAACTTTGCAAAGTAAACTTTGACTGTGTAAAAGCCGTCTAATATAAATTAAATGGGTTTAAAACAAGGTTGGATTCGAACGTGAGCTCAACTAGTTTGGACAGAGATGTTGCACACAAGTCTGAAACCATTTTATCGAATATCAAGTAGTATTTTCGATAATAAAAATGTTTTGAACAAAATTTTGTCGATAACATTTATAATTTTGTTTTTGAATCGATAAAGAAATATTTGTTAGTAAAGCTTGTCTACAACAGAAATTTTTGTTTGATGAAATATAGATAACAGATATTTTTCGATTAAACTGTATATGATTGAAAAATTTTATCGATAAGAGAAATCATTGCAAAAATAATTAAGGACAACAAGGATTTGTTGCTAACAATTAATCGATAGCAGAAGCCGTCTCAGAAAAATTTTGCGATAACATGTGCATGTACTTATTGTGCAAAATTTGATCAATAAGACACTTTTGTCAAACGATTTTATTGATAATCACCGTTATTGCAGTTGTCAACATCGACGTCCCGTCAATACAAAAGAGGAATACAAGTTATCTTCACGATGATTTTTCTATTTCTGTTTTTCAATATTGACAAGTATTTTTCAGTATATAAAAAACAATGAACAATGTATTCTAAAACATAAATTTAAAGCAAAGTATTTTTACAAGAGGTTTTAAAATGCAACAACCGCCGTTTGAAATATTTGTTGCATCAAATGCATCGTTTTTTTTGGTTGAAACTCTGCTTTTATTATGTGGTCCCGAATGAAGTGATGTCGGATAAGTTCGACAAAAAAAAAAAAGAATTTCAGTCATGGCAGAATTTTTTTTGACAAAAGTTTGTTTTTTAAGATCTATCATCGATAACAGATGTCATCTAAAAAACTTATTAATAAGGGAAAATTTACCAAATAAAACAAATCGATAAAAAAAAATTTAAAACTTTTACAATAAATTTTTTTTTGTCAAGTTTAGTCATATGTTATTAATCAAAATTTATCGATAGTAGAAATTTTTATATCAAATGTAAGCTTCGCAAGTTTTTCGATCAAAAAATATTTTTTTTAATAAATCATCCATACCAGAAATACATATAGATTTATTTATACGAGACATTTGCTTATAAAAATTACGCCACAACAAAAATCATTCTAGATTTTAGAATAACATATCGATAAGATATATAGTATATATGTATATTGAAACGATTAATTTGGCTCAAGTTCGAACCCGAGTTCACCCATTTATTTATACTAATTTTTTATTTTATTTTTTTATTAGAAATTTTTTTTTTGATAAATTCATTATTTTTATTAAGAGAGTACTATATATAGAATCAGTACTGAGGCCGCTACACCATCTCATCAGCGTTCTTTGTTCAATTTTACCGCTTTTGACGCAAATTATTTTTACAAGACGTTTTAAAATGCAACAACTGCCCTTTGAAATATTTGTTGCATCAAGTGATTTTGTGAAAATATCAATTCGTTTTTTTTTGTTGAAACTCTGCTTTTATTATGTGGTCCCGAATGAAGTGATGTCGGATAAGTTCTCCAAAAAAAATTGCTTTATTATAATAAATTTCAAACATTACAACAAAACAACAAATATTTCATGTTCATAAGAACAAATTTAGAGTAATTTTTTGTGCAAGTTGCAGCACTGAAATTTGGCAGCTGTCACATAAGTTTATTCCGATTGTTAAAAACTGAGGGCTTTACCAAAGAAAAACGCGTTATAATTGTGAAAACTTGTTACAAAAATATGGAAAGTTATCTTGTGATCGCTCTCAAACTTCGTAGAATCTTCAGTCGAGAAAGTTTACATAATGGTAATAAACCAGGAACAATTGCTGAGCTCAAATCCGTGGATTGGTATATATAGTATACTAGACTACAAGTCAGGAAGTAGCAGGTTCGATTCTTGCCTTCCTGTCTTCGTTCTGGGCGTTTTCTGAAGACACGGCAAGCTTGTGTTCAAAAAATAATAATAATAAAAATAAGTTAAAAAAAGATCCAAAGCGTCATCGGTGTGAAAACGTCAATACATTTTTTTAAATTTATCAGAAACCTATTTAGGAAAATTTATCACTGACATAATTTTTTTTATTTAATTTTATTGATAACAGAAATTTTCATGGCAAAATTGTATTGACTTTATTGATTATTTTCGAAAGAAATTTATCGATAATGGAAATTTTTCACAACCAATTTCATATTGATTGATAATAGGATGTTTTTCAGAAAATTTCACATTCTTTTAAAAAACCTGTCCACAGCAGAATATTTTTTAAAGAAACTTATCAGTAACAGTTTTAAAAGAAATGATTCATAACAGAAGTTTTTCGCTAATCAAATCTACAACAAGAGCCTGACTTTACTACATACTAATATTTCCTCTAAAAATACATACATAACTTAGAATCAACCTGGTAACTCGAGGAAGAGCTGTGGAAAACGGTCATCTGCCTTTAAACTGCTGGGCTGCGGGATTAAGCTGCGCTGATGCAAAAAGGGACTTGATACAAGGAAAATAAACAGTACAGGGTGTGAAAAAATTTATATTAAATAAAATAGACATGAAGACAAAAACAATGTGTACTAATAACACATACATAAACATAAATTCATCGTGTGGCCGGCCAGGCAGTAGCAGCAAAGAGTCCTTAAAAAGTCTACTCATATTTAAGTGTTCATATCAGTTTAAAAAAAAAAAATAAATAAATAGAAAATACTAATAAAACATCAGGAGAAAACACTAGGACTTGTACTTGTGTATAAGAAATATTAGTTGCTACAGCTGTGTCAGAAATAATAGCACTGCGATAAAAGTGTGTTACCAAAAAATATGATCTACTGGCTCTCAAAAAAAAAAAAAGCAGTCCAGCAAATTTGGCTAATACAAGCTCAATTATAATTCAGTTGGGGATTCTTTTCGCTCTCAACTGTTCAGGCATGATAAACGTGCTGAGTTGTAGGGGGTGCTTAGACGAATCTAAACAACTAAATGTTGTTTGTTTATTATCAAGGGATATGCTTACACCAGCTTGATTATACAATTAAATTAATTAAATTATTAACTCCAAAAAGGGCAACAGGTCCGTTAATTAGGTAGTTAAAAGGAGGCACTTGCAGTGTCTGCCTGGCATGTATTTTCATGGCCGTTGATTTCAATTAAAAGTTATTATAATTCCATTAAAGAAAAGGGTTTACATTAAAGAAAGGATTTGCAGTAAACTGTGAATACTTTTCGTTTTTCTTTTCTGTATGTTAAATAACAAATACAATTTTTGATTTGCTTGGAAACTAAACTAAACTTAAGTGAAAAGGAAAAGACAAGTTAATTTGTATTGAAAGGCATCGATATGTGATCATTATATATGAATTAATGACATTTAAAATAAATCAAAATTAGAGTAAAAAATAAATTAGCAAATTTTAAACTTTCAAATAAGTTTTTTAATAAACTAATTACTCGAGAAAAAAACTATTTTAAGAAATTTCCTTTTTTTCGCTAAAGTCTTCAACGTGTGTTTCAGTAGTATTTTTATTTTCTCCAGTGGCGTTGATTTTTTGTTGCAAAATTCCTCTTATCGATAAATTTCTCGAAATGTATTGTTGCATTTGTAAAAGATTTTATTATTTATAATTTAATTAGTTGAATTTTTAATTTTTTATAACATAAAAAATAAACTATAAATTATCATAATTTATAAAGTTGTGTATTGTATAATTAATTTTCTTTTACACAGTTTTGCTAGTCATGAGATTCAAATTTAATTGCTAAAAATTAAATAAAACTAAAAATATAAATGTGAACACAAAAATATGAAAAAGAAAAAAATTAAATTAAAAGTAAATCATCAGACTCATGATTCATCCATAAATTGTCACCTGGATCATTGTCAAAGAGAATCATGACAATAAAATAAAATTAAAATACAATTCTAACAAATATTATGTCCCCCATTTGTGGCGGCTGGTGCGCAGACAGAAATAAGCAGAATAAAAATATTTAATAAAAAAGTGACAATATAGAAAGTTTTTTTATTTTTTGTTTTAAACTTAAAAAAAGACTTTCTACGTGAATATAAACAAGAAGATAAATTTCCAAAATGTCTGCGTATTTATGTCTTTTGTTCTATTTTATGTCACTTTTCTTTTTTTTTCTCGGCATTTAAATTTAAGTATTAATAAATTATATATTTTATGATCTTGAAGTTTATCCCACAAATATTTTTGGTGAATTTTTAGTTGGGATTTCAATGTTTTTTTTTTTTTGCTTTTGTCTCTGTTCTTTTGTGAAGGTTTTTCATTCATTTCACGCATGTTAAAATGCGATGTTAATCGTTTCTGAAAAGTTTTCTTGCTTGTCACAAAAGTGTTTTTTATGAAAAAGATTAGTAAGTGTAGGAGAATTTTTTCCAATTGGAAATAAATCAAATTAAAGATTTTAAGCAGATTGTTAAAGACATTGAAATAGTTGAAATGTTAAGATTATTGAACATTGAACATTGAACTAAGTATCGTTGACATTTGTATTTGTTTAACAGAAACTATTTTTAGAGAAATAAAAAAAAATTCTCTAGTATCGAGCACGAGATGCCTGAGACATCTTCTATTTCTGAAGCACTTTACTTTATTCTAGTACTTATTTTTAATACAATACTAACGCAAACAGTTCAATAAAATGAACTACATGCTTAAATTTATCTATATGAAGTGGAATGGAAAATGGAATTCGGCCGCGTCAGAGTTTAGAAAAACCTGAAAATCGATTGATTTCTCTGAAAAATATTTCTTGCAAAACTAAACAAAAATTTCGACAACAGCGCAACTTTTGTTGTGTCTAAAAAAAATAAATCTTTCAAGGTGGAAACTACCATAAATATCAAACCTCGCACACACGCGCCCAATTTCATGAAAAAACTTTTATATACCGATAAATTTGTTTCAAAGTTTTGATTATCGATGAATATTTTGAAGAAAACATGTGTTCTCTATATGAACAAAAATTTTTTTAATTCAATTTGTGGATAATTTTTTAAGCAAATAAAAACGATAAATTGAAAAAGAAATTATCAACATAAATTTTATGTTATTGACATATTGAAAAATAAAAGAAAAATTACTGTTTAAAATTTTTTTTAAATTTCAGTTTATCTAATAAATTGTTAAAGCAAATAAAATCGATAAATTAAAAAAAAAACGTTTGCAGGCACATTTCGGTTTTCGATAAATTTTTAAATTTCATTTCATCAATTAATATTTATACGTAATTGTTGAACTGTTTAAGGTACATATGTATATATTAAAATTTTCAAAATATTTTTTAAACAATAGTTTTTTTCTAATATTTCTTCATTGGTCGATAACATAAAATTTACTATGGTGATTTTTTTTCATTTATCGATTTTATTTCCTTAAAAATTTTTATCGATAATATGAAATATATTGAAATGAAAATTTATGGCTTGAGTTCAAATCTGATTTTACCGATTTCTTCTTTATTTAAGAAATTACTTTTGGATAAATTCATTATTTTATTAAGAGAGTACTTTTTATTTGAAACAATTTATGTCACAGGTGGTTGAATACTAAGAAAATCAACTACAAAATAAAAATAAAGTAAACAAAAATGGAAAACTGCTTGATCTCACAGCCAATGGCTTTGGAAAATGCGAGAGAGACTGGAATATACCGAGTAGTTATTCATCAGAGATGGAATTTCGTACTAACCGAAATTGATTTAACTTGTAAGAAATGAATAAGTTGCACTTTTCGTATTCTAATTCGTTAAATAATACGGTTAAATAGTTGATATTCCTAGTCACTAGTATCCACCGTCAAAATAATAAAATCGAATAAAAAGAACGCTGATGAGATGGTGTAGCGACCTCGATATCAGTACGGATCCGTTCTGCTAGTCTGATGAATAAATTGTTTTAAATAAAAAGTACTCTCTTAATAAAATAATGAATTTATCTTAAAAGAATTTCTTAAATTAAGAAGAAATGGGTAAAATCAGATTTGAACTCAAGCCATAAAGTTTCATTTCAATATATTTCATTTTATCGATAAAAATTTTTAAGCAAATAAAATCGATAAGTGATAAAAAAATTATCAACATAAACTTTATGTTATCGATAAAATATTAGAGAAAAACTACTGTTTAAAAAATATTTTGAAAATCTTAATTTATCGATAAGCTTTTTAAGAAAATAAAATCGATAAATTAAAAAACAAATTATCAATACAAATTTTGCGTTATCGGCTAAAGACGACGAATCATCCTTCATCATGACAATGCGAACTCTCACACACATTTCGTCAAACAAGTGAATTTTTGAGCAGTCAAAACACCGAATTGATGATTCAACCTCCGTACAGTTCTGACTTGGGACTCAATGAATTCTTCTTGTTCCCGAATATCAAAGGTAAACTGCGTGGTCAACGATTTACGAGCGTCGAAGAAGCAGTTGAAGCGTTCAAAAACCACGTTTTGGAGGTGTCTCAGGAGGAATGGAGAAACTGCCATAACAAATGCTTTGAACGAATGCAAAAGTGCATTTATTGATCATCAAGGGGAAAATATTTCTAAAAACAATAAAGCCATTTTCATTTAAAAATGTTTGTTATAGTATTTGTTATTCCCGAAATATAAATAGGGAGCACACGCACACTCACAATATTATTACAGTAACGGACTGTACGTTATTCAAGAAGTAATCCGTTCAGTCATTTTTAAAAGAATAAACATTTAAAATTGTAAGCAATTTTATTTTTAACTGACTCTAATATTCATTCAAAAAACTAAGGACATATTAATACGTATTTTCGGTTACATTCGATATTGTCCGTTGTTTTCAAGTGCTGCTTTTTTTTCTTTGTTTGCTTTATTTGATTTGTTTGAGATTTCCTCTCCAACACAAAAAAAGCAAAAATCTTTTATTTTAATTAATTTTTTAGCATTAAAAATTAAATGAACTTTTGGTTAAATTTAAATGAAAAATTATTAGACCGGTTTTTAAGTGAAATTAAATTACAATTTCAGTTAATTTTACGTACAGAGTATTTTGAGTGTCAGAATTTAATACGAGATTTCCATTGAAATCTTTTAGATTTTGGTCCAAATGACTTTTAAAGGGCTGCAACTTGCAAAATGAATATTGATTGTAGGAATTGCAAATAATTTGACAAATTTACAAATATTCCATTTCCAGCTGTGCTGAGGCGTGTTCATATAAAATATTTCCACATAAATAAATAAATTTCCATTTTAACACTTTTTTTCCGAAAACATTAGTTTACGTTTAATATCCATTTTGCTATATTTTAGTTTTAAATAATTAATTAAGCACATGGCTTGTTATTTTCTAGAGAGCCTTTACATACATTTAAGTTTATTTAGCATATTTCGTACTTTAGCAAATTTCCCCCTGGATCCTTAATGTAATAATTTTTGTGTTACACACACACACACATGCATGCAACATATACATTCACTTTAGGTGACTCTAAAGTGTAGTAATTTCTTAAAAATATAAAAACAATTACAAACATTTTTGACACAGAAACGTTTCCGAAAGGCGTTTCAAGTCTTTGGGGTTTCATTTAATAGTTTTCGGGTGTATTAAACTCATAACGTGCATATGATGGCTGCAGTTGTTTAAGTGTTGAAACGTACTTTGTTTTCCTTTTTTCCGTTTTTGGAAGCGCCTAAAATTATGCAAATTACTTTTTAGTTATCTTTGCACTGGAGTTTATGCTAAAAGGAAACTTGCTATAAAAAAAACCCCACAACTCCCCAACTGTCATAGTCATTATTTTCATTGTGCCGTTAATGGGTGTAAAACTTGTGAAAGTGTGACGTGCTTGTGTGCGTGTGTGTTTGGCTATTTAAATATTTAATGAGTTTTTAACAACAACAACAACAATAACAACGACAATGCGAATTGCGAATACAGGTGAAATTAATTCGAGAAGGCGCAGTCTAATTTAAGCATTTTTTTAAATAATGTTAGAAATTAATAAACAAAAATATTAAGCAAAAAAAAACTGTGGTAGTCAAAATTTCATTATTTTATTGTTAAGTGGAAATACACTACTCTTTTAAAAAATTAAAAAAAAAATTATTTTTTTAGATAAACCTGTTCTAAAAGCATTTGCAAAATTTTTTATTTTAATTGACCTTATTTAAGCATCTGTATAAGTAAAATTATAAATAAAACCATTAATCAAATAAAAGCAAAGTGCCCAAAATCATGCTTTAGTTTGTAAACAGTATGGCAAGTTTCCTTAGCCTGAATGTATGCTTGATAAATTACATTTAACAACACAATCGGAAAGTTTTATTTATATTGTAATGCGTTTTAGTTTTATTATACAAACTAGTTTACATTTTTATTTATTTTGGGGGCGTTTTCTTTGCATTTTTACCAATCATATTTAATAGTTTAGTTAGATTGTTTTACTGATGTGAAGTAGTTATGTGTTTTTACATTTAAATGTGAAAGCAATTTATAATTTGCAGCTGATTAAAATAAAAATAAACTACTCAAAGAATTAAAAAAAACTCTTAAAAAGAAATGGGACGGCGAAAGAAAATTTCTCTCCAACATTTATATTAAAAATAAAAATTTATTATAGTTTTTTTATTTTTCTTTTTAGCATAAATATTGGAATAAAATTGTGTGTCATATTTAGAGCAATAGCTTACGCCCTCAGATACTTCATTAGAAGTATTGTCGCTCTTCAGCATAAAATAGCTGCTGAAAAACACTGAAAATATTTAAACAAAAATTTGTATTTTTTTCTTAATTTTTTGCACTCTTCGCTAATTCCTACAACTTAACAACCTCCCTTGTACCACGTAAAATGCGAATTAAGTAAATTAATTTTGTTAAACTTTATTCCTTAATGTCAAGCATTATTTAAATCCAGCTAAATGTTTGTATAAATTAACATTTTAATAGAATTCATATTTGCTCCTAAAAGTATGCTTTGCCATATCAACAATGTTAACACGCTTCACGTTTATTATGCGGACAAGTTCAAATCTTATACATTTGTTTAGTAATTTTAGCTTAATTCTTAATTATATATTATACAAAGTAATTTCAAACAACAAAGTATTTTCATTCTAAACCGAAAAATAAAACAAAAATATATATTGTAAATAAATGACACAAAACTATAATTAAAAAACTGCGTGCTACACGTTGCCTGCAACAGGGACATAAAATGTTTATTATTATTAACAACAACAAGGTCTAAAGCAAAAAAAAAACAAATTCAAACATTTAAATAGCAATGAAGGAGTTTTAGGGATTTTCCTTTTTATTACGTTTTTCCCTAAATTTTGTCTAAAAACGGAAAAGTGTCACGTAAAAATTAAACTATTTTTTGGCATACATATTTATTTGTACATATTTTTTTAAGTAAGTCAGAGTTTTATAAAACATTTTCTTTTTTCATAGTCCCGGTTAACACGCACTCACAAAATTTAGCTTCAATTTTGTTCAATTTTATTTTAAAGTCGCCTTAATGTTTACACAGAGATAAGTATTTGTTTCAACTATTTTAGTTTTCTTTTGCTTCAAAATCAACTTTGTATAATATTACGGATGGCAAACGAAAAGGAAAAAAGTTCAAAATGGCCGGCACGATCTATTCTGCGCCGCTTTTCATTATTTTTTTCTCTTTCTCCTAAAAACTCAAGACTTCACGAGTCAAACCTTGCGTGTGTGGGAACCGGCACAAAATCTTCAAAAAATGTTCACTCATGTCATTTTATTTGCTTTAAAACTTTATACAATAAGACGCCCTTTTTAATAATTAAATAATTAAATAATTGTATAAAGGTTTCAAAGAAAATAAAATAAATTCATATCGAATATAATTTGTTCGTTGGGATTTTTTAATAAGTTTCAAAGCCTACTATGCTTATTTATACTTTTGTAATTTTTGAAATTCTCATTGGTTTTTTTTTAAGTTTTTGTATAAGATGAGAGGTTTGAAACTTTTCAAAAATATGGTTTAAGGTCTTCTGATGATTTGGCATTAGCACCAATGAAATGCATGAATATAGACTGGCTAAGAACCCTCAACAAACAAAAGTTTTTAAAAATCTTTGAAAAAAGATATCGAGGCAATCTCGATTAATAAATTTAAAAAAAAAATATATAAAAAGAACTATAAATTTTTATAGTTGTCAATAAAATCGTCGACGCTATTAATTTTTAATTTAGCACTGGTTCGCTTAAACGAACAGGCCTGACAACAATTATGTTCGTTAAATCGGAAAACGACTGTATGCTTGTTTACGATTATTTTTAAAAGAATTATGCAAAATACTTTTTAAAAGTGCTCTTACTTTTGCTTTTAGAATTTCAACAACAATTTCTAACAAAGAAACTTTTAGAAGAAATGCTAATTAAATATTTTCGTAGACAAGTAGTGCATCTTTCCCACAATACTATTCCACTCTAAACAAACAAAAAAAAGAACACTGACAATTTTGCTCAACACTTTGATTATTTTTACAAAAATTTGACTTTTTTGTTGTTTGCATGAATACAATTTTATTTGCCAACAATGTTTTCGTATTGAAGCGGAACTAAAGCTATAAATGGTTTCAAAAATCACACAAAGCCTACTTTACCAGCTGCTTTTATAAACACACACACGCGCACACACACATGCACGCACACCCATAAGTACAGGCATATTCATGCATATGAACAAATAAAATTGTTGCGTGCTTTTAGGTGATTTTTATTTAAGCAAAGAGGAAAATGCGGAAACTTCAAAATATATAAACATTATGCATGTACGTACATACATACATATATATGTATATATATGTATATATATGTTCGTAGATTACTATACATATCGCTTATTTAATTAAACAACGTCATAACTCAAAATATGTGTTTTTTTTAGTTAAGAATGCAGAATTATTCTCCGTATCGTTCTTCATCTTGTGTAAAACAAAATTCATATAAATATCTTGTTTACTTAGGTCTTGAGAAGAGAATAGTTTTTTATTTTTCCATTGAAAAACTTGAAATTTGGTTTCTGAAGAACGAGTTTTTTTTGAGTTATGACGTTGTTTTAGTAAATGAGCGATGTGTATAGTTTTATTTTGTTGTTGGTATTTTTACAGCAAAATATATGTATTTAGCTAAAATAATAATAACAACAACACAACTAAGCAAACAAACAAACAAGCAAACAAACATGTTTATCCTGTAAAAAAATATGTATGTATGTACAGTACAACCTCCATAATCCGGACAGATTTAGTTTTAGCTACTGTCCGTATTAGTGGATCGTCCGGACTGCAGTTAAAATAAAATTTAAATGCAATACATACTAATATGCACATATGTATAATTTATAATTTTTATAGCCGAAAAGAAAAATTTAGAACACATTAGAATTCATTTGTATTTAATTAATTTACAGAAAACATAAAGAAACATATGAAAAGTGACAAAAAATAATTCATTTTGAAAAATAATAATTTATATTTTTTTGAATGCACATATTTTTATTTAATTTGTCAGCTCTAGTTTTAACTTCTTTTAAAAATAAAATATACTTATCAGTCGATTTGGTTTTTGCAGCCCCTAAACTAAAATATTTAACATTTTCTTTAATTCGCTCGCTAACACTGTTAACGCCTGGGCGATTATTGGTAACCACCTCTGATCCCTTGTGAGTGATGCCCAGACGCAGAAGATTAATTCGACGTCACGGTTGGCCTTCAGTAAGTTTTATTGTTGGCCTTAATCGCCTTGTTTTTGGATGGTGTGTCGTTTCGTTTTTGGTGCTGACTGGGATTTTTCGTGCTGCAAATAATCGTCGTTGATCGCCTCAACACAATACATTCAACCTAACATTCACTTGCTTAAAAATATTAAAATCTTTTATAAGTGGTATAATTAATTGTCAATTGTTTTTTTTTTATAAGTTGTACAAAAATCAATATTTCTTGTCAATAACTCTTTATTTAGATTTTTTAAATAAATTGTGTTAAATAAAAACACATCTATACTGAAGAAAAGTACCGAATTGTATGCACCATTCAAAGAAGCTCAAGTTTCTACGAGTCAGCAATTTAGAAGCCGACAAACACATGACAACTTACGAGGGCGGATTGATATTGAAGCTACCTAAGTAGGAAAAATAAAACATTTTTTTTTTCAAAAACCATTTATTTCTCAACATGATCTCCTTTTAGCTCAATACACTTAGTAAGACGATATTTCAACTTTTTTATACCATCTGAATAATACGATTTTGGGAACCCCTCAAAATACGCGTTCGTTTCGGTAATCACTTCTTCGTTTGAGATGAATGTTCTTCCTGCGAGCCATTTTTTCAAGTTTGGAAGCAGTAAAAAGTCACTAGAAGCTAAATCTGGACTGTTACAAGGTGGATGATCAACCGATTCGAAGTGTATTTCACGTAATTTTAGCATCGTATCTAATGCTGTGTGAACCGGTGCGTTGTCTTGAAGAAAGAGCACTTTTTTCTTCTTTAAATGTGGTCGTTTTTTCTTGATTGCATCAATCAATTGATCCAATAATGCACGATAATACTTTCCTGTGATTGTGGATCCTTTTTCAATATAATCGATGAGCAATATTCCGTGTGCATCCCAAAATACAGTGGCCATAAACTTGCCAGCCGATTTCACTGTCTTCGACTTCTTCGGAGCACTTCCAGCAGCTTCCACTCATTGTTTCGATTGATTTTTGGTTTCAGGTGTGTAGTGGTGGACCCACGTTATTAATCGACGCCAAAAATCAAGAGGATTACGCTTTATCATGTCCAAACACCGCTGTGAAGTGGTCAGTCGAACTCGTTTTTGTTCGACACTGAGCAAACGCGGCACCCATCTTGCCGATAGCTTTTTCATATGGAAATGTTCATGCAAAATGTTGAACACACGTTCATATGATATGTTTACCATTTCAACAATCTCACGTAACTTGACTCGGCGATCATTCATAACGATATCGAGGATTTTCTTGATATTTTCTTCAGTAACCACCTCTTTTGGCCTTCCTGTTGATGGTATTGTTGCAGTGCTTGTTCGGCCGCGCTTAAATTCAGCAATCCAATATTTTACCATGTAATCTGACGGAGCAGACTCACCGTAATGTTTATTCAGCTTTTCTTTTGTCTCTTTCGCCGTTTTCCCTTTCAAATAATAGTGTTTAATCACTGCACGAAATTCGCTTTTTTTTATTTCTCAAGAAACACAAAAGTTGCTGACTTCAAACGACTACAACAAATAAACTAATCGATGAATTTGGGTGAATTTTTAACAGCAGACGTTTAACAGATCGCAATTTCTAAAAAAAATTCTAAAAAAGAGTTTTTGTGTTTTGTGCTGCCATCTAGCGCTAGGTAGCTTCAATATCAATCCGCCCTCGTATATTGTCTAGCGGCAAAAAAAACGAAAAAATGTTACTGAGAAAAAACAACACATGACCGAACTATAGAGGAAAAATTTCTAAACTGTCCGAATTAGCAAGTGTCCGGATTATGGAGGTTGTACTGTAATTGCAAATGTTCATACAGCAAAAGGCAAAACAAAAACAACCCACCCAACCAAATGTTCCGATTTCGTAAAGAATTCCTAACGACTGGTCGACAAAAACTACCGATTTCGGAGCAGAAATATTACCCATATCGTAACGATTTTTGTATGAAAGGGTTGATATGACTTCGCTACGAAATCGCAACGATGCGTAGGTACGATTTCATTAAGAGATACATATTGTTTTTCATCATTTTACTCATTAGTTTATTACACTGTGCAACAAATTTTAGGGTCATCGCCGCCAGCCTTAACAACTCCAATCAGAAATGAAAGTTCACCATTAACTTAACAAAACTACCAAAGGGGTTTAGAAAAGTTAGCTCGAATTTAATTTTGATGGCCTCTTGAAATTGGGCCATTTTTGATAATTTTTTGCACTGTGAGTGAAAATTAAAAAAAAATATTTAATGGAATGTAATTGTGCGTTTTCGTTGTTGCATTGAATCACAATTTTTAAATTGACAGATTAGAGACGTCAGTAGAGTTTCTTTTTAACGACTTTTGTTGTCGGTCCGGTCCTTTACTGTATTAAAATATTTCTTTATCTTTTCCTCTATTTTTTGTAGTTGGTCTGGCTACAATTTTTGATAAACGAACCTACAGAAATGTGAAAAATTTTCTATTTGTTATTTACTTTTATTGTATGATTACAACGTACACAGAAAGAAAAGCGACGTACCAAATTCAAGTATTTTCTACTTACTTTGAGTACGAGTCGTACTTAAAATTTTGAGTACAAATAACAATAAAATAAACTTTAATCAAGCCGAAAACGGGATCCCTTCAGATAACCGATCCTTGAGTTTCTAACTTTAGAAGAAGTCGAAAGCTTTGGTTTTGTGGGAAAAAAACACAAACACACGCTCATACACAATGACAAATTAGAAATTTTCTGGGTTTTTTTTTGTTTTCAATTTCGTCGCTGTTTTCATATAAAAGTTAGAAAAAAGTTATCGCTGAATTGTTTTATAATTATAGAGAGGTGTATGTTTGTATGTGCAAATGATGGGGGAAGGTATTCTAGTATAAAATTGTATTTTTACTAGCAATAATTTTGGAAGTTTTCTTTAGTGATGCAACGATACACCTTTTTACCGATACAAGGACGATACTCGGAAAAAAATATCGATGGCATTGTTTATATCGATACGTGTGTTAAATATTAATAATTCAAGCTAAACTTAACACAACACAAGTGGAGTAATTTTTTTATTATCATACAGAAAAGATAATTACGGATCGAAATAAAAATATGTGGTTTAAAGATGAAATAAGACAGTTAAAAAGACAAAAAAAATCTAAACATTTATAAAGTAAAAACTAAAAACAAGAAAAATTAACAAATTAATAAAAAAAATTAAAGAAACAAAGAAATGTGGGAAGTAAGAAAGAGCAAAATTTTAAAGAAAAACCAAAGTGCAATCGAATCTGTGCTATTTAACCAAATAGAATACAGTGTACTCTCTACTAACGGCCATCTCCCTTAAGCAGACATTTCCCATAAACGGGCAATTTCTTTTCAATTTTTTTTTCAATTTTTCAAATGAAATTGTACTTGGTTTAGTCATTTTTGTTAACTGAACACGGGCAACTACTTTTGGGAAATAGTGCGAATAAAAATTAAAAATACTTAAATTTGAGAGATTCCCATAAAAAGCACCAATTACTTTTTAAATTGTTAGTGAAAGGACTTTATTTCTCTTCGTTGTTATGTTATTTCATCTTTTGGGAATCTCCTATTTATCTATTACTTTATTCTTGTCACACAGTGTTGTTAGCATACGTGACGGATGCATTTTTGAAATAATTCATTATATGTAGACAAACGCGCAAGAAACTCAAATTTACATCTGAAAAAAATTGCTTCATTGTAAAGAAAAATTCACTGTATGGAAACTCACTATAAGGAGATGAACATAAACTAACATTGGAACGAGAAAGCTGTGTTTTTGAAATTAATTCACAATAGGGAGAGCTTCATTGTATAGAAGTTCACTATAGAGAAGTTCGATTGGATATGTTGGTAGGCACTAGAAAAATTGGTTAAAAAAAAAGGATTTTTTAGTGAAATTTTTGTAGAAAAGTTAGTTCGTGTCTCTGCTAGTTAAATACGCATTTACAGTCGCACACATTAAATATGTCAAAATGAGGAAAAAAAAACAATAGATATAATAAAAAATATATTTTGAAATATGTTGAAAATACTTTTTCATGTTAATGAGCCAATCCAAACTGTATGTCTACTGTTTATTGTAAAATCATAAAAATTTTTCATACATTTTCAATACATTTTTCTGATATTAAATGTTATAATTATCGTATAGGATTTTTACAATGTAAAATATCTTTAATATCTTTAAACAAAAACAAGAAAAAACAATTATAATATGAAAAATAATACATCGTCGGTGACAGGTTTTTTTGTACTTTTCAGGAGAAAAAAAAACATTATTACTAAACCGTGTTGGAAATAAATAAAAAAAACAGAATTAGTAGGAGCAATAGGGAAGGAAATTGTTTAAAAATATAAATGAAACGTACTAACATGCAGATGGACAAAAACTGTTTTTGGCATCAAAAACCCGATTCGATTTTTTTGCGCGTTAAGAGTTGTCAACCTGTGACCGACGATATGTTGTTTTAAAAAAAATGAATATTTTAGTGAAAATTGTGAAGAAAATTTGCTTCGTGTCTCTGTTAGTTAAATACGAATTTATCTTCGTACACAATAAATATGTCAAAATAAAGAAAAAGAAAGAAATACACATAAAAAATATATTTTAAAAAATGTTGAAAATATTTTTTCATGAAGCTGAAAATAGTGTTAATGAGTCAATCCAAAGTGTATTTCAATGGTGTATTGTAAAATCATAAACATTTTCCATACATTTCCTGGCTTAAAAATTTTAAAAATTCAAGTTTTAAAATTGAAATTAACAATGAAAAAATGTTTGTGGTTTAGTTAAAATTTAAAAGTTATTGTTAAAAACGTTACTGAATAACATTGATGTTAATTTTGTTGTTAAATATTTTTAGCAATTCAACTGACGTTAAAATTGAATAGTAAATCGCACCACTGACTGCAATAGAATCTCTAGTAAAATAATATTAAAAAGTATCATTGCATGGAAAATAAAAACATCACCGATATGTCGGCAAACCTGAAGTATTGCCGATATATCGGTATCGGTTAATTTCCTTGTTTTCTCCTAATTACATTTAAATAAGACAATGTTCTCTTGGAAATGTCAATTGGAATTCTTTTTTATCTAAAGTTGCTTCTATGCTGCTACAGAAAAAATATGTATGATCTTCTATTGGCAACAACTAGTTCTCAAAATTAGTTCCAACTTCCCCTTTTTAATATTGTGAATAAAAATTATTTATTTTTTCCCTTTTTTTATTATTATTCTCTAGACACACAAATATGTCACAGTTGCCGAGCTACTAAAGCGATACCTTTAAAATACCGTGCAAAAAAGAAAATACAAATAAAAATATGTATATGTATGTGAATGTATGTGTATGTACAAGTAGAACACTTACACACATCTACCGTCTTCATAAAGTCGGACATTTTGAAAAATATACGAATAAATGTATGTACATGCACCTGTAGTAATTGTTGTTTGTTTAAAAAGGAGCAGAATAAAAAAAAATAAGGAAAAAAAACTAAATACTGGTGTCTACTTGCAGGCTTACAAGGAAAACCCAAAAAGCAGGCATTAAATTATAACAAGGAACAGGTGTAATGGGAACTAAAACGTTGTTTGTTTTTTTGTCTACTTGCAAAGCTAAAAAACGAAGCATACTTTTTGGCTTACCAGCTGAGTGAAAAGGAAATTGTACAAACAGTTGTTCGCAGGACATAAAACGGTCAGGTTGAAATGTTCAAAACAACAAAAATTAACTGCTCGAGTTTTACTAAAATATTTAAAAAAAAATTTATTAAATTGAAAATTTATAGAAATTGTCAAACAAAATGAATGATTCATTTATTCATTATTCATACATATATTTTTTTTCTTTTCTTTTTGCAACGCAATAAATATATTAATAAATTTAAACATTTAACAGCTTTAATTAAATCAATATTATATTAAGCAAAAAATTAAATAAATAATTTTAAATTAAACAAACAAAAATTATATAAAAAAAAAGAAAGAGATCTATACGAAAGAAGAATCATCACTTTTGTTGCTGCCCATTTAAAAGTGTCATAGAAAATTTAAATTTGTGTTGAAGCAAATGTTTGTGAAAAAAAAAACAAAAACGCAAATGAAAAAAAAAAAATATTTATAGCAAAAATTATACACCTACGGATTTCTTTTTACGTGATACATAAATTAAAATTAGGTTTTAATAAATAATGACAAAGAAGCAGAGCAGTAAGAGAAGGAGCCAAAACTTGTTTGTGGTAAGTTAATAATTTTAGAATGGCTGGAAAAGAAACCGAAATATATTGAAAATTTATTGTTAAAGAGTTTGTGAAGTAGATATGAAAAATTCGTTACAGCGAACAATTGAAAGGTGTAAACCAGCAAAAAAACAGAAACGACCAGTGATGGATGACAGTTCAGTCTTTTCGAGGCTGGATTTATTGTGCTGTTCATTGAATCCAAGCAATCGAATTGAGTGAACAATTTGTATGAAAACCACTCAGTTATTCGAGTGGTTTCCAAACATATTTTCTACTCAAGTGGATTGCTTGGATTCAATGAACAGCACATTAGCCTTTTTTCTTGTCTTTTTGCCTCGAAATTTACGTTTTTTTTATTTTAAATTTCGCCACGAAAAACCAAAATTTTTATATTCCACTCATCATTTTCATAAAATTATCTTGAAAACTTTAAAAAATTCATTCGCTGTCCAAACTTAAATACACTGAAGACAAAAAAGAAATAAAGATTAAAAATTGAAAATTAGTACAATTTTCATGCAGGTAAAAAAATGATTCTGATAATTTTACTAATTTTGGTAAATCTGCTCTACTGACCACATTTCTGAGCGGGCCGGTGACAATGAAAAGCTAGATTAATTATATTAAATATATCTAATTTATAAACAAAATTTAAAAAATCGATGACTGTTATTAAAAAATGCTCGATATTCGTCCAATGCTGGATATAGCGTGCATGCTTCAATCAACTTAAATTTTCTACTGCAGTCTTTTTTGAAATCAAATCTTTTGAAATATTGAAAAAGAAAAGTTTTGGTTTTGAAAAAATGTTGAGAAAAACGTTGAACAATCAAGTTCTATTTTTGTCAAAATTTAGCCATTTTTCACACTCATTTCAAAAACTTGATTTTGAATTTTTTCACGACTACATGAATTGAGATCAATTAAAACTTTGTTCTGTTAAAATCATATAATATTTTCTTTTTAATTTTATCTATTTTCACGACATTTTCACGAAATTGCGAGCAAAGTCAAGGCGAAAAATCAAAATTTTAAAATTATTAAAGAATTTTTTTTTTAAATAAAATGTATTTTCTTTATCTATTAAAAAACTTTGCGAAAAGCATAAGCTTGTTAAAATCAAATAATATTTGTAAAAGCTATGAAGCCAACCAACAAAGTTTTACATGCTCGAGGTAGTCAACTTTGAGACCCTGTAGCCCATCGCATGTTTCAATAGGGTTGCTTCAAATTTAAATATCCTTCAAGCTTAAAACCTCTTCTATGCAGGGGTACTAAACGTGACGATTTTACGTCATTTTGACGATTTTTTATAGCGAATTTCACAAAATGACTCTTGACGATTTATGTTAGTATCCTTCCTCATACTTTGACGATTTTTTGACTTTGCTACACTCAAAATATTCTGTACGTAAAATTAACTGAAATTGTAATTTAAAACAAATCAAAGTTCACTTAAAAACCGGTCTACTCATTTTTCATTTAAATTGAAACAAAACTTCATATAATTTTAAATGTTAAAAAATTAATTGACTTAAGCCCGTGAAAATAAAAGACTTTTCCTATGTTTGTGTAGGAGAGGAAATCTCAAACAAATCAAATAAAGCAAGCAAAGAAAAAAAACAGCACTTGAAAACAACTGACAATATTGAATGTAACCGCAAATCCGTATTAATATGTCCTTAGTTTTTTTGAATGAATGTTAGAATCAGTTAAAAATAAAATTGCTTACAATTTTAAATGTTTCTTCTTGTAAAAACGACTGAACGGATTACTTCTTGAATAACGTACAGTCCGTTACTGTAATAATATTGTGAGTGTACTTTTTGCTCAACATAAATAACCTCAAGCTCTAAAAATATATTTTCGTTTTGCGGACAACATTGATGATACTGCTAAAGGAATATTTAAAAATTTTAATGACATTAACAAGCTTTACTTTTGTTTTTTAAAATATGTGCTTAATTTGTTGAATAATCTAAACAAAATTTAAGGAATTCAAATTCACAATTCATGCACTATGAAAAGACGAAACTTTTTTAAAATATTTTAATAAATGTAAAAAAAAAACGCCTCTAAATCAAATCATAAAAATTTTTTTTAAAAGGAAGAAGTTCAAATTCGTGTTTATGTAAAAGACATGTTGAGACAATATACAATTGATGTTGAAACTTGCAATCAATTTATTGATAATTTTGTATCATTTTAAGTTGAATTGTGTTACCAAATAAAAAAACAAAGATTTCATTTCGATCACAAAATTATAAAAAATTTCAATTTAATTACACCATCTGTGATTTTGAAAAAAAACCTCCGAAATTCTTCCTTTATTAAAAGGTTTTCCTAATCTAATCTCTTAAGAAAAATATCAAGATATTGATCATGAAATAAGAGAACTAGGATTTTTGAATTTTGGAGACAACGCCTTGAATGTAGATATATTTCGGAAAAGAGGAACGTCAATTAATCGACCAAAAAATGAACCTGTTTTTCCAAATTTATGTGAATTTGTTAATAACTTAATGACTTTAGCAAACTCTTCAGCTAATGTTGAAATAAGATTTAGCAAAATTAATCTTAATAAAACCAAGATAAGAAAATAATTGGAAACAGGAACCCTTGAGGGGATTCTTTTTTCAAAGGTTATTTAAAAAATAATTGCTCTGATTGTTACAAAAAATATTATAAAAAAACATGACTATGACATGTATGTATAGTATGTTTATTTTGTAATTACCCAATTTAAATTAATATCAACAGTCCTTATTTTCGTATTTTATATGTATACGAGCATAAAATAGAATAATAAACCAAAAAAAATAAAATTCAATTTTACGTATGAATCGCAAGTTTATGAAAAACTTTATAATAGTATAATAATAGTATAATATTCTATGAATTTCTATTAAAACTTCTGTTTTAAATTAAATATAAAAAACATATCAAATAAAAAATTAATGCTTATTTTGGAAAATATATTAACTGTTTCGGCACAAAATATTAAAATCTTGCTTTGAATTCACCAAACATGTTTAATATATTGTTGAGTTGTGCACTATTTTGTGTTTGAAGTTTTTAATAAATCCGTTGAGTTGTTAATTTTGAAATGATTTGACTGTTTAATTTACATAAAATGCTATTGGTTGTTGTATAAAACAGAAGATTTATGTGTGACGATTTTGACGATTTTATTTAAAAAAATTTGACGATTTTCCGAAAAATATTACTGACAGCAATGATCATGACAATGCGAACTCTCACACACATCTCGTCAAACAAGTGAATTTTTGAGCAGTCAAAACATCGAATTGATGATTCAACCTCCGTACAGTTCTGACTTGGCACCCAATGACTTCTTCTTGTTCGCCAATTTTTTTTTTATATCAATTTATTGACAAGCAAAGAAGATATTTACACTATATAAACACTAGTTAATAATATTACTATTTAAAAATATACAATGTCTCTTAGTCGATTTAGTTCTTGTTTATTTACATTAAAATACGTATATATAAAAATTTTATTTGCAATGAAAAAATGTTTAAAATCATTGCTAGTATATAAGAAAGGAAAAAAAAGTTTGCAAAGGTAGTGGTGTCAGGGGATAAAATAAGCAAAAGAGATTTTTTGGAATTTGTTTTTTGAACTAAACGTAAATCTTTGCTTGATATACTTATACTATATCTTATATTCAATTAATCTAAGTTGCAGTTAATTGCTTTTATATACTCGCCCGTCTATGATTATGGTAAAAAACTGGAATGGCATTTATTTCTTGAATGATGTTTTTACTATCAAGGTAAATAAAAGCTTCAGGAGGAACAAACCCTTTTTCTAAACATTCTCTTATATAATTCTCATTTATGTTAAACGGACCCATTATAAGATTATTTTCATAACATTGCAAACACCTTAAGATGTAATTTCTGATTATATTAATTATGAAATTATCTATACGTACAGTATTTGCATTCTTATACAACTTCTTATTCGTAATATATTTCATATATCCTTTGTGGGGTTCTACATAATGAAGTACAAGCTCTAAAGCATTTTCTTTCAAAACCTCTTAACTTTTCCATGCTTGAGGGTGATATATTGCTCCAAATCGGGCTTGCGTATGTTAAAACAGGTCTTATTAAAGATTGGTACATTATTATTTTTACTTTAGGTTTTACATATTTTGAATGGAATAGCTGCCTGTAAATGGCAAAGGCTTTTCTTGCTTTTGTGAGCGTTTCTTTAACATGTTGATGAAAATACAAAAATTTATTCAAGTATACACCTAAGTATTTAACTACGTCTTTATTAGTGAGTGTACAATTACGCAAAGGCCATTTTATTTCAAACTGCTTCCAGATCTTTTTAATATCAAAATTTGCATTTATTTATAGGCGGCCTGAAGAGAATAGTTTTACATTTTTGCGTATTGATCAACATGTTCCAATTAACAGCTTATTGTTCAACGAAATTATAAGATTTCTGCAAGTTTACATTAATTTTTGTCTATTTTGTTGTCAGAGTGATATATAATTATATCATCTGCAAAAGAAACTATATTATCTATATTTTTTTTTTTTTTTTTTTTTTTTATCACAAAGGGACCTATTCTTCTGGATCCAAGTGGGCCGGTTGCTTTAAATCGGCAGCCTGTGCAACCTAACCTATATTTTTAAGCATGTCTAAAATAAATAAATTGAACAAAATAGGCGAGTTGACTGTTCCTTGCTGTAGTCCATTGTTTACCCTACAACGTTTTGCGACTTCTCATATTTTCATAACAAACTATGAAGTTTTTTTCACTCATCATATTATAAATCAACAACACCTGATAGAATTTAAATTCCTATTGAATTAATTTATAAATTAATGACGCAATCCATACGTTATCGAAGGCTTTCTCCATGTCAATAAGACATGCTCCAGTGCAGTACTTTTTATGACAATTCCAATTATTGTCGGAAGTAAGTTTATATATTGCGTCAACTGTAGAATGTTTAAATTTAAAGCCAAACTATTTTTCACTATTTATGTTCTTTTTAGCGCAATATTTGTTTATGGTATCATTGATGAATATTTCATATATTTTGCTTATATTAGGCAATAAGCTTATAGGACGTACATTTTTTGGACAGTTAGGCTCTTTACCCCTTTTTGACAGTATAATAACTTACGCCATTTTCCAAGTATTTGGGAAGTGTGAATTATTTAGCATGTTGTTGAAAAGCTTACAGTAATCACAAATCATTATTTGAGGCATCTTTTTCAAAACTATATTGGGTATGTTATCAATACCTGAAGATAATTTGTTCCTTAAACAATTAAAAATATTTAATAGATTATCCTTCGCTGTAAAAAAAATCTTGAGTTTGAGATTCATTCAAATTGTCAGACAGTACTGAATCATTAAATTTAGTTAAAGTTTTCTGATCTAGTTCATAAATGCATTGAAAGTTCCGTTCACTTGTTGATGTATATCGTTATTGAGATTTGTTGATTTATGATCATGGACTGACTCAAAAAATGCTTCTAGAATATCTAACATTTGAACTTTTTCCTCAAATATGTAATTATTAAAATCATCTTTCTTTAGACAATGCGGATCTATTTCTGCGTTGTTAAGTAAGAATGTAGAGCTTTCCGGAATTTTTAATTCCTGAAGATTTAATAGGGTAAATTTTTTAAAAGTTCTTTTAAATTTGCTGAACATACTGCTATGAGTAATGGTTTGAACTAATGCAAAAGTGTATTTATTGATCATCAAGAGGAAAATATTTCGAAAAACAATAAAGCCATTTTCATTTAAAAATCATTGTTATTGTTTGCTATTCCCGAAATACAAATAGTAGCCCTCGTAGTAACACACAAACAATTTTTTTTTTCGCTAATATCGTTAGTGTTAACTTTGTGTTCCTGTGCTACAAATATTTCTTGCAGCAATTGGGATATTTTTATTTGTGCTACTGAGTGCAGCAATTGGTAGTCGCACAATTTGCACAAACTTTTTTTTGGTCTAAAATTAAAGATTCTAAATTTTTTTGTGGTATAAAACAAAATTTTTGCATTTGCTAACTATACTTTTAAAAATCTTCTTCTATTTTTTTGTTGGCAAAAAAAGTATAAAATTTAAATTTATTTAATGTGAGTATTTTTCGAACAATTTGTTGTTAGTAGTTTTTTTTAATCCAAAGTGATTATTATTTTGGCTAAAGTTCGTAACATTTTTAGTCAGAAAGAATTGGACATGAGACAACATTCCAAAGCAACAAGGAAATTTTTTTTTAACACCAATTAATTTCAACTTCCAGGGCAGAACAGAAACAACGTTGTTTTTAAGAAAGAAAGCAAAATGGTACATGAGATAAAACCAACGTGTAACAATGGGTTAATTTAACGTTAATTAGTGATGGTAAAATTTGAATATTGATAGTGGTAAAGCAGTGTTTGCTGTAAAAACAACTAATAATACAAATAACTCTCGTATGCTTTTTCTAGACATTATTTGTATAAATACAAATTTGAAATCACATTCAACCGAGCGACCTAAACAGTGGCGGATACATGGAAACACACATGAACACTGATGATGGGAGTGTAGCGGCTCCCGAAAAACAACGTTGTTTCTATTCTGACGTGTAAGTTGAAATTAATTGGTGTTAAAATTTTTCCTTGTTGCTTTGGAATATTGTCTCATGTCCAATTCTTTCTGACTAAAAAATTTTACGAGCTTTAGTCAAAATAATAATCACTTTGGATTAAAAAAAACCATTAAATTTATTTATTTTTAATTTGTAAACGAATTAATATTCAAGATAATTATTTTTTTAAATATCAAAAATAGCTTTTGAACAAATCTTTCAGTGAAAAAAAATCAATGTAATAACTTTATTCGTTTAGCCACAAAAAAAACAATATCATATAAACATCTTGAAGTGTAAGAAACACATTGAAAACGCATGTAATTTTCTTCACTTTCCTGACTTTAGCGGTGTTCCAGAGCTACAAATCGTAACATAAACTCTTACAAATTTACATTGTGGTGTAAAATATTGTTGTGTATCGATCTGCGTATTTAGTTTTTAAGGTTTCTTTAAATCCTTTTTTTGCCTTTTTGGCCAGCTTTTTGGCACAAATACTACTCTGTGAGTCGTAGCAATTTTATTGTATCATGAATCCGAAAAGCAGAAAGTTTTAAGCCACTACACAATATTGTGCCTTCTTCAGACAATAGGGAAATATTTTTCACAGTTTTTTTGGTCTACATTTTATTTTTATAATGCACATACATTTGTTTTGAAGAAGAAAACAGACAGAAAATAGTCTTAATAAAATTAATAATGCAGTATTTTTGCTCCAATTACGTATGCCAAACATTTATAAAAAGAGTCCAAAAATTAATTTATTTATGTAAACAATGCTTTGGAAATAACAACAACAACAATAACAACAAATACAACAACAGGAACAACAAGAGAGAAAAAAGTTATACAAATTTATACGACCTTTCTGACTTTAGAAACCCAAAGAAATTTATTCGATACCAACGAACGAACGAACGATTAACGATTTAACTTGCAAACTCAACCACTAACACACACACACACAATATCAACACATTCACAAATTCATATACCCGCTGTTTAAATGCATTTAAGTAGTTTTTTTTATTATTAGAATATATCACGACAAATAAGAATTTGAACGCTAAAAAAGGGCACTGTACCCCCTTCTCCGGCTTATGATAAGCGAAACCTAAGCAGCCATCCAGCAGGCTGATGTTTTACAATTTATGCAAAGAAATCAAAAAAAAATTATTCAATTTTAACACAATTGTGGCGCAGGATATATGAATCCATGCATAAGAACGCCGTTCACCATTTAACCGGATGTTGGAATTTGAAATGTAATTTCAAAATGTCCAACGAAATGTTTTGTATAATTTTGCTGTTTTCGAATTAAAAAGTCAAAAATAGTAAAATATTTGCACAAAATTAAATACCATCAAATTGTTAAAGACAAAACAGGTCAATTATTTACACAAAAAAAGGGCATTAATTATGTAATTCGTTTGGTTTCAGTCGCAAGTTTTAAATAATGCATGTACGTAAGCTGAATATAAATTAAATGAACTTTACTTAAGACTTGTAAAAAAGAAATATTTGTAAAATGAATGTGAAGACATATTGAATTTTTTTTCTAGTCGTATGAGGAAATTTAAATAAATTAAGGGGAACCAGAATTATTTTTTAATAAAAATTAGCTAAAGTCGCAATTTGTTCTTTTTTCAAAATATTAAATGGGTTTGCTGTCGATGATTTTCAGTAACATTTTTCATAATTTCAACAAATTTCTTCTAATGACTACTATTGTAATTTTTTAAAAAAAATTTTAACACACTTTTGCTCAAGTCCAGTGACTTTGCTATAAAAAAATTTTCGACGAGTTTTCTCAATAATTTTTTAGCTCCAAGTTATTTCCCGATTTTTTAATGACGATTTTTTATAAAAAAAATTTTATTATTGTTTTATAGAAAATTTTCGACGAGTTTTCTTAATATTTTTTAGCTCAAGTTACATATTTCCGAATTTTCTAAAGACGATTTTTTATTTAAAAAAAATCAAAATTGTTTCATAGAAAATTTTCGAAAAATTTTCTCAATGATTTTTTCAAAATTTCGAAATTTTTTTTAAAACTATTTTTTCTAAAAAAAAATTAAGTATTGTTTTATAGAAAATTTTCGGCGAGTTTTTTTTAATTTTTAGGTCCGAGTTATTTCCCATATTATTTCATAGAAAATGTTCGACAAGTTTTCTCAATGATTTTTAACATCAAAGTTATTTCCCAATTTTTTAAAGACGATTTTTTATAAAAAAAATTAATTATTGTTTTATAGAAAATTTTCGACCAGTTTTCTCAATAATTTCTTAAGCCGATTTTCTATTAGAAAAAATGTACTGTTATAGAAAACTTTCGAAGAGTTTTCTCAATAATTTTTTAGCTCCAAGTTATTTCCCGATTTTTTAATGACGATTTTTCATAAAGAAAAATTTAACTATTGTTTTATAGAAAACTTTCGACGAGTTTTCTCAATAATTTTTTTAGGTCTAAGTTATTTTCGAATTTTTTAGACGATTTTTTATAAAAAAAAGTTTTAATAATGTTTTATAGAAAATTTTCGACCAGTTTTCTCAATAATTTTTTAGCTCCAACTTACATATTTCTAAATTTTTTAAAGATGATTTTTAATAAA
This sequence comes from Gymnocheta viridis, assembly GCA_956483585.1. NCBI lineage: Eukaryota > Metazoa > Arthropoda > Insecta > Diptera > Tachinidae > Gymnocheta > Gymnocheta viridis. The sequence goes on from OY101441.1 coordinate 110,260,942, forward strand.
AAAAAAATACTATAGTAAATTCTTAGACCAGTTTTCTAAAGTAAAATTGTAGTTATACTTTTTGCAGATAGTTTTAGACGAGTTTTTTACTTTTAACTAAGTTTCTTTTTTTGTATTTTCCACAAAATAGTTTAGACATATTTTCGACAAGTTTTTTTTATAGAAAAATTTCAAAAAGTTTCTTATAGATAATTTTTCGACGAGCTTTCGAAACTTCCTTTTTTAATCAAATAGGTTTCTTTTTTAGCAATGTTGAAGTTTTAGAAAGTTTTTCGACGAGTTTGTTTTAAAATTCATTCATAGAAAATTTCTCGACGAATGGTTTTAGTCTTTTGTTAATTTGAGAATTGAGGTATAATATACGCTTTTTTTCTTTTAAATTAAATTTAAAAAGGTACATTTCAGTCTTTTTGAAAATTAAACTTAAATTTTTGTATTCAATTATTTTACATAAAAATTACACAGAATTTCAAGTCAAAGGAAAGAATAAATATCCGATCTGCTTAATATTTATACGAACGAAAATGGAATATAACTATCATGTATGGGCCGGTGCTTTAAAGTCGATTTTGAAGTTATTCCCACGCGTACAACAGAGGAAGAAAAATCTCATCTGTGAGAGTAGTGTAGCCAACTCTGTTGACTCACTGGAGCATCGACGTAATGTGGGATGTGTTTCATTGTTTTATCGTTACTACAATGGAATGTGCTCTAATGAAATCAGGGAACTTGTTCCCGAAACCCGCTCATTTTTTCCAAACAACACGTTCTTCGTTAAGACCGCATCCGTTCTTTAACCGAACAGTTCGTATGTGGAATAAACTTCTTATAGAGGTATTTCCTGTTACTCTCAATATGGACGTCCACAAACACTACTTCCACCCTTCATACTCCTGTCCTAGTTCCGGCACAACGCATTGCATGTTTAGAGGTCATCCCTTGAGTGCAATTTAAAAAAATTATATATATAATTTATTTATATCAAATTCACGGTGTTCTGTGACTATCAAGCAACATATCACCACCTTAAATGCAAACGGACAAAACTAAACAAAAATTCTAAATCGAAATTATACAAAAAATACACAATATTTTCTATGTATGCTGTTTGATAATCAGAGAGACAGACAGCGAATTAGCTCGAAAAACAAAAACCCCGCCTTGTCGAATAACTCGCAAACCGTCTTTTTATAAAAAGCGATTTCAAAAACCAGCAAATTGAACAAATCCGATTTTTGGAATAATTCATTAAAAAAAAGAGATTCATATGTAGTATTCCTTCCTTGTCATACTTTTTATCTTTGCAAAAACATTTAAATTTATTATAATCATCTTTTAAATGTTTGAATGTTTTCAAAATTATATTATCAACGCCAATTTCCAGCGATTTTTCTTTATCGGCATCACCAGACAATTTTCCATCACTCAGACTGATGAAACGATGAGGACAAGGATACGTTGCTGTTGCAGTTTGCTGTCGAATAATAATTACCATAAATTTCAAGTCAGAGCTAAATTTGAAGGGCATCTCGTTGACCTTTGTCAATTCAAATAAGGTCTTCACATTTTCGCAAGCTTCCTTTATTTGAGGAACAATTTATAATATAATTAATCTGTAAACGCTAACTCCCACTTCTTTAAAAATATTTCCCAATGACTTATATTTTTCATGCATACGAGTATATTGTCATTTTATTCACCTGATTTTAAGATGCTTCAGCAGTCGATTGGAATGTGTCTAAGCCTTCAGTAGTTTTATTATTTATTTTTATTCAAAGTTTCCCTCATTTTAGACCCTGTTGGTATTTAGAATAATATCACCATCGTTCGCCGAAAACTTCTGCAAGAATCGGATAAATTGGTTGATCCTGAAATTTACGAGCATGTTGGTTCTTTGAAGTTACAGCCATAAAATTTTACATGACTGTTTCTCCACACAACGATTTAGATGAGAATTTTAAAAAAAAAACTCCGCAAATATCTAGAAAGTACTGGAACATCTCAAAAATGCATATTATACTTGATCATTTGAAATAGGACATTTCATTATTAAACAACGATGGTTTGGGTTTGTGGTCCGAACAGGCCAGTGAATCTGTTCACAGAGAATTTTTTAAATTTTGGGGAACATACAAAATAAATTTAATAAATGATTCATCATATTCCCAGCCGTTAAAAAACGCGCTGGTTAGTTTTTCATCACAGCATTTATAGAAACAAGCCATAGTTATTTTTCACTTAATTTTTCATTAATTTTATAATGAAAGTGAAAAGTGAGCAATTTTGCAGAGGATTAGGCCTACAGGGGATATCACTTGAAAAATAAAACGCGCCACAATATTTATCTCATTAGATGGTGTGGAAACAACAACGCTTAATGATGATTAAAAATTACGAAAAGTTGGAAATCCGTTTATCTTAAAAAAAGGATCAGCTAGGATTTCAAGTCAGGCAGACTTTTAATGTACTTTACGCCGCTTTCCGTTTTTATTGGCATTTTAGGTCAACCTGTTTGTACTTCAACCGAGGTGTGTCATTTCTTGTTAATCAACTCAATAAATAATTGAAAATTTTATCAAATTAATTAATTATTAATGGAAAAACAAAATATTTTTTTTTTTATATTTGAAAAATAAAATTCGTTCCGCTAGTCTGAAGAATAAATTGCTTTAATATTATTTTCCTAATAAAATAATTTGAAGTTATCAAGAACTTCTTATATTAAAGAGAAATTGACAAAATCAGATTTGAACTTCCAAATTACAAAATATTTTTCTCAATTAAAAATGTTAATTGAAAGGAAATTAAAGTAATTTCTTTTTCGCTCGACTGATACGGCAGAAATTTTTTGAGCACTTTTGTCTGTATTAATATTTATACGTTGTTTCTTTTGTTCTGTTCTGTTGAGATTTAATTTGAAGAGCATTACTGGGCTTGAGTTCAAATCAAGAATTCACCACTTTTTTTTATTAAGAAAAAATATAATGATAAAGAATTGATAGATTCCTGATTTGATCTCGAGCCAGGCAAAACTTTTTAACTCAAATTTTGTCTGTTTTAGGTTCGAAAAAACTCGAAATTTTTTTTCTTGTATAGAAAAACACAAAAATCTTTGACCTGCCAACTAAGAAAAATGATTAAAATTAAAAATTATTTTATCATTATAAAATAATCTTTTTAACATGTTTTTTCAATTTTGTCAACGAATATTTTTCTTTTTTGTTTCACAACTTAATGTCAAACAAAAGCTGAATGTGTCAGTAATTTGTTAATGCTTTAACCCAGCCAGATGACACAATTACTGGAATGTGGCTTAAATATATTGAACTGTATTTTAATTTTTAATTATATTAATCGTGTTGCTGTTTTGTTGGCTTTAAGCAAACACTTGTTTAAACTATTTAATATGTAAATTATCTCAGCTAACTTGTAAGTAAATTGAGAGAAAAAAAAACACTGCTACACGTTTATGAAACCAAACCACTTTATAAAGCATAAATTATAACATAATATCAACATTTTGTTCATGTCTTTCAATAAATCCATAAAAATACAAGAAAAACAAAAAGAGCAGAATAGAAAATTTTACAAAAAGTTGTGCACATACGGTTTATTTAATACGAATAAATCGTATTATTATTGTTACGCATATCTTTTTAAGTATAAGGAAATATTCATGGAGATATAACCCAGCAGACAATCATGCTGGACACGAAACATTTCAATATTTCTTTGAAATAGCAGCCTGCGAGTACGCGCAGCGAAGCAGTTTGCTGCCTTTAGTTTTGAAAAAAATTCAAATTTATTTAATCCTTGCAAATGTGTTGACTGGGTATTTAGTATGTCTAGTGGTAGTAGTAGTACATATCTCCAGTATGAGTATCTTTGGAAGTGTTTTTGTATTCATGTTTTCGTTAAAGATAAGTATCTTTCAATAAGTATGTTGACAATTGTCTTGTTATTATTTTTTAACACTTCATTCTTTTTGTTTTATTTTTCTACTTTTCGTATTTAAACAGCAGGCATACAATAGATACCTCCGCCCCGCACCGAGTTGTGGCACATGCACTGAAAGAGCCATTTTCAAATGCTCGAACGAACTGTCAAATAAAACTTCTCAAAGTACCCGCTAGTTCAGAAAGTGTCAATGGACTTCTTATTCACAGCGTTCTTTAATAGTGACCATCAGGGCACTTCATGCCTGTCAACGGTTATTTGGAAAAACGTGGGGGTTCCAACCAAAAATGATATATTAGTCTTTTACCACCAAAATAAAGTTAATAATGATGTACGCCGTATTAGTTTGGTGACCAAAAACTGAACAATCCACTACTAAGGCACGTCACAACAGAGTTTAGCACCTTTCGATCACCGTGTCAATGAGAACCTGTCCTACACATGCCGTGGGTGCCATCCTGCACATTCCCCTTTTGCACATCATAATGACGCTAGCAAAATCCCACTTTGGTTACCAAACATCTCCACAATAAAAACTACAGATCTGGTGGTCGATTCTGGTTCTGTGAAAAAGTGAAATGAAAAGTTTTTCAATTTTTTTCATAGAGTTTCTGATTCTCGTTTAGAGAAAAAATTATAAATAAATTAATATGTTTTCATGTGAAAATAACATGTGGAATGCAAGAATTGTTTTCACAATTTCACAGTACTATGATTCTTATTCTGTGTAAAGCTTGGTACTCTGTTCGAAATTGTGAAAAACTTTCAGCAACATTGATTATTTCGCGTGAAAAATTTGACACGTAACAACTGATGCCCATATTAATTTTTCGGAAAAAATTTTCGTTTTTGCTGGTTAGAAGTACACTATTTATCGCTTATATGCACGCCGGTTATTTGCATTACGTTCGTTTATAGGCACGAACACACGAACAATTTTCTATTCGTATTTAAAAAAACATTTATTATTTTTTGTATTTGCATTTCGTTTATATGCATTTCTCGCTTTTATGCACCGTAAAAAAATTCAAATTTTTTATTAAATGTATTAAAAATATACTCATACAAGCACGGTGCATATTAAGTACATATTCCAAAAATTAAAATTTGTGCAGTAATTTTTCGACCGCAAACAAAAAGTTCCATTTCAATTTAATACTTTAATTCACATCTCTGTGTAACATCAGCTGTCAAACTGCCTGAAAAAATTAGAAAAATATTACTCAATAGTATTTAAAAAAATAAGAGAAGATGAAATGACGATAACGATAGGAGAGTGATACATATGTGCCAATACCACCGTTAAGTAATGCTTTGGAATCTTTAAATACTCTTCGTACTTTTCTCCTATCAAAAAACGGATGTGTTGAAGAATTAGAAACAATTGAACAATTTCTTTTTTCTAAATGCTGGGGAAATGTACAAAGAAAAATAACCAATTTTTTTCAAAAAGATTTACTCGAGAATATACAGTTAAAATCACACTGAATTAAATTTAAAAATTTAAAATTTTTTGTTTGTGCTTTTCAAAAATCAAATTTACGTTTTAAACTATTTATCAGAAGTGTTGAAATGTATCTAATTGCAGAAAGACTGAATGTAACGTACCCTTTTATTTATTTTAATTTTTATTACTTGTTTTTTCCTTGTGTGTACAAAATAATAATTTTAAAGTTTTTAAAAAATTTGTGGTTTTATTTACTCATTGTAGTTTTTTTTATACATGCACAACTGAAGCATATAAGCGAGTTTTTTTTTATAAGCACTACCAACGCATATAAGCGAGTTTTTATAAATGCACTTCTCGCTTATAAGCACCAAAAGCAAAATTAGTAATGCATATAAGCGATACCTACATATGGGTATCAAATGAAAGGGATTGACTCGAAGAATACCCCTACGGGAAATGTTGTATACAACATTGATCGACTTTTGTAAACAAAAACATAAGTTTTATTTTGCTTGTTTCTGCCATTATTAGAATTTTAAACACTGAGATAGTTCCTTCGATAGTGTGTAAAAGAAAAAAAATTATATTAAAGAAATTTTTGCCACCGAAAATTAATAATAATAAAAATTGTATCAGCTGTCAATATTTCGCGCGAAATAAATGCCACACACATTATTTCACAGATCGCAAGAAAATGTTCCCAGATACATTTCATAAATTTTTCACGAGTTGAACGGAGTACAACTTTTGCAACATTTTTTCATTAATATTTCATGTAAACTTTTTTTATGCGGATTATGTCAACATTTCGCGTTAAATTTTAAACAGAGTACCAAGCTTAAAAGTACAAAGAAGTGTCAAAAACTTTTTATATCTCACATATTTTTACACTTTCATTTTAACGGTGAAAAGAATGGAGAAAACATCGGGAGAGCAAGCGCGCAAGCGGGAATCAAAAAGAATTTTTAATCAATTATTTAGAGGAAAATCTGGACATTGGCAACGATAAGTAATAATTTGAAAAATTAATAAAAATAATCTTATAAAAAGCATCATATTTACACAAAATGGCGGCTTAAATAATTCTTCACAACTCCCCTCACTGTAGGTATTAAATGAAAGGACTTGACTAGTAGAATAGAGTACACATTGAAAGAAATTGCAAATTCAATTTGGCCGCCAACATAATGGCGGATTAGATATATTTTTTTTTACGCAACCTATTATATATGTATGGGTATCAAATGAAAGGGCTTGACTCGAAGAATACCCCTACGGGAAATGTTGTACCCATTGTCCTGAATATACCTGTCCTATGACTGGTGAAAATATGAATGGTAGAAAAAGTTCCTGAGTCGTGACTGGTGAAAAGGGGACGTTTCACAAAACTAGAACAAAAGTGCCTACAAAACTCCCTCACGCAAACAAATTTTACGTATTTTTTTCTATTTTCTTTTTTTATTTATGGTGATTAATGTAATCTACATTAATTAAGGATATTATAATCTGATTAAAATAATAATGCATTTGTTGATTTAGACCAAACAAATTTTTAGAAAAGTATGTTAATCTAAACCGAAGTTATACCCATTGAAAAGCTAATAGGATACACTCAAAATATTCTGTAAGTAAAATTAAATGAAATTGTAATTTAAAACAAATTAAAGTTCACTTAAAAACCGGTCTACTCATTTTTCATTTAAATTAGAACAAAAGTTCACTTAATTTTTAATGTTAAAAAATTAATTAAAATAAAAGATTTTTCCTTTGTTTGTGTTGGAGAAAAAGTCTCAAAAAAGACAGCACTTGAAAACATCGGATAATATTGAATGTAACCGAAAATCCGTATTAATATGTCCTTAGTTTTTTGAATGAATGTTAGAATCAGTTAAAAATAAAATTGCTTACAATTTTAAATGTTTATTCTTTTAAAAATGACTGAACGGATTACTTCTTGAATAACTTACAGTCCGTTTTACTGTAATAATATTGTGAGTGTACATATAGGGTTCATTCTGCTCTAGGATACTTCTATTACCGATTTTTAAGAAACCATAACTGGTACTAAGGATACTACAACAGGACAAGTACGTAAAGGTTAGGCCTAGAACCTGTCACCGAATATTTTAATTATGTCAATTGACCCCCTCCAATGACAACGCCATGCAAAAGTTACCGGTACCACTCATATAAAGTTCCGGAACTCGAACCGGTTGGTAGTCCCTAGAAGAACCAGTCACGTGACGTATCCTGTGACAGCTTCTTTTCCCTCTAGGGACTGCACGACAAATTTTTTATTCATCACATAAAATCTAGAAACTTGAAAATAAAATAAATATAAGAAATTGTGAAGTTTAACAGTTTTATTGAAAAAAAAAGGATAAAGTACTCAACTTTAAAAAATAATTAAAGCAATTGAACAGACAAAAAAATAAAATCGTAGGGCGGTCGTCAACTGAGGACTCTTGATACAAATTTCACGTGCCCCCGCATTTATTTTCTTTGTCTGATCAATACCCTAGATTGATTTAATTATCTGTTAGCGTTTACTACATTACTTCAAAAATTTTTATACTTATTTTAAGTTTAGTATATGCATTCTCATTGTTAGTGATACGAAATATTTTTAATTAAAAAATCGGAACAAAATGGCAAAAAAAAACCTTTCAGCAAAAATAAATACATGCAGTTTAAGCACTCGATATCTGCATTTGACTTTAACATTTTATTAATCAAGATACAAAAGTTTGACGGCTACAATGTAATGAAACACTTTTTCATTAAAAGAACGGGAATAGCAATTTGTGTAATTGTGAAAGGATAATATGAAAAGCTCTTATGAAAATGAAAATGAAAAGTTTTTCTTCATTTCACGTTTTCACAGAACCAGAATCGACACCCTGGTTGGACACATGGGCATACTAGGACATTTTCTGAACGATACATACACAAGAGTAAGTGATCAAATACAACCGACATTAATTCTGAACAAAAACTTTGAAGTTCTAATTACTGAAAGGAACCAATGGCTGAACCACACTCCATGGCACGAAGATGCCGACCAGATCTGCTTCACTAACGGCTCCAAACAGAAAAATGGAGATACGGAGGCAGGCTTATACGGTCCCGATTTCCAAAGGGCCCTTCCCATTAATAAATACCCTACGATCTTTCAGGCGAAAGTCTATGCCATCTTCATTTGTGCTAGAGAATGCTTCAGGCGAAAATATAAGGATATTCAATCCATCTGATGTCAGATAATCAGGCAGTGCTCAGGGCCATAATGTCTTAGAAGACCAGGTCGGCTGTTGTCGGGGACTGTGTTACATCTCTAAATGAACTTGGCGCTCAAAATAAACTGACGTTATGCTGGGTGCCTCTGGCCATGAAGGCAACGAAAGGGTTGACTGTCTAGCTAACAGAGAGAGTCGAAGGGATTTTATAGGAAGGGAACCCTGCTTTGGCATCTCAAGAGGATATGTCAAGGAAGAGAATAACTCTTGGGCTCAGATGGCATATAATCGCCGCTGGGAAGCCCTTCAAGGTCTTAGACAAGCAAAACGTTTCAATTCGTTATCCTAAAATAAATCACTGCTAATGGACAGAAATGACCTGAGATTACTTAAGGGATGGTTTACCGGACACTGCGGTCACCAGTGTGACACCAGTTTATCGTTGGCAATTCTGAGACTAAACTATGTAGACACTGCGAAACGCAAGAAGAAACGCCGGAGACTCGTCTCTGAGTGTTCTGCTTTGGTGATGCGTAGAATAAAGTTCCTTGGAGGCATCTCTATGACTTCAAGAGAATTGGCTTTATTCGTATCCTTAATCTACTTCAGTGAACACTCGAGCAGCACAAATGATCCTTTGGGTTGCGGTGCCTGCGGCCTTCAAATAATAATAATCACGTCACGTTTTTTATGCTTTTTGCATGAAAAATATGCATTTGCATATTTTCAAAATTTTTCTCAAAAAAGCACTTTTGATATAACTTGCATAAATTTGCATATTACGTAAATTGGTAACTCTTTTTAACAAAAATTGCTTGTGATAACTGACACAGCTCCATATTTATTGTCTCCGCAATGCGATCATTAAAATTTTTTTACCCAAAAATGTTGCATGTTACATGTCTGGCTCATGGGCTGCATAGAATTTCAGATTTTGTTCGCTTACATTTTGCAATGTTAATTCACTTGTTGCAAATTGTAAAGCCGTTTTTCTTAAGGTAGAAGAACTACATACAAATAAACTTATTGTCTTAATTAATTTCTAGGCGCCGTCTCGTATCAATGTAATGCAATCTATGTAACCAATTATGAAGAATCGCCAAAGCCCTGTACCATCAGATGGGGGGATCCTGGTTAAAGGCTGCTATATATTATTGCGACAACTTTATAGAAATAAACAGCGTTTTGAATGAGCGTTGTGATGATGACGCAGAGTCGATATGTAGGGCAAAGGATTTATTTAAGAATTCATAGGAAAAAACACATATTAAAGATAATTTTGAATGTATTTCAAATCGTATAATCAAATTGGAAGCCAAAGGACTTTATTTACATAAAATTTTATCCGTCCTAGAAGACGTAAGAGAAAAACTTAAAAATTTTAAAAATTAAATATTTATTAAAAAACTTAACAAAGTTTTTAATCGAAATGTTGGTCTTAGAACGTTGACGATGATTAAAAACAACATATAAAGTAACATAGGCTAATGTTGAACGTATATTTCTAATATATTTGATCGTTTTGTGCGATAATCGAAGATCCTTTGAAAACTTGAAAAAGCATATGATTATATTTTGTAATAAACACGTGTTTAAATAAAACAGATTAAAAATGATTAGTCTGTATTTTTTCGGGTGCATATTTTAAATTTTTTTTTATGAATATTTGCATGCATATTTTAATAATTTTTGTGCATATTTAAACTTGCCCTGATAATAATGATAGGTCCCATTCCATTGGGAGTTATTTCATTCGGCGTTATTTCATTTAGCCCTGAACTGCAGGGTACTTAAACACATTAACAAAGTAATTGTGTGCGTGTTAAGAGATGAGCAGCCATTATTTGAGCGTGAGTAACACGGGGTCACAGTGTTGATGTAAAATTTTGTTTTCAGCGTTTTTTATTTATTTATTTTCCACTCCCAAAAATATGCGCATTTTTTATAGTTTTACTGCAAGTCAATCTTGGTCAATTTTAATTTGAAAATTGAAAGTGTTTTCATTCGGAAGAAAATGTACATGTTTCAATTTCTGAGGGTCCTATTTACGGAAGCAATTGGTGTTCTATGATATGAATGTATTAGAATTGGTTTCAATCCCAAATAGTTTTTGTTAATATTTCTCGGGCCATTATAACAAGTTGCCGATAGCTAAAGCCAGGATGTTTTCGAAATAAATAATAAGATTTTTATAATTATGTATCACCTAAATTATGAATTAAAATTCCCCGGGAGATTTATCCCTTTTCCTAAAAAAGGGGCTGTTTACATATAATATGTGAAATTGGGAAAAGAGAGAAATCTCCCGGGGAATTTTTTTGTTCATAATTGGGCTGCATAAAAATACTTTAAGCTAAAAGTGACCGATAAGCTAAAGGCAAGAGCATACAAACTTTAAGTTTAACCTGCGGTTTATACTATTGAAGTTACTGTAGTTCTTGAAAGTATTCAATTGAAAGAAGCAATAACAAAATTGTTGGGCACAGTTTTAGGAGCAAAAATAAATATTTTTTCAAGTATCTTTTTGCGTTTGAAATTATTTCAAAACTGTTTGCTCTGGCACTAGGATGTTTCGAAAAAGATTGATTTTATTTCACAGGAAATTTGTAACAAAGAACATAAGTTGATCCTTAATTTCACTAACAGGACCTTTACAGGCACATTTTAACAATGGCCCTTAGTCGGGCTGTATTGATATTTTGATATTTTAAATGAACATATTTTTGGTGACATGAGAAAGGAAATATTTTTATATTAGAGTAAAGTTAAAGTAACTGACCAGCGGTGTTCAGCGGACTGCTTGAAGCTTTGAGTGGCATTTAAAGTTAAGTAGGTAAAGTGTTGATTTAAACATTTTTTTATTAGTATTATTAATTTAGGATTTTTTTTTATTTAACTTTTATTACTTGTTTTTTAGAGAGACATTAGAAATAGATAATAACTTTTGCTGAGTGTTCCGAGTAGACATTGAAATTGCATGTCCTGCAACGCCATTTAGAAGTTTCGGTTATTTTCGAAAGAAGGACAATTAATTGCGCAAGTTGTTTTACACTTCGGTGAGCGCAGTTTACCAAGAGCTAAACAATTTCGTTTATTAGCTGGCAGCGTAAACCAGGTATCAACGTGACTGCTACGTTACTCACGATGCCGTCTCAATAGAGCCACTGGATATGTTTGTAACGCTTATTATGTGTCTCTACCATCGAACTGAACGAACATTTGAATTTGAAATTAAGATAATTCTAGTAAATGTATCTGCTGTTGGTGATATTCATATTGGGTGTAGCAGCTGTTGTTGTTGCTTTAGTTGCTGCTGTTGTTGTTTAATAATCTTTGGTGTTGAAATTTGATCTGCTTATTCATAAATTTTTTTTTTTAACTTATTTTATTCTTTTATATTTTTCTATTTCTATTTCATAGTTTTTGTGCTCCAAATACATTGAACTTTTGTTAGAATATTAAATAATAGTGGTTCGTTCTATTCTACAGGGAAAAGCTGTTCAAATTTGAACATAAATCGACATAAACCACTTCAATATAATTATTATAATAAAGTATCTTAAAAACTTGTATTAAATGTTTGTATTATCACTTAATATTCAAAATTTAAAGTTGATTAGGAAATATTTATTTAAAATGTTTAAATATGAGTATGTATACAAAACTATTTTAAATGTTTAACAACGAAAAAGGTCTGTTTTGGCTTTCAAAAAAAAAAAAAAAACGTTTAGCCATAAATAACAAATAGGGCGGGAAAGGGAACTGACTGCTTACGTTTACTAGAGCGCCCCTTAGAAACAGTAGAGAATTTTTTAAAAAGAAATTGAAAAAAACACCTAGAAAACTGATAGTTGCTTCCCACGTAATAAAACAAGTTTTGTTACAAATTTTTTTTTAGTGTAACATGATGCTGTTTACGAGAGGCGGGGAGAACTTTTTTATTAAAAAATAACACTGAAAATATATATTTTATATACGAAAATTTCGGATGTATTTAAAAGGCAATAAAAATTTTCATTCATGATGGTGCATTGTGTATGAGAGAGTAGAAAAAGCAAAGTGTAACAATACAAAAACCGACACTTTTGCCCCAGCATGACGAAATGCATTGTTTTATTTATTTATTTCATAATTAATTAATTAAATTATTTATTTATTTATTTCATAATTAATTAATTAAATTATTTATTTATTTATTTGTTTATTTTTTGTTTATTTTTTTAATTCTCTATTTATTTATTAATTTATTTAATAATTAATTAATTAAAAATTTATTTATTTATTTAATTATTTATTTATTTATTAATTAATTTATAATTTTTTTATTTATCTATTTATTTATTTATTGATTGATTTATTCTTATTTGTCTATGGAATTGAATTCTTTACAGACAATTGCTCATATTTATATATATATTTAAATAAATAAAAAAACAAGGAACAGCTTGCTATGAGTTTCGAAAATTTATAATTGCATTTTTTACTACATTCGCATTTAAGGAAAAGTCTTTAAATCTATACAACTGGTTCAATGTGTTACACATTCTTTCAGAAGACTCGGCATCAGCATAATTAGTTTTAAAAACTTTTACTGACAGTGGAATGAAATTGAGGAACATGAAACGAAATTTCATTGATCAAAAATGTGGAACTGTTATCAACATTAATAATATTAAAGACAAATCATACATTCAGCATAGTTCTACGGCCAATTTAGAATAGTCAGCTTAATAAGGACACGCCGAACAGAATAAGAATGCCAGTTAACTGGGTTAAAACGTAATATTCGAAGACAAAATAACAGGACTTGCTTTTACACCGATTAAATTGCATCAGAGTGCATTTGGTAAATAGGGTTTAATATTATTGATCCATATTTCGGAATTGGACGTATCAGTGACATGTGCATGCTTTCCCAATGTCATTAAACTCTTTTGTCCATCGTTTACTGAAAATTTTATATGTTATTGCTGTTGTTTCTATTTTTATTCTTTATAATTTTGGGATACTTTTTTTATTTTATTTTTTTATTTTATTTGTTCATTATCTGAGTTGCCATAAAATAAAACTGGTCGAGTGAAAAATTGGTTAAAAAAAATTATGCCAAAAAGGTCTTGCGGAGAAAATGTAAATTCTACGGCTCTACAGATAAATTTGATTTCATTATGCGTGCTTATATCTGAACAAAATAGTTTCAAATGTCTGTCTTCTCGTCCTTTTTAATCACCTTAAAATTTGTATATGATTTTGGGGAATAAGGTCGAGGCTGCTACATATTATATCTGGATGGTGAATTTGTAATTCCCATCATTCCAATTTCGAAGAAAATTCACCACATCCAAGTTGCTCTGCTAAACCGAAGTCTTTGGCGGCAAATGTCCAGACTGACAAACTAAAACGCTGCCAGTCAGTTTATAGGGTCACCCGATACTACTTAAACGTATAAGCTGTTGGCTTTCTCTGGATATAATACAATTTCGCAAATATATTGTGGACTACACAAGCTTTCAAATGTGTCGATTAGACTTTTTCTGTTGTAGTTTGTTTGAAAGGAATTTGAACAATTCGCACAATTTGAGTCCGGGACTGAGTTAAATTAAAAATAAAAAACTATAAATAAAAAATAAAAAACTGTTAAACATTCTGCAGCACACAGAACACTGTTGCCCATTTAAAGTGCGTCACCTCGAATTAAAAAGAGAAAAAAAACACCAGCTACTTCAGCTAAACTTAATGTGATTAAAAAACTTATTTAAGCCCATTATCTTCACCGATTATTACAACAGTTTAATAAAAATTTGTTTCAACTTTTTATCTAATTTAAATCTTTTTTTCTTCAAACTTACCATTTAATGAATCACGATTTTCATCTAAGGTCATTAATTCTCCAGTTGTTGTTTAAACCAAATAAGGCGGTGTCAGTGTCTAAAAAAGTAACATGAGACAAAGAAGTAATATGTATCAAAATATGTCATGTATCAAAAAAAAATTTAAAAAAACAAAAGAACAATTTCCAGGGTTTAAATGTACAACAATATTCTTAGATACGACCAGGCGATATATATGAAATTTTTTCATTTAACATCATTCTGCTATTAGAAATATTTGTTCGTATTACTATTAAAATTGCATTTAATAGCATTTAAAATTTCTTGTAGCAGGGACATCAAACAGCACAATAATGAAACTACATGTGTACGCTACAGTAGCACAAACGCAGAATTTTTTTAACTAATAGAATAAGTATTAATTTTTGATTTTTTTCATTTGTGTTACTGGCAGCAGCAGCTTTTGTTTTCCCATATTAAAATCAATAAGCAAATAGCATCATAAATATTTCCAAAAAAAATTCCGACTATCAATGACAAATGAAAAAAATACAAGCTGCTACTAAAAGTATTCGTAGCAAAAGAAAACAGCACTAATACTTTTGTCAAAGTAAGTTTAAAAAAGTTCTATGAGTAGCAAGGACATCAGACAGCACTATAATCAAAATACATTTATGTGCTATAGCAACATAAACACAGATTTTGTTGAACTAATAGAGTAAGTATTAATTTTGTCTTCTTGTGCTACAAAAACCCGTAGCAACAATTCGATTTTTTTTTTTGCTTTGTGCTACTGGCAGCAGCAATTAGCAGTCGTACCTTTTTAGCAAATCGATGCTGCTATTTGTTTATGAATATTTATTTTTATTTAATTGGTTTATTTATATATGGACAACAAAAACAAAAATTTAATTTTATAAATTTTTTTTTCACAAAAATCTAAAATTTTCTGAATCTTCAAATTTTTATGCATTTGCTCGCTGAAGAATTGATATAAAAAACAACAAAAAAACGCGTTTATAAATTTGTTTTTAAATTAATATTGCTAAAAAGTACGACCATCAATTGCTGCTGCCCGTAGCACAAATAAAACCTTTCAAGTTGCTACTAGAAATATTCGTAGCAGAAGAAAATAAATCTAATACATTTGTCGAAATAAGTTAAAAAAATTTTGTGTAGCTGAAACAACACACAGCACCATAATTAAAATACTTTTATATACTATAGTAGCACAAAACCAAATTTTATTGAAATAATATTATAAGTATTAACTTAGTGTTCTGTGCTACCAATATTTCCAGAAGCAATTTGATTTTTTTATTTATAATACTGGTAGCAGGAGCATTTGTTTATCAATAAGCAAATAGCATCAGCAATATTTCTTAAAAGTTCGGCTATCAATGGCTGCTGTCTACAGCACAAATAAAAAAAATTCAAGTTGCTACTAAAAGTATTTGTAGCAAAAGCATATAAAACTAATACTTTCGACGAAATACGCTTCAAAAAGTTCTGTGCTTAGAGCAGAAACATCAAATAATACAATAACTAAAATACATTTATTTATAGTACGTAGCACAAATATATTGAACTAATATTGTAAGTATTAATTTTGTGTTCGGTGCTACCAATATTTCTAGAGCCATTTTGAATGTTTTTATTTATGCTACTGGTAGAAACAGGTTTTGTTTTCCATATTAAAATTAATAGGGAAATAGCATCACCAATATTTCTAAAAAGGTCGGATATCAATCGCTGCTGTCAGAAGTGAAAATATTCAAGTCGCTACTGTAGTAGCACAAAAACACAATTTGTTGCACTAATAACGTTAGTTGTAATTTTATATTCTTGTGCTACGGATTTTTCTAGCAGTAATAAGATTTTTTATTTATGCTATTGGCAGAAGTAGGTTTTGTTTTCCACATTAATGTCAACAGACAAATAGTTGCACCAATATCGGTAAAAACTACAACTATCACTTGATGCTGCTAGTAGCACAAATAAAAAACTTCAAATTGTCAATAGAAATATTCGTAGCAAAAGCAAATAAAACTAATAATTTTTTCGATCTTAGTTTAAAAAAATCGGCGTGCTTGTTAATATAGCGCAAATCTATATTTTAATAATTGAATAACATAACCGAATTGAATACTATTTGGCGGTGCTACAAGAAATTATAATCTTACGTAGCAACGTGAAGTTACAATGCCTTAAAATTTCTTATACTAATAATGAATACCGAACAGCAATTTTTAGTAGCAGTGAGCCTATTGAGCTCAGTTAAAAATATAAGAATTATAAGAATTTAAATAAAATAAAAAATAAAATAGTGAATATATTTGTAGCATGACAACTGATAAAAATTGATATGTGTCGGATACGACAACTAATTTAGTAGTAATTCTAAACCCTGGTTTTTTTGCTATTAAAAATTCTTTTGAAGTGTTTTAAATCAGGTTGAAACAAATCACAAAACAAAACAAAATCACCTTATAAATAAATATAACAAAAAAATGCACAAACAATCAAATTAATTTTCGAAAAAAAAAAAAATAGAATCATAGAAAAAACTATTATAATTTAAAGCTCTTTGAGATACAAGAACGAAAATTAAAAAGCATAAATAATTTTTTTACACACAAATGTACGGCCAACAAACATGAAAAAGAATTTAAAAAAATATTATAGAGTTAAAGAGTCAGTTACAAAAGCGAATCAAGGCGACTGCACAATGGCCCTAAAGCGTGAAG
Organism: Gymnocheta viridis; assembly: GCA_956483585.1. NCBI lineage: Eukaryota > Metazoa > Arthropoda > Insecta > Diptera > Tachinidae > Gymnocheta > Gymnocheta viridis. Next base: position 110,278,157 of record OY101441.1, read on the forward strand.
TAGAACAAAAATTCGAAAGGATTTAAAAAGGTATTTGGGTCTAAAAAGTCTGTTAAAGAAACGATTCAAGATGATTAACTGCACAGTGGCTCTAAGATATAAGATTTTTCTTTAAAACTTTAAGAGTTCCTTTGTTTTGTAACTATTTTTCGACGGTTATTCAAAACCAACACCAAAATATAGGCACTTGTTTAACCGCTATTGACAATAATTGACTGCTATTAACAGCATGTTGGCATTTTCCAGGACTTAGAGAAAAAACGATGCTGTCAATGGCAATAAATTATTGTCGACAAGGAGCAGACAAGTAGTTTTTTTGCTATTGAATTGAATTGACGTCAATAAATAGTAACAAAATATTATAAAGAATATCGAAAATAATTTTTCTGGCCATCCCATTGTGCAGTAATGCGCAGGCTCGAACTAGTGTCAAGAAGGCTTTTTAATCATAAAGACCCTGGGATTTTCGCCAAACAGAAAAAAAATGTCGCTGTCTTTAGTAGCAGGATTTTGATTTGGTCAAATAAAATATATAAAATGAAGCAACACTTTTGACGAATAAGAGAAATTATTTTAACATTAAGAGGCTCGCAATGTTAGTTTGGGGTGGGTAGTAAAACAGTATGGAGGAAGAATGAGTCCCAAGTCCCTTTGTAACCACGTAGGAGTTTTCACGATTGCTGACGGCTACACACACAGCGCCGTCATGAACTCGTAAAACTTTCCAACTTTCGGGGTAGTGAACTGCGAAAGAAACTGCTCCACAACAGTCAGTCTCTTTTAATACCTCCAGATGTCTGTCATGATTTAATATTCAAAAGACTTGAAGTCTTAATTTTCCAAACGTTACAAATGCATGACTTAAACTTGCAACACCCTGTTGCAGCAATTACAGCCCATTACAACAAACATTTCAAAAACCTGTTAACACAAAATCAATTTTGATCACAACTCTTTTATTTTTAAAGTATTTTTTTTTGTTTTTCTTCTGACTGTTCTATTTTTCAGGTGGTCAACTCAATCTGATCGGCTGACATTTTATGACAAAAACAAAAATTAACGTTTCAAAAATGTTGAACGAAAAAAGACAACTCAAATGTATCCAAAGCCCATAGATACAGACAGATACACCTTAATTTTCATTTTATTGTTGTTAACAAAAAAAAAAATATAAAATAAATAAAAAACAGAACGAATAAAATGGAATTAAGAAACCACATTTAAAAGTCTGCGTTTTTATTCAAACATTTGAATGGGTTTAGCTTTTTCAACCTGTTTAAATTATTCTAATTTGATCAATTTATATAATTTTTTTTAAGTTTGGTTTGTTTGTTAATGAAACTAGTTTTTTTTTTGTTGAAGTTTTTAAACTGTTAACGAATTCAAATTTGAATTTAAATGGCCTATTAATTTTTTTTGGTTGGGTTTTTTAATATCTTGGGTGTTGTAAAGCCTTCCATAACTGACTTCAAATTTTTGTTATATCTCGAATAGCTTAAGTAAGATAGAAGAGAAAAAAAACTACAGAAAAAACCTTAGAATTTTAATCGTTCTTAATGAAGTGGTCATGTTTGTGCTCGACAATAAATAATTATTGTACAAAACTAACAAGTGCTTTTTTAAATTAAATTTTATTACGAAATAATGTTCTAAAGAGAACTTTTGAGAAACAGTTCGCATCTGTAATCAGTTTCGTGTTATTTTAAACAGAAAATTTTTAAGAAAAAGTTTGAACTTATTTTATATTGAAAATTCTTAAAAAACAGATTCGATTTGTTTTTATATTTTCTACATTAAATTCTTAAGAAAAAGTTTCAATTTATTTTCTTTAAAAAAATGCTTCGTTTCAATTTATTTTTAATAGAAAATTCTAAAGAATTAGTTTCAATTTATTTGCTTTGATAAATTGTTCTGCTCCAATTTATTTTTCATAGAAAAATTTTAAGAAATAAAAAAATTACTTTTTTTTTCTTTAGAAAACTCTTTTGTTTCCTTTTATTTTCTATAGAAAAATTTTAAGCAACAGTTTCCACTTATTTTTTATTAAAAATTTTTTAGAAAAATTTTCGTTTTATTTTCTACAGGAAATTCTTAAGAAAAAGTTTCAATTTATTTTATTTAAAAAAATTGTTTCTTTATAATTTATTTTTCATAGAAAGTTCTTAAGAAACATTATTTCGTATAGAAAATTCTTAAGAAAAAATTTTAATTAATTTTTTTCTTTAGAAAATTCTTGCCTTTTAATTCGATCTTCATCGAAACTTCTTAAGAAACAGTTTCGTTTAATTTTCTAAAGCAAATTCTTAAAAAGTAGTTTCAAATTATTTTATGTCAAAATTGTTTTGATCCAATTTATTTTTGATAAAAAATTTTTAAGAAACAATATTTTGTATAGAAAATTCTAAAGAAAAAATTTTAATTTATTTTTTTTTCTTTAGAAAATTCTTTCCTTTTAATTTATTCTTCTTAGAAAATTGTTAAGAAAAAGTTTAAGTTTATTTTCTACAGAACATTCTTAGGAAAAAGTTCCAATTGATTTTCTTTAAAAAATTGTTTCGTTTGAATTTATTTTTCATAGAAAATTTTTAAGAATAATTTTCAATTAATTATCTTTAAAATATTGTTTGGTTTCAATTTATTTTTCATAAAAAATTTTCTTAAAAACAGTTTCGTTTTATTTTCTACAGCGAATTTTTAAGCAACAGTTTTGACTTATTTTTAATTAAAAATCCTTAAAAAACAGATTCGATTTGTTTGTTTTTTATTAAAAAATTGTCAGAAGAATTTTCGTTTTATTTTGTACAGAAATTTCTTAGGAAAAAGTTTCACTTTAAAATTTGTTTCGTTCCAATTTGATTTTTATAGAAAATTCTTAAGAAACAGTTTCGTTTTATTTTCTATAGAAAATTTTAAAGTTTAAATCTATTTTTTATAGAAAATTCTAAGCAAATAGTTTCGTTTTATATTTAAAGAAAACTCTTAAAAACATTTTCGTTTTTTTTTTAATTCTTAAGAAACAGTTTCATTTTATTTTCTATAGAAAGAGTTTCCCTACATTTTGTACAGAAATTTCTTAAGAAAAAATTGTATTAATTTTTTTTTACAGAAAATTTTATCGTTTCAATTTATTATTTTCTTAAGAAAAACTTTCTTAATACTTTCTTTAGTATAATAGGGAAAAGCCATAAATCGTGTAAGTCCTTAGATTTAAATAATTCATGGTTGGCGTAAACAAAAAATTATATTTGGAATTAAGAACTAAGTCTGAGATTTTAAATTTCACAAACTTCAAATACAAAAGTTTAGCGACAACAAGAAAAGTTTATTAGCCTACTGAAGTTTATCTTCTATTTACCCACAAATCGCTAGAAATAGAATACGAGAGTTAAATACTTGGTTTTTATGAAATGTATTTAATTCTTCGTGCTGTGAGTTAAAAGTTATTCTATGAACTAACTGTATTTCAATGGTAATTATGCAAAATTCTTAGTAAACTTTTTACAATATTTTTGAAAATATATTTCAGACATCGATTGTATACACAAGAAATAAATGGAAATTACTTAATTTACAAATGTTATAAATTAAAGAACTGAACTTTTCAAAACATCAAGCAACTTATATTCGATATAATTATTTATACAAATACTTTCTCATTTGCTACTCCATATCTGGATACAACGAAGTGTGCTTACTCTTCCGAATAACGTAATTTCAATTTTAAAAATATATTAAACTTTACTGTTCCGTATTACTGGTTACAAGAATGCAACTCGTAACTGTTTAAATTAATTATTGTCTTCTCAATTTCCTCTTTTTTATAATATCTTAAAACCAAAAAAAGTAAAAATCATACCTATTAATCATATATGACGCTCATTTTATGCACTACAAGTTCTTGGTTTTTTTTCTCTTCACTTTTTCTCTTGTTCGTAAAGTTTCTTGCACCGTATAAATTTAGCTGGAGGCGTGCAAGCCGCAACAAATTATAAAAATTAGTTATTAACTTCGCTATTTAGTACTCGTTGAACAGAATTTTAATAAATTAAAGCAACAAATTAAAAAAAATTAAGCAACCAATAACTATTTTAAAAGTACGTGCAGCCCCAGCAGACCGGTCATGTTTTAATTTGAGTTTTAAGCATAATTTTGTCTTGTTTTTTTCTCTATAAGAGATTTTTTGTTAATCCACTAAAACTTTAGTTTAAAATTGATTAGAAATAATAAAGGCCACATAATTCCATTAAAAGAGTCAATATAAAATTCCTGCAAAATAGTTTAGTTTTGATTTCAATATAAGATTTCTACAAATTTCAACTTATTTGTCAGAGAAAAATAATTTTTATAAAAAATTCTTAAAAACGGTTTCGATTTATTTTCAATAGAAAATAAATTTTTTGTAGAAAATTCGTAGGAAGCAGTTTCATTTTTTTTTTAGAAAATCCTTCCAAAACTGTTTCGTTTTATTTTGTATTGAAAATTTTTAACAAACAGTTCGTTCTATTTTCCATTTAAAAATCTTAAGTTTGAATTTCTTTTTTATTGAAAGTTTTTTTTTTATATAAAATTCCTGCAAAACCGGTTCGTTTTAATTTCAATAGAAAACTTCTAAAAATCCCAACTTCTAAAGAAACAATATTTTTATAGAAAATTCTTAAAAACAGTTTCGATTTATTTTCTATAGAAAATTCTTAAGAAGCAGTTTCAATTTATTTTCTAAAGCAAATTAATTTTTTTTCAAAGATTTAAAAACTTTTGTTTGTTGAGGGTTTTTTAGCTAGTCTATATACATGCATTTCATTGGTGCTTAAGCCAAATCATCAGTAGACCTTAAACCTAATTTTTAAATGTTTCAAACCTCTTTACTTATACAAAAATTAATTTTTTTTTAGAAAATTCTAAACATTTTAGATTTTTTTTCTATAGAAGAGGAAAATAAATTTTTCAATTTATTTTCTAAAGCAAATAAATTTTTTTTAGATTTTTTTCTATAGAACAGGAAACTAAATTTTTTTTATGAATTTATTTTTTAAAGAAAATTCTCAAGAAGCAGCTTCGTTTTATTTTTTATGAAAAATTCTTAAGAAAGACTTTAAAATTATTTTTAATTTAAAATTAATTTATTATACAAAATCCATGCAAAACAATTTCTTTTTAGTTTCAATAGAAAATTCTTGAGAAAAATTTTCTTGATGAAATTCTTGCGAAATAACTTTAAAAAGTTTTCTAGAGAGAGACAGGAAAATACATATTTTTTAAGAATATATTCTTTATAGAAAATTTCCCAGAAAAAGTTTCGTTTTATTTTCTAAGAAAAATTTTTATTAAAGACTTTAAAATTATTTTTAATTTAAAATTTATTTTTTATAAAAGTCCTTGCAGAACAATCACTTTTTAGTTTCAATAGAAAATTCTTGAGAAAAATTTTCTTGATAAAATTCTTGTGAAATAATTTGAAAAAATTTTCTAGAGACACAGACACGGCGAAACAGTCTCAATTAAATTTTTGTAGAAAATTCTTTATTTTTACGAAATATTTGAGCTTTTTTGGTAAATCTTTGTTAACAGAGTGCGTAGAAGTTTTTTTTCAGCACGCAAAAATTAAATTCGTGCTTTTTTAAATATACATTTTTTTTTTTCAAATAAATTTACGAATACAATTTGTATAAAATTTATGTTTTTACTAAAACAATTAATAAATTACAATTATGTTATAAAAAAAAAATAATGTCATAAATTATTATCAAAAACGAAAGAAAGAAATAAAAACAAATCTAAATAAACCGTTTCAACTATTTTTTATTTTTTCAAACTCCAAAGGAATGTGGTGACCAGAAACCTGAACAAAAAAAACTTCTGCTTGGTCAGAACTTTTATTTAAACTACGTATTTTGCTTGTGTTTTTAATTTTCTTGTTGTCATTATTCAAAAATAAAACAAGTCCTTCCTGTTTCAAACTGCCAAGCAATACAAAACAATTTTAAGAAACAAGTCAAAGCAGGTGATTAGAGACTTCGAAGTGCGCTATTTCTAGAGAGATAAAATGTAAAGCCTGCAGTAATAATTCGCCCCAGTGAGATACTAAAATTAAGTTTTGAGTTGATATTCAATTTATTCTCATAACTGAAGAATTAAGTTTGAATTAAAAGTTAGTTGTGTTCAATTACAAATCTCTGTGGGCTTATCTGACCAACCTTCAGTTTTAAATGCCCTACAACACCATTCATAAAAAAAATGTGACAACTTTTGTAAGAAAACTATAAAAATAATTTGTTATCAAAATCAAAAACAAAAAAAAGTTATGAAATTTCAAGCAGGTTCTTAAGCTTGGAATAGTTAGATTTTATTTGTTTTTTTATTTTTATAAATATATTCAATATGACACCTGCTTTAAGGCTGTACACTAGAAATATTCATTCACATGCACACACACAAACACGCACACATACACAGCACACACACATCAAGCAAGTGCCAGTTTTATGGACGAAAATTACATGGGAGTTACATCAGGACAACCGTATCGTACTCGTCTGTATGAGGAACGTCTGTAGTTGTTTGTGTGTGAAGAAAAAAAAAAGAGTTTAAAGTGGCACCACAACCGTGATGTTGTAAGAAGTTATTGGCCGAACATGAACAGTGTGTGTGTGTGTGCGTTTGCAACAAACCATGCTGCAGCAAATGGATTTTTTTCTTGTTGCACATATAAAACAATATTGTATGCAACAATATTATTTTTATGAGCGCAGAGTTAGTTTGGCGGCTGCATTTAATATGCAGATTGTGTTCTTGCAATATTCAGTTGATTATTAAAAATGTTCCTGTTATTTTTTTTTTCAAATACTCTACTTCAAGCAGGAGATTTAAGTTCAATTGTCTGCTTGTTAGTTTATCCGGCTCGAATTTTAGTGATGAAAAATGCTATTAAGTCCAGCCTTAGATCGAAAATCGGTTTAGAACGAAACGCAAGTCTTTATAAATGCTGGTTTTGCACTCTGCTGCTGTCTAATTGTGGAACTTTGTTTTGTTACCACCAGCCGGTGACAGTAACTGGAATTAAACTTATCTATGATTCTTCTAACCACATTCTGATTGCGTGCGTTGACAAGCTGATCTAATGTATTGCTTCCTGCCTTCTCTAAAGTTTATCAAATTAATTGAAAACATTATCATTCCTAACAGAAATTCCAACTTATCTACAAAACTGCATTTACAAATGCATCCAGTTCTATAATGACTCTCATGGTTTTCAAAATTCGGCATAGTAATCTTTCTGGTTTTCTTTTTTTCCAAATTAAAATTTATTCTCGTATTTGGAACCAGTATCGTCTCATCTAAAGACTGATGATCACTAGCAAAACAACAATATTTGCAGAGTAAAAGTCTGTTCATGACCAAAACAGTTTTCTTTTTCTTTCCCTGTTTTTCTTTTTTTTTGTTTTTTACTTTGTCCATCAGCAAATGTTTTTTTTTAATTAAAAATTACATACAACATACTCGTACATCTTTTGTAATATATTTAAGACCGAAATGCAGCAGAAGAATGAAAGACACACCAGAGAAAACAAATCGAAATTGAAATATGAGCAATTAATTAGAGATGACAGATAAGCGATTCATGAATAATCGGTTCAATTATGATGTTATTCAGGTGAATTGAAATTATATTTCCGTTCCACAGACAAAACTTTTATTTCGTAGAACTTTCTTTAGGAAGTTTTTCGAAACTTTTTCGCAAGAGCATTCTATTGAAAATAAATCAAAAATATTTTTTAAGAATTTTCTACAGAAAATTAAACGAAATTCTGTCTTAAAAATATTCTATAATTCGAAAATGTTTCTTAAAAATTTTGTACAGAAAATAAAACGAATTTCTTTCTTTAGAACTTTCTATAGAAAATAAATCATAATAATTTTGCAAAAATTTTCTACAGAAAATAAAACGAACTTTTTTCTTAAGAATTTTATACAACAAATAAATTAAAAATGTTTTTTTTAAGAATTTTCTAGACAAAATAAAATGAACTTGATTCTTAAGAATTTTCTTCAGAAAATAAAACGAAATTCTTTCTTAAGAATTTTCTATAATTCAAAAATGTTTTTTAAGAATTTTCTACAGAAAATAAAACTAATTTCTTTGTTTAGAATTTTCTATAGAACATATATTAAAAATATTTTGCAACAATTTTCTACAGAAAGTAAACTGAAATTCTTTCTTAAGAGTTTTCTACAGAAAATAAAACGAAAATATTTTTCAAGAATTTTCTCCAGAAAATAAAACGAAATTCTTTCTGAAGAATTTTCTATAATTTTAAACGAAGTATGGAAAAAAAATTGTCTCTTGTTGCTTTGGAATATTGTCTCGTGTCCAATTCTTTCTGACTAAAAATGTTATGAACTTTAGCCAAAAATAATAATCACTTTGGATTAAAAAAACCACTAACAACAAAATTATTCGAAAAATAATCACATTAAATAAAACGAATTTCATTCTTAAGAATTTTCTATAGAAAATAAAACGAAACGGATTACTAAGAATATTCTATAAAATATAATATGAAGCTATTTCTTAAAAAATTTCTATACAAAATAAAACAAAACTGTTTTGCAAGAATTTTCCATTAAAAATTAATACAAACTCTTTTTTGAGAATTTTTTATAAATTAAAACGAAACATTTTTTAAAGAATTTTTTATAAAAAATAAAGCAAAAATGATTCATTCGAATAAAAATTGTCTATAGACAAAAAAATCAAGAGTTTTTTAAAAATTTTCTATAGAAAAAGAATCTAAAATGTTTTTTTTTTGAGAATTTTCCATAGAAAATAAATCGAACTTATTTTTTCGTGGAAAATAAAACGAATTTTTTGCGGGAAACGTTTGTTAAGAATTTTCAGTACACATTAAAGTTCTCCATTAATATTTTTCTATAGAAAATAACACGAAACAGCAATTTAACAATTTTCTATAAATAATAAATTTTATAAAATAAATAAATTGAAAATTTTTTTAATAAATTTTCTTTAGCAAATAAATTTTAAATAATATTAATTTCAAAATCTTTCTTAAAAATTTTCTATAAAAAATAAGACAAAAATCTTTATTAAAAATTAATTATAAAAAAATTGTTTTTTGTAACAAATAAATTGAAATTCATCCTTAAGAATTTTCCATATAAAATAAAACAAAAAGATTTTGCAAGAATTTTCTATAGAAAAAAAATCTAAAATATTTTTTAAAAATTTTCTATAGAAAATAAATGAACAACTTTTTTAAAGAATTTTATACAGAAAAAAAACTTCTTTCTTACGAATTTCCTATAAAAATTAAAACGAATTTTCTATAGAAAATAAAACGAAACTGTTTTACAAAAATGTTCTATAGAAAATAAATCAAAAATGTTTCTTATGAATTTTCTAAAGAAAATAAATCCAAACATTTTTTTTAAAGAATTTTCTATAGAAAATAAAACGAAACTGTTTTACAAAAATTTTCTATAGAAAATAAATCAAAAATGTTTCTTAAAAAAAAATTTTTTTTTTAATTTTCTATAGAAAATAAAACGAAACTGTTTTACAAAAATGTTATATAGAAAATAAACCAAAAATGTTTCTTAAGAATATTCTACAGAAACTAAATCAAAAAATTTTTTTAAGAATTTTCTATAGAAAATAAATCCAAAATGTTTTTTTGAAATTTTCCATAGAAAATAAATAAAAATTTTCTTATGAATTTTCTATAGAAAATAAATCAAATATGTTTCTTAAGAATTTTCTACAGAAACTAAATAAAAAAATTTTTTTAAAGAATTTTCTATAGAAAATAAATCAATTTTTTTTTTAAATTTTCTATAGATAATAAATCAAAAATGTTTCTTATGAATTTTCTATATGAATTTTCTATAAATCAAAAACGTTTTTTGAAGAATTTTCCATAGAAAATACAACGAAACTGTTTTACAAAAATGTTCTATAGTAAATAAATCAAAAATGTTTCTTAAGAATTTTCTACAGAAAATAAATAAAAAATTTCTAAAAGAATTTTCTATAGAAAATAAAACGTAACTGTTTTGCAAAAATGTTCTATAGAAAGTAAATCAAAAATGTTTTGAAGAATTTTCTATAAAAAATAAATCAAAAATGTTTTGAAGAATTTTCTATAGAAAATAAATCAAAAATGTTTTTTTGAATTTTCTATAGAAAATAAATCAAAAATATTTTTTTAAGAATTGATAATAAAAAAAACTGTAATATGAAACTGATTCTTAAGAATTCTTAAGAAAAGAAATGGAACTTGTTTCTTGCGAATTTTCTATAGAAAATAAAAGGAAACTTAAGGATTTTTATAAAGAAGATTTTAAATGTTTTCTAGAAAATATATCAAAAATGATTGCAAAAAATTTTCTATAGAAAATAAAACTGTTTCTTAAGAAATTTCTATAAATCTAAAAATAAAAGCGATTGTCCTAAAGATTTCATGAAATACATGAAATGAAAAATGATTAGTTAGTATTTTAAATACCGATTAATTATTATTTTATTAATCGGTTCATTGTTATTGCATCACTAGTGGCCTCAAATGCTTGTACGTTATTTTTTTTTTATAATAAAATTGTAAAAGGAATTAAAAACGCAAACTTATGAAATATTGCAGAAAGAAAAAACTAACTAAATTTATATATTTGGGCGTGTTGGGAATTTATAATTTTTTCATTCTATCAAGTTTGTGTTGAGATACGAGTATGAAATGCACACAGGATTAAATCATACGCTGGTCAGATTAAATAATTGTTGTCATGGGTTTAATCAAAAGTAACGGACATTTAGTTGTATTAAATTTTTTGTTTGTTATGAAAACCTGTAATCAAAAGATATAAAAAAGAAACTTTATCTTATTTATTAAATGCTAATTTTTTTTAAACAGATTTCAAATTAAATATTCAAATAGTTTTAAGTGTTTTTTTAAATTAATTTTTATGAAGCCATCTATTATTTAATATTTAAATTACAGTTTTCTTCTAAAATAAAATATTAAATTTAATTGTCAGTTTTATAGAAAAACACTTGTTGGGGCATCATAAAAAAATTAGCAGCTGATTTAATTTTTAGTTTCGTTTTTTTGGGTAAATTCAATCTTAAATCTCTTTGTGGTCTATAAAATTCAATTAAGTTTGATGTTTATTATTGTTTTGCGTATTTTATTAACAATAAAACACTTAAAAAGATCAAAACATTGAACATTAGAAATAACATAAGTGTTTAATAAGAAACACCAACTTTATGGATTTTAATTTTATGAAACATTAAAAAACCTATCACAAAATTTAATAAGCAACATTAAATGTAATTAAAGAAGCAATCATATTAGAAAATATTTTATGTGTCATTATTTATATTGTGCAACGAGGCATTCGGTTTTGTGGCAGCTAATGAAGCATTTAAAATAAATTGTGTCAGACACTTAATAAATTTCGAAAACTACGATGCAGCCACCAATAAACCATAATGATTTTCCAGTCAAGTTTTTTTTGCCATGAAGGATTGCTTTGCTATGAAGGCTTTCTAAACCTAAAGGGAAGAGAAATAGAAAAAGCAGTTGAAAGACCATTGTCACTTTGAACCATTTTCTAACACTTTATTTGAAAGGACCTTTTACTCTAATAGGGCGAAGGCCCAAAAGGAACAGCGTTTAGTTTAGTAGATCCCAAATCAACCTGCTTGCTTAGTGGCTTTTGATAGATAATACTATTCCAAAACTAAACATCATGTCTTAACATCATCTTTTAAAGTGCTTTGGTCTAAGCAAATACTAGACCAAAAATTACATGTGGATGGCGAAAATGTTGAGCAAAAAATTTAAAACAACTTTTCTTCATCCGTTGAGCGAAAACATTTGTAAGCACATTAAAACAAATATTTCAATAGAGTATCAAAATTTGCTCTAAAATTGTGGAATATGAAGCTGCAAATGTGCTCTTAAAAACTATATATGCGAAATATTCCTGTAAAGGGTAAAATATTCAAAAATATGCACCAACAAATCGATGACGAAATTCATAAGAGTTTCAGAAAAGAACAAAAATATTTTAATAAAATATCCAAATAGTTCAATATGCTTTATAACTTAAAAACTCTACAAATAAGCTTTTAAGACTGATATATGCAAAATAATCTTGTAAATGTAAAATATGCAAAAATAAGCAAAAATATGCAAAAATATGCACCAACAAATCGATGGCAAAATTCATAAAAATTTCTGAAACAAACAAATATTTCATCCCTGACTCCCTATATTGCACAGTAGAAAACATGCAATTGCTTATTTGCGGGTTTCCTGCTGATATCAAGCAAATAAATTAAAAAAATTAACATAACTAAAGTAAGCTTTGAAATTTTTTATACGAAATTACAATAAATAAAAATAAGAAGAAGAAGAACAACAACAACGGCGGTGTATCAAAGACATGCAACAATCTGGAGGTAGAAGTGTCGATTTCTTATTGTTACACGTTCTGTTGTCTACCCCCCTCATGAGCAAAGAACCAAAAACAAAACATTCGTTCTAAAACTGGTTTTCATTTTTCTCGACTAAAATTGTGGAACAATTATGGTTTAAGGTTGATAACGTTGCATACAAAAATACAACAACAAAAATTATTAAATTATTTTTCTGCTTTGTGAAGCAACTATTCCGTAGAATATAATTATTTCGATAATACTTTTTTTAAAAAATATTAACGTATGCCAATGTCTATATGTTTCCTGGCCATCTGATGTTCATTCCAAGATACCCAGCAGATTTTAATAAAACCTACTTTCTGCAATTGAGAAGCAAATCAATGAGAAAATGTCTCTGAATGTTGTTCACAAAACTATCCGCTAAATGAAGCTTTTGTAAAATATTTGAATAGGAAACTAAATTAAAAAAGAAACTCGTAAAGTCCGATTTGAATCTAAAACCAAACACCGTATTCGAGTACTTAGAAACGGTTCTACATAGATTGATACCGACGAGTGGAGTGGTCTTTTCAAAAACGAATCATCTGGATTCTACCTGAATGCCTACGTGAAAAGAGGAGCCACGTAAACCAACCTAAAAATTTTAATTTGAGCCAAACAGTAACATTCAATTTAAATTAAAACAAGTGCGCTGTGGTCTATTAGAAGCGCTTGTGTTTAACAATCCGTACGTTGTAGGTATGAAACTCAACACAAGTTTTTACAACAAATTTTTTTAAATTGTTAAAAGTAAAAATTCTTTCGATTACCATTTTTTGCCATTAATGGACCGACTTTAATTATTTTCAGTAGAAACTGTACACAAGAGATCTGCTTCATAAAATGGGCCGTAGGACAGCTAGGGCCATAAAAAAACAGAATAGGACACATCACGAAAAAAAATCTATTAGCTACGAGGGCAGATTGATATTGAAGCTACCTAAGTAGGAAAAAAACTGTTTTTTTTTTCAAAAACCATTTATTTTTCAACATAATCTCCTTTTAGCTCAATAAACTTAGTCCAACGTTTCTCCAGTTTTTGTATCCCTTCCAAAAAATAGGATTTTTCGAAGCCCTTAAAATAGGCATTTGTTTGGTCAATAATTTCAAAGTTGGAGCTAAATCTCTTTCCACCGAGCCATTTCTTTAGGTTTGGAAATAGGAAGTAGTCACTAGTGGCTTAATCCGGAGAATATGGCAGATGATGTACCAATCGAAGCCCAATTCATAGAGTTTTGCCACTGAGACTGCACACGTTTACGTCTATGGTCAATTGAGAGCAAACGCGGCACCCATCTTGCCGATAGCTTTTTCACATGCAAATGTTCGTGCAAAATGTTGAACACACGTTCGTTCATTTGATATGTTTACCATTTCAACAATCTCACGCGTAACTTGACTCGGCGATCATTCATAACGATATTGAGGATTTTCTTGATATTTTCTTCAGTAACCACCTCTTTTGGCCTTCCTGTTGATGGTATTATTGCAGTGCTCCTTCGGCCGCGTTTAAATTCAGCAATCCAGTATTTTACCATGTAATCTGACGGAGCAGACTCACCGTAATGTTTATCGAGCTTTTTTTTTTGTCTCTTTCGCCGTTTTCCCTTTCAAATAATAGTGTTTAATCACTGCACTAAATTCACTTTTTTCCATATTTCAAGAAACACAAAAGTTTCTCACTCCAAACGACTACAACAAATAAACTAATCAATGAATTTTGGCGAAATTTTAACAGCTGACGTTTGACAGATCGCAATTTCTAAAAAAAAGTTTTTGTGTTTTTGTGCTGCCATCTAGTGCTAGGTAGCTTCAATATCGATCCGCCCTCGTATATCTCATTATTTATTGGACTGCGTGTTTGAAGTTTGGAACCTAAAATTTTCTAGGACAAATTCCAACAGAATAGTTTAAAATTTAGGTCTCTATGTTGTGTGAGGACTTCCTGGCGGTTACACCAAAATATAGCAGACGGACAGACGGAAATCGCTCATTCGACTACTCTATATATGAGGATCGAGGGTCTTATATGAATAATGTAAAAATTACTTACATATGGAATGACAGATCTATAAATCGCATTTCCAAATTTTTTGGTGAAGAGTATAAACATATTAATGGCCTTATTTACAAACGATTAATAAAGTTATTGTAGGTTTAATGTTGGATTTTTATATGGGAAAACCGGTTTTGATGCACACATTAACTTTATTAATAGTTTGTGAATAAGGCCATAAATTAGTAATAAATTTAAAAATAAAACTGATTTAAAGTTTGCTATTAAAGAATATCGAAATTTTTTCTAGAATTCTTCAGCTTTATTTGAATATAAGCAGTTGGCTCGAATATTTTTCTCGGCCGCCAACGGGCACAATTCAAGGTCGGCTTCGTTCCCTGGCTAGAAGCCTGTGACAGACAAACAGATTGTCAGACATCTTAGCGAAAATAATAGGATTTCGTTTCCACACTTTATGTACGGAATCCTAAAATTGTATGTTACTTTGAATTTTCCATACACTAAAAGTGCCCTACTTTGTATCTCTAAGGCAGCGTCCCCGCCTTTGAGAACACAAAGTCTCCAATGTCTAAAGTTAAGCTAAATAAGCCTGCTCTTCCTAAATATTTAACCGAATAAAATGTAATTAAAATCTCATAATAAATTTATTAACAATTTTTTCTTATAACTCAGCCCACTATACAGCTGTGCTGGGGGGGGCTGCCAAGGAATAAATTACTATCTAATCATGCTACACTTTTTCATCACAAAGAACATTTTAGTGTAACACATGGATGGCAACGTTTTGAAAAGTAACACATCAATTGTCTGCTCTTTTTAAGTTTAAATTTTAAAATTTTGCAGCTCATTAACTTTTTAAAACATGACGACCGGTCCGTTCCGACTTCTATTAGACTCAAATGTTTTAATACTCAAAATTATCGTCAGACTTTTTTTTTAATATTTTATACAATTAATAAATTCTGCAGCGAGTAGGAAAATAAAATAAAATTAAATAAAAGTAAAATTTTTACTTTCAAATTGCAAGTCTTGAATAAATTTCCCCAACATGTTTCAAATAGAAAGAATACAAAAGCATAATAAAATGTTAATAAAACCCTTTTACATTTGCTGGCTAAATATGCTTACAACTGCATATAAATTATCGCATAAACATATTTAATTTTACTTATTTTTTTTTCTTTCTTTTTTATAATCGAATCGAATATAAAGAGATTTTTTAATGGACAGGTAAGCCGCGCATAACACGGCAATCTAATAGTGTGTTGGTACTGAAATTGTAGATATTTGTAATATGAAAGGAAATTTGTAAAAAGTCATACAGTTCGGCAAGAGAAATAGTATGATCGAGGGGTCTAATCGTCGCTTTCGATATCGAGCTGATTCGATCGAGTTTTCTTAGTTTGAGATTATGACATTCGACAAAATTTTATTAAGATTTTCATAACCTTCTAAGATCTCCACATCCTTATTTTAAAAATTTAAGAAATCTTTATTAGCAACGAATGCGATGAGTTATAAAGTAAATGCTGCAACATCTCTTAAGTTAATCCAAAGACTTTTCTTAAAAATTAAATAACTTTTGAAGAAATGTAGTCGTATTTTTTCTATATATTGAAACGATTAATTTTGGCTCAAGTTCAAACCCGAATTTACCCATTTATTTATTCTAATTTTTTTTATTTTTAATTTTTATTAGAAAATTTTTTGGATAAATTCATTATTTTTATTAAGAGAGTACTATATATAGAAAAATTTTTTATTATTCATCATATTAGCAGAACGGATCAGTACTGATTTCGAGGTCGCTACACCATCTCATCAGCGTTCTTTGTTCAATTTTACCACTTTTGACGGTGGATACTAGTGATCAGGAATATCAACTATTTAACCGTATTATTTAACAAATTAGGATACGAAAAGTACAAACTTATTCATTTTCACATGTCAAATCAATTTCGGTTAGTACGAAATCCCATCTATGATGAATAACTACTCTATATATTTCAGTCTCTCTTGCTTATTCAGCGCCATTGGCTACTGAGAAATAAGCGGTACTTAATCATGTTGTTTGGTTTCTGTCATTTGTAGTTGAATTTCTTTTTTAGTATTCAACCAAGTATGACCACGTAAACATGTAGATTTTTTTGACGCGTGCCATCGTTATTTATAATTAATGTTTTATAAGTAATTAGTCGAACTTTTTTTATTAATATTTTTTCTATATATTGAAAAAAAAATAAATGTAGTCGTGTGAGAACTACGATGTCATAAAGGCAGATATTGGAGATTGTTAAAATTACAAATTTAAATTATTTTTTATCGTTTAATTTCTTGGCTGGCGATATAAATGTACAAAATTTAAAAAACCCTAAATAAAATGTTCGTTTTTCCTAAAATCAATAAATTTTTAGAGTAGGGAAAAATTTAGGGATTTTTTTTCGATGTAGGGAAAAAGGGTGAATTTTTGGAGACATGTAGGGATTTTGTTAAATTTCTGCTGGCATCACTGATGATAGGCCAGCGGTGATTGCTGCCGGTATTTTCTAAAATAATAATTCTAAGTAGTGGTGGTGTCACCTAAAAGAGCGCAGCGGCCAACACCTTGAAAAAACAAATGTTCAACAAAAATATTTCAGCAAAATATACGGCCAGGTTCTACCTTCTACTGTGACATGAAAATGAAAACGTTTTCACACTCGCATTGTCAATTTCATAGATTTCTGGAGAACGAGTAAAACGTTGTGCATGACAATTTTCGTTCTCATTTTTGTTCAAATAAAAATATTTTTAGCAGTTTGAAAAAAACCAAATTTGTCACATTTAACTAACTGGTTAAGGTAAAATAGGGTATATGGGCAGGATAAGCGAATATGTATCGACCACAAGGGTGCACTGAACGCGCTCTATCGGGTGTTTATAGAACATCTACGCTCTTAAAGAAATGCCAGACATCCTTAAATGAGACGGCATCACATCTTTAGTTTTCTTTATCTTAAAAAATCGTTTATTCAAGCACGAGCTGTACCTCAATTATAATAATAATATGACATATATTTCTCTGTATTCCCTTCCCTATAATAGATAAATTCTTCCGAACACAAATGCCCTATTATAAGAGGGTTGACTGTCTGTTCAACATAAAGCGCATGATATTAACATAATTTACAAGACAAAATTAATGTTGAAGGAAAACGAAACAATCGTTTTTGTATGTAAATTCTTGAACAGTCGATTCGTCTTTCGTATATTTATTTATTTTTTCTTCCTTTGTTTCTATTTGTTTAATAAGTCTAGAGAATATTTAATTCCAAAATCGAACCAAATCATTTAAAACTATTTAAGCGCTTGAATAAAATATTTTAAACAAGAAAAAACAATTTGAATTTTGTGTTCACTGAGTTTGAACTTTGTTTCAAAACACTTTCTGATTTATTGAATTCTTTTGCATTTATTGTGGTCTTATGTAAAATTTAATTACACATTCGTAGCTATTTGAAAATACAACAAATATAAGCATATTTATGTGTAAACAATGCCCAGCAAACAAATTGGAAGGGTGTTGGTAATATAAAAAAATAAGTTAGAAATGGAACCGACACTGAAAAAAAAAACAAATATTCAAATTCAAATATAAATTGTTTTTCAATTCAATTCCTCTATTTATCCATAATATTTACATTTGCATTTCAATTTAAATTATATATTCAAGTGTTCAAGAATTTTTCTTTTTCAGCTTAATAATAGATCTATATTTCCAAAATCTTCTATATACATACGTATATCCAATATTTTTTTGGAGGAGAAAATTTGACAAAAACAACCTATTTGATTTTTGTTTTTACAACTACTTAACTACAGACTACAGATAAAACCTAAGATGATACCAGCTCATTAGTATGCAAGAATTTTGAACTCAGATATCTGGTATTAAAATTTTGTGTAAGCCTATTGATGTTACGAGTATCTGGAACTAGCTCCAAGCCCGCAATATCGTGGAGGCGTATGGTGGAAAAAAAACCACGGGTGTTTATATACAAGTTTAAATAGCTTGTTTTCAGATATTTGCAGTTTTTTTTTAATATGGCAAGATACGCTAGTAGACCAAACGGCGCACGGTGGCTGAAAATCGTTTTTCATTGGCCAAAATTCTGTAACTTTTGAACCGATCAAAATATTGAAGTAATTTTTATTTTATTGGATAGATATTTAGTTCAGCTTGACTCAGTTTAAAAAACATTAAAATTGATTGAGGACTTATTAAGGAATTCTAGGTCAAAGTTGAACTTTTGAATTTTTTTAATAATAATTATAATTGCCTTTCATTGTTATTTAAGTACGAAAAACATAGTATTAGTAAAAAATTACTTCAATATTTTGATCGGTTCAAAAGTTACAGAATTTTGGCCAATGAAAAACGATTTTCAGCCACTGTGCGGCGACTGCATAGAAAATAACAGCGTGGAAAATGGACTGACTTCAGAATAAGTTGTTTATTGTTAATGATAAGGATAGATTTCCGATTTTTAAAAGGGTATGGGATACGGGTAGGGTTGCCACATGACCTGGACTCGCCTGGATTGTCCAGTTTTTTTTTATCTTGTCCAGAGTCCAGGAAAAATTACTTATGTCCAGGAAATATTTAGAACAATGTTATTTATAACAATGCTATGTAAATGCGATAGTTGAGCCGCCTACGAATGTATTAAGCAGCTGGCGCCGATTATTATCCATCGACTTCAAACTCTTCACTCAGTGTTGATTTGCTCTACTTAACCCAAAATAAACACTACGTACAGCTGTTGAAGGTGTGTGAATATATTTGCAAATAAATTGTAAGTTTTTATTGTTTTTATTTTGGCATTAAAGAAATTTTAAGATTTCTGTATTTAAGAACGACAATCATATTTGCTTATTGTGAACCTAAGGATGGAAACTACCTCTGAGGCTGGAACTTCAAAAAGAAGATTAGTTTGCCTTAGCGACAGATGGTGTCATGTAGCAGAATACTCTAAATGGATTCAAAAAAATATTAATATTACTACTTTTTTATTCGTCCAGGAATTTTTTTAAAATCCAGGCAATTTTTGGTGGGTGTCCAGTAATTTTACTTTCGGTGTGTGGCAACCCTAGATACGGGTCAATATGTTAACTTTATTGATTACATAAGGTATATAATCTTTTAACTTCAATTTGGGATCGAGCATAATATCCAGATATTTAACCTTTTGTTCCCATTGAATAGAATTATTATTTATAATATTATTGGTCTGTGGTATATAGCATTCTTTTCGTTTCCTTGTAAAATATATCGCTTGTGTTTTCTCGCAGTTTAATATAATTTTTCATTTATTGAAATAAAATGTCAGATAGTGCTTTATGTAGATTAGTTATTATATCAACGGACAACATTACAGAGCTTAGGATTGTTGCTGTGTCATCAGCGAATATTGACAAAGTGCAGTCAGTAGTCCAATTGAGGGAAATCAGATGTATATAAATTATAAACGGCAGGAGATAAACATGACCTTTGGGGACAATCTGCCGCTAAAGAATGACTTTCAGAATGATGTGAGCCAATGTGGACTTTAAAACAACAAGAGGTGAGAAAACTGTAAATTATTTTTGTCCATGCAATTGCGAAATTTAAATTAATCATTTTAAAAACAAGACTTTCGTGCCAGACTGAATCAAAGGCAGCTTTGACATCTAATAGAGCCACGCCCGTTGACTTTTGATGGTAAAAGTTTGTTTGTACCAAATTTCTTATTCTTATCAGCGGCTGAGCTGCGGAATCCAAATTCTTGAGGTGGAATATTATTATAATCTTCCATAAAATCAGTCAATTTAATTTTAATAAAACAAACATGTAACAAGGGGTTAATTTAACGTTAATTAGTGATGGTAAAATTTGAATATTGATAGTGGTAAAACAGTGTCTACTGTAAAAACAAAAATAATAATACAAATAACTCTTGTATCCTTTTTCTAGACATTATTTGTATAAATACAAATTTGAAATCACATTCAACCGAGCCACCTAAACAGTGGCGGATACATGGAAACACACATGAACACTGATGATGGGAGTGTAGCGGCTCCCGAAAAACAACGTTGTTTCTGTTCTGCCGTGTAAGTTGAAATTAATTGGTGTTAAAATTTTCCCTTGTTGCTTTGTTGTCTCATGTCCAATTCTTTCTGAATAAAAAATGTTACGAACTTTAGCCAAAAAAATTAATCACTTTGGATTAAAGAAACCATTAATTTTAATAACTTTTTCTAAGATTTTGTCCAAGCTCGACAATAAGCTGATCGGACGGTATGACAATGTCCAATCAAATATTGATCGTGGTAAAGGTGTCTTTGCGTTAAACCAGAGATGAGCATGGCTCACGTAATTAGCGTGAGTAACCGCAAGATCATAATTAGTTTTTTTGTTTTAATCACATGAACGTACATGAACATGAATATAAAACTTTAAGGTGCATGAAAAATTCAGCGTGAGTGTAAAAAAGTCAGCTTAAGTGAGCGTGCATGCGTAAATGTTAAGCGTGATTATTTGGTGATTTTTTTTTCTTTATTGTAATTTTTTTCATTTAATTTTTTAATTTGTTTTTTTTATATTATTTTATATTTCTTTTTTGCAAGAATTTCATGAGCGTGAGTTTCCGTGACTATGACTAACTTTTGCCTCCACTCACGTGTGCATGAGCATGAGCCAAGTACCTAAATTTTTAATGAAAAAAAAACAGGAAATCTTTCCCTTGGCGTAACTGCATGGGATTTTCCTCTACTATTGATAAGATTTAAACATTAAGTTTTGCATGTGCTTGCTCAGTCTTGAGTTTTTAGTTTGCTGGCGAACGGAATGGTGAAGCAAACGGCTTAGAAAAAAGTTTGGATTTTTATTTTTCACGTTTGTTTTTGATCTTTTTTACTCCAACTTGATTTTTTTTCTACACTTTTTTATATGAAAAATGTTGCATTTACAATAATAAAAGTATTTATAATAAAATATTTTATAATAAAATAATTTATAAAATAAAAGTTGCAATACAAAAATTTTATATTGTAGACTTGAAGGGCAGTTTAGGAAAATTTTGTTAAAAAAAAAATTTTGTTTTAAAGCAGACTTGATATGCAAATTATTTACTTTGTTTTTTTACACGGTAGAATTCTTTTAATATTATTAAACTAAAGTTTTAATGGGTCACAAGAAAAGTTTATTTTTTTCTTAAACTTTTTATTTAATTTAATTTTTTTTATTTTATTTTTTTTTTCTTGTATGACAAATTTGAATGTTCAATTTGAAATTCTTATTTAACAGAAATTTTTAAATTGAAACGGTAAATAAATCGTCCATCAATAAATTCATTTTACTGATTTTGTAAGTGTTTAAAAAACAAATGTAAATAGTGCATGTAAATTATGTATGCAGTATGTAAATGAAGTTTAACTCTTCTAGACGGTACGATAAGCAAGAAAGCAAGGAAAGGAAGCAGGCAAGCAGGCAAACAAGCAGATAACAAAACTTAATCAACTCGTACTCACACTGTGTAGTGTAGTGTATTGAATTTAAAATATTTCTGGCTGTTCATCGATTTAAAATGCTAAAATGATGTTAAAGTGTTGAGTTTTATTTTCTACATTTTATAACGATTTGTTGAACTATTTCAGGCCTACAAAAAATAGTAAATTTTATTTCAATTTTTTTTGTCGTTTTCGTTGAGTATATTAATTCAGTTTGAAGCAATAAATCGTTTTGGATCATTGACAATGCATAAACGTCAACATACGAAGTGTTGAATTATTTTATTTTTATTTCTTTTTTTAATTTTTGCTTAACATATCGTATGACATTTGAATATTTGTATTTTTTATTTTTATTCTTTTTTTTTGTTGCCCCTTTAAAGTGAGTTGAGGGCAACAACAGAAATTTCAAACAAATTTTAAGGCCCAAAAATCGTTTTTTTTCTGTGACTAATAAACTTATTTTATTTCTTGAAGATTGAAATTAAACTCAAACAATTTTGTGTTGCTAAATCAGGATAGTTACAGTCACTCCAGGCCAAAGTGGGACCCTATTGTAAACTAAATTTATTTGTAAATTTTTTTTAATTCACAGAGAAGTATTTGTGCCAAAAAGCTGGCTAAAACAGCAAAAATGAATTTAAAGAAATATTAAAAATTAAGTACGCGGCTCCATACACAAAAATTTTTACATCATATTGTAGATTTTGAAGACTTTATGTTGCGATTTGTTGCTCTGAGACGCTGCTGAAGTCAGGAAAGTGAAGAATATTACATGCGTTTTTAATGTTTATTTTTCGGTTTCAAGATGTTTATAAAATATTTTTTGTGGCTAAATAAATAAAGTTATTACATTGATTTTTTTTTCACTAAAAGATTTGTTCAAAAGCTATTTTTGATGTTTAAAAAAAATTATCTTGAACATTAATGTTGAAACAATTCTTTTAAAAATTAAAAAAAAATTATATTTATACATTGTTTTGCAAAGAAAAAGAAAAAAAGAAAAGGGTTTTTAAAAGTGAAGGTAACAAATTTATTAATTATGTTTTATACCACAATCGAATTTCGAATATCTAATTTTAGACCCAAAAAAAGTTTGCGCAAGTTTGCGCCATTATTTTTAATGTTGAAACAAAAAAATCAAATTTATACACTTTTTTCCAAAAAAAAAAGGTTTTTAAAAGTCACGGTAGCAAATTTATTAACTATGTTTTATACCACAATCAAATTTATAATCTCTAATTTTAGACCCAACAGAAAAAAGTTTTCGCAAGTTTGCGCCAATATTTTTAACGATTTTTTTTTAATTTTCAAATTTATTTTTTTATTGCTCATCAGGCACTTTTTCAAATACTTTTTTGACATCATAATCTTTTTTGTCTTTTGAATTATTGATTTTAAATATTAATCATATCACTTTTAGCACTTCTCAATGTGATTACCTGCGTGTAAAAATTAATTTGCAAAATGCTTATTATCGGGAATAGTTATAAGCGAATGTGTTCAACCCAATAAAACAGTTTTTTATTTACCGGCGCTCAAAACAACATTATTTTTTAGAAAAATATTTATACATATGTATGTACCTAACTAAAGTACAAAAATTAGATTAAAAAAGGAAAACATGGGCACATAAAAAATCCATGGGTCACCCAGATACCAGACTACTCACTTACTTGCACATGAGAGCATAAGTATAAAATATACTTGTATGGGTTATTGCATACAATTTTTCATCAGAACCGTTTTGGAAGTTCGCGAGATAAAATGGAAAAAGTTTACACAAGACTACAGTCATTCCAAATAGTAAAGGAATCTGATGCTGGAGTCATTGACAAGAAATTGCAGTTTTTTTCGTTAGAAAATTGAGCGAAATTTCAAAAAGAGATGGGGACATATAACAATGATTTCGACGTTTCTAATTACTATCACTTTTTCGTGTATTAATTATTAAGTAATATAAAATAAATATTATCTGTTTACATATATAAAAATGAGTCTGTGTTTGTATATTTGTTTTTGTAAAACAGCAAAAAAAAACTGCCACCTGATATTTTATATCAAATTACACCTAAAAGGAACAAAAAACTCAATCTTTCAATTCAAAACAATCGTTTAATATTTTCGGGCAGTTTTTTGGCTCAAATACTCCTTCCCCTGTGCGGTTTTGAAAATAAAAAGAAAATTTAAAAGCTTTTTAACAAGAACTTTCTTTTCTAAAACAAAATTTAAAAAAAAAATTAGATACGAAGAGAAATGTTCGGCAATTATTATGAATTATGACGACAACGGTGACAGATGTCGATTCTTTCATCAAAGTTTTTAATCACTTTATGGTAAAATGGAGGCTATATTTCGTTAATCACATCAAGGATATTGAGTTTTAAGGCTGCAATCGATTCGATTGGCTGTATTGAATCTGGACTTAACATAGTCCTGCAAGAAATAAGCAAGTGGTGTTCAATCACACGATCTGTCTGACAACTTAACAGCTGATTTTTTTTGAAATTATGCGATCGGGAAATTTGGTTTGCAATAAATTGATCATTTCATTGGCTGTGTGACATGTGGCACCGTCCTGTTGAATGCACATGTCAGCGATATCTACGTCATTAATTATGGGCCAAAATTGAGTTGAGTTGTTAACTTCTCGCGATAGCGTGTTCCATTGACCGTTACCGCATTTCCAGCTTCATCTTCGAAAAAAAACGGCCCAATCATGCCTCCAGAACCCATAGCGCACCATAGAGTGACACGTTGAGCAAGCAAAGGCTTCTTAATAATCCCTCTCGGATTTTTAGAAGCCCAATTGCGGCAATTTCACTTGTTGACGTACCCTGACAAGTAAAAAGGGACTTTGTCTGAAAAAATTATTTTTTTTTTCGAAAAACCAGCAGGTTGTTCCTGAATGAATTGAACGACCCGGTCGAATACGCGTTGGTGTTGGCACATTTTGTATCGAGCCTGTCGACGCAAATTTAACAACCAAATTCATAATAGTGGTCCCAGAAGGACGATATTGTTGTCCGAAATTATCACGGATTTTACGAAATGTAGTAACTTTAACACAACCACCATTTTCATAGTGGATTTTAATTATTATAATGCGATTTTCGAACGAAATTGAATTCATTGTAACAATTCTGAACGCATTTACTGCGAATACGTCAAAAAACTAAATGTCAAAACTATCATGTTGTTGTTGTTGTCACAATTGAAAAACAAAGTTCTTGTTGAAAACCCTTTTATTGAGTTATTGACAGCATAAAACAAAATTATAACTCATTGTTCATTTAGTAATAAAAAAAATAAGAAGATTACTTCAATTGGTATAAAAATGTTGCACAAGCCAACTCTAAAAATTCCTATATTTTATATCTTACTTTTAAATAATTAATATTTTGTGTGTAGCCCTTTGCTTTTTAAAAACAGTTGAAGTCTTTTAGGGACTGATTCGACTAACTTTCGGCAATAACTGGTTGGTATTTTGCCCCATTCTTCTATTAAAACCCTTTTAACTCAGCTTTGCTAGAAACCTTGCGCTCCTGAACTTATTTTTTTTCAAATTTATGGGACTAAATTTTCAATTGGATTTATATCCATAACATGGAGAACATTGCATAGTAGCCACGATCATGACTTCAATACTGGTTTGCTCTCTTTGTCTCGACATCTTTATGATTTTAAATTTAAATTTTTTTCGCAACTGTAAGAAACTCACCCAACGGATGTAATCTTAATTATTGTAAGGGTTCAATTGAAGTTGGTTGCACAAAACTCTCAGGGTTGATATTATTCATGGCATTGTTGTCATTCGCCATTCTCCGAGTTTGGGTGGTGGGATATTTTTTGGCAATACAAATATTTTCTATTCTAATATTGTGTTTATTTATTATAGATTTTTTTTTGCTTTTCAGTGTTAAACTATAAGCTTGTATAGAAATAGCTTAAATATTATTTTATAATTTTTAAAGGTAAAAATTTCTTCGGATCAAATTTATTAATAATAGTGTCCGAGTTTTACTACGAGCGACTGTGTTTTTCAATATAAAAACTTATTCTAAAAAAATATAAAAAAAAAATTAAAAATTATAATAAGTTTTTATTGTTTTGTGGACAATTGTTATTAATTTCATTTACATATATGTATATGTATCCCTGAAGAAGCTTTCCATTGCGAAAAGGAAATATTGCATAAATTAAATAAATTATATTTATATTATTGGCCTTAAGCTTGAAGAAATTATTTAATAAAATATAAATAAAAAGGCCGAAAAATTATATTAATTTTTTTAAATACGTTAGAGAAATGTCCAACGACACAGTGAAATTTTTTTAAATGCCGCTCGCAATACCATCTGGTTCAGGTTTGCAAAAGCTATTTAGTAATTTGACATTTTTCAGACGGTTGAGGCATCTAAATTAAGAAGTTTTTGTGACAACTTTTCCTCGAGTCTGTGTTATTAATAAGTCCGTATCCACTTATTACACTTAATTGTTGTAATACGCTCAAGTAAAATCTCATTACATAAAAACAAAATAAAATATAAAAAAAATAAATTAAAAAAAATATATAAAAATAAAATAAAAAATTTAAAAAAAAATAATAAAAAATAAAAAAAAAATAATAAAAAATTAAAAAAAAATTAATAAATAAAAAAATTCTTAAAAAAAAAATTTCTAAAAAGAATTAATTAAAAAAATTCAAATAAAAGAAAATTAAAAAAAATTATTTAGAAAAAAAATCAGGTTTCAAATTATTAATCTAAACTGTTTTTATTAAGAAAAGAATACAAAGATATTTTAAAAACAACATAACAGTTACTGTTTTCGATGCTCGCTGCACCATCAAATCATGCTTCATAAGCTAATTCTTGCACTTTTCAAATGGATGTCAGCAGTTGGGAATATTATCAACTATTTAGTCGAATTATTTAATGATGAAGTATATCAGAACTATTTAGGTTCTTCATATTAAATTTTTTATAACATCAACAATGTCGCGTATTATAAAATTCTTTGCTCTTTTTCCTTTTTGCTTAACATGATGAACCTTTGGTTCGAAGAGATTAAACATGTATGATTATTGTGAGTTTTTGTCTTTATCAGTAGTTTTTTATCGCGTATTTCTATTATTCAACCACCTTCGACAAA
Source organism: Gymnocheta viridis (assembly GCA_956483585.1). Taxonomy (NCBI): domain Eukaryota; kingdom Metazoa; phylum Arthropoda; class Insecta; order Diptera; family Tachinidae; genus Gymnocheta; species Gymnocheta viridis. The sequence continues at coordinate 110,305,354 of OY101441.1, forward strand.
CTAAACTTGTAAGACGAGTGCGGGAGTAATTTTTATAATTTAATTATTTCAGTATTTAGTAAATTTATGATTCAAGATATGACTCGCTCGATACCGTATTTCAAAAAGTTTTTGTTTTCCACGGCCTACGATTTTTATACTTTAGAATTTTTGAAATTATCGTTTGGTTTTTGAAAGACGATGTATGAGTTAGAAGGATTGAAACTTTTTCAGAATATGATTTAAGCTCTTCTGATGATTTGATATAAGCACCAATGAAATGCACGCATGTAGACTAACTCAACCCACAATAAATAAAAATAATTAATATATATTATTACAGGTAATTTTTCGAATTGAGAGTTATTAAATCAAATCGAATACAACAATAACAGCGTCTGGGGATCGTATTTACATTTAACCGGTTTGTGTGATCACACAACTTGATCACCAAAGGTGACCTAAACAGCAAGCAGTACAGAAGGCTTTGCTTTAGGGCCTGCAGGTTCCCCTGGAACAATATTAACACTCTGATTAGGGCTAGAAGTTACTTAAAGAGAGATGAATATTTTAGAAACTCCAAGCGGAATGACAAACCAACATAATTTCTTATTCACTGTAACTAAGAATATAAAAATAAATGCGTCTGCAAAAATAAAATTAATTTTTTTTTTAAAGTTTAAGTAAATTTTATTGATTTAAAAATTGTTTTTAAGAACATCATCAACGGAAATAAACAACAAATTTTGAATGATTTTGAAAATAGAAACGCAAATACTTAATATTGATATTTAAAATATTTCTTTCCATATATGAATTCAATTAAATAGTTAATTAACAATTCAACAAACAAACAAACAAAAACGAAAAAATTTCATTGTTGAAAACCCTTTTATTGAGTTATTGACAGCATAAAACAAAATTATAACTCATTGTTCATTTAGTAATAAAAAAATAAGAAAATTACTTCAATTGGTATAAAAATGTTGCACAAGCCAAACTCGGACAACTCTAAAAATTCCTATATTTTATATCTTACTTTTAAATAATTAATATTTTGTGTGTAGCCCTTTGCTTTTTAAAAACAGTTGAAGTCTTTTAGGGACTGATTCGACTAACTTTCGGCAATAACTGGTTGGTATTTTGTCCCATTCTTCTATTGAAACCTTTTTAACTCAGCTTTGCTAGAAACCTTGCGCTCCTGAACTTGTTTTTTTTTTCAAGTAGTCCCATCAATTTTCAATTGGATTTATATCGGGACTCTATGGTGGGGTTTCCATAACATGGAGAACATTGCATAGTAACCACGATCATGACTTCAAAACTGGTTTGATCTCTTTGTCTCGACATCTTTATGATTTTAAATTTAACTTTTTTTCGCAACTGTAAGAAACTCACCCAACGGATGTAATCTTAATTATTGTAAGGGTTCAATTGAAGTTGGTTGCATAAAACTCTCAGGGTTGATATTATTCATGGCATTGTTGTCATTCGCCATTCTCCGAGTTTGGGTGGTGGGATATTTTTTGGCAATACAAATATTTTCTATTCTAATATTGTGTTTATTTATTATAGATTTTTTTTGCTTTTCAGTGTTAAACTATAAGCTTGTATAGAAATAGCTTAAATATTATTTTATAATTTTTAAAGGTAAAATTTTCTTCGGATCAAATTTATTAATAATAGTGTCCGAGTTTGACTACGAGCGACTGTGTTTTTCAATATAAAAACTTATTCTAAAAAAATAAAAAAAAAATTAAAAATTATAATAAGTTTTTATTGTTTTGTGGACAATTGTTATTAATTTCATTTACATATATGTATATGTATCCCTGAAGAAGCTTTCCATTGCGAAAAGGAAATATTGTATAAATTAAATAAATTATATTTATATTATTGGCCTTAAGCTTGAAGAAATTATTTAATAAAATATAAATAAAAAGGCCGAAAAATTATATTAATTTTTTTAAATACGTTAAAGAAATGTCCAACGACTCAGTGAAATTTTTTTAAATGCCGCTCTTAAATACCATCTGGTCCAGGTTTGCAAAAGCTATTTAGTAATTTGACATTTTTCAGACGGTTGAGGCATCTAAATTAAGAAGTTTTTGTGACAACTTTTCCTCGAGTCTGTGCTATTAATAAGTCCGTATCCACTTATTACACTTAATTGTTGTAATACGCTCAAGTAAAATCTCATTACATAAAAACAAAATAAAATAAAAAAAAATAAATTTAAAAAAATATATAAAAATAAAATTAAAAATTAAAAAAAAAATAATAAAAAATTAAAAAAAAATTAATAAATAAAAAAATTCTTAAAAAAAAATTCTAAAAAAAAATTAATTAAAAAAATTCAAATAAGAGAAAGGTTTCAAATTATTAATCTAAACTGTTTTTATTAAGAAAAGAATACAAAGATAGTTTAAAAACAACATGACAGTTACTGTTTTCGATGCTCGCTGCACCATCAAATCATGCTTCATAAGCTGGTTCTTGCACTTTTCAAATGGATGTCAGCAGTTGGGAATATTATCAACTATTTAGTCGAATTATTTAATGATGAAGTATATCAGAACTATTTAGGTTCTTCATATTAAATTTTTTATAACATCAACAATGTCGCGTATTATAAAATTCTTTGCTCTTTTTCCTTTTTGCTTAACATGATGAACCTTTGGTTCGAAGAGATTAAACATGTATGTAAGTATGATTATTGTGAGTTTTTGTCTTTATCAGTAGTTTTTTATCGCGTATTTCTATTATTCAACCACCTTCGACAAACTAAACTTGTAAGACGAGTGCGGGAGTAATTTTTATCATTTAAATATTTCAGTATTTAGTAAATTTATGATTCGACATATGCCTCGCTCGATATCGTATTTCAAAAAGTTTTTGTTTTCCACGGCCTACGATTTTTATACTTTAGAATTTTTTTTTGTTTTTTGAAAGATGATGTATGAGTTAGAAGGATTGAAACTTTTTCAGAATATGATTTAAGCTCTTCTGATGATTTGATATAAGCACCAATGAAATGCACGCATGTAGACTAACTCAACCCACAATAAATAAAAATAATTAATATCTATTATTACAGGTAATTTTTCGAATTGAGAGTTATTAAATCAAATCGAATACAACAATAACAGCGTCTGGGGATCGTATTTACATTTAACCGCTTTGTGTGATCACACAACTTGATCACCAAAGGTGACCTAAACAGCAAGCAGTACAGAAGGCTTTGCTTTAGGGCCTGCAGGTTCCCCTGGAACAATATTAACACTCTGATTAGGGCTAGAAGTTACTTAAAGAGAGATGAATATTTTAGAAACTCCAAGCGGAATGACAAACCAACATAATTTCTTATTCACTGTAACTAAGAATATAAAAATAAATGCGTCTGCAAAAATAAAATTAATTTTTTTTTTAAAAGTTTAAGTAAATTTTATTGATTTAAAAATTGTTTTTAAGAACATCATCAACGGAAATAAACAACAAATTTTGAATGATTTTGAAAATAGAAACGCAAATACTTAATATTGATATTTAAAATATTTCTTTCCATATATAAATTCAATTAAATAGTTAATTAACAATTCAACAAACAAACAAACAAAAACGAAAAAATTTCATTGATATTTTATACGAAAATGAAATTGAAATTTTATTTAGTCGACAAAATAAGCAGCTTAAAAACCCCCAATAAAGTAACTTTTAATACCAAAAAAAAAAAAACTAAGTAATTTACATAATTAAAGCAAAAATTATTTATTCTCAATATGATCAAAAGATCCAAAACAAATAAATATTCTAACAAACACCAGCCAAACCAAAAGTGTACTTGTAATAAGGAAATGATTACAAAAGTCGACAGACAGGCAGACAGACGGACAGACAGTCATACAGGCAGACGACAAACATAAGAACAAGACAGCAATAACGATAACAAGAATTCAGATTAGAATTTTGTAATAATTGTCTTTACATAAAAAAAAACTTTGCTGACACTGAAAGAAATTTTGTATGTGAATTAATCAAAATTTCAGTTAAAATGTATTAAAAAAAATTTTTTTTGGAAATGATTTTCTCTGCACAAAACTCGATCACTTGAATTTTTATCAGTTTATTTGTGACCACAAGTTCCCTGTTCTCGCCTGAGCTGAAGGCAAAAGTCTAAATAAGTCCTCAAAGTCTTGTAGCGGCCGAATAATCGTTGCTGACGATAAAATCATCATGACCTTCATTCATAGTCCTTCAAGGATAATGAAAACGTTTTTTCTTCTTCCATTTAGTTTTGCATATTCTACGGAATTGCTTAGCAAAATTTTTGAAAACAAAATTTTTTTTATTTAGTTTTCTCCAAGAAATTAAGCAACATACTTTTACACGTTCGAAAGATTACCCAAAAATTTCAAGGTGAGGCATTCCGCTAGGAGTACGATTGATTGTTCTGCCTAAAGTGTACAAATTACTAAATCTATTATTCGAGATATTCTCACAATTCATTTGCAAAAAGTTTTATTTATTGTGGGTTGAGGTAGTCTACATATGTGTATTTTATTGGTGCTTATGCCAAATCATCAGTAGAACTTAATACCATATTAGAGTTGGCACCAACTCGTTCAGTTGCACGGTTTAGACAAAAACCTTTGATCAAACTCATTTAAATTATATAGGTTCGATGAAAGGTTTTTGTCTAAAACGAGAAACTGAAGGAGTTGAACCAAAGTCTAAAGCAAATTCTATTGAGGTTTGATTTGACATAAACACCAATGCTGAAATTCACGCATGTAGACTTCTTAATCCACAATAAATAAATCTTTTTGAAACCACATTATGAGAATATTATAATTTTGAATACGTTGTACTTTTTGTACTTTGATTTTTTACAGGATGATATACAAGCACGTTACAAAAAAAAGATCGATGTTCGTCGAAAGTTTTTCCAAACTCTGAACATGCCTCGAACTCCGACATCGAACGCGTATGTTGTGTAGTACTGTAATAATCACTGAATAATAGAGTTGTGTCCACCTCGTTCAGCCATTCGTTTAAGACAAAAACCTTTAATCAAACACGTATAAATTAAATGGGTTTAATCAAAGGTTTTTATCTAAAACGAGCTGCTGAACGAGTTGGACCGAGCTCTAACGAAAAATAATAATAATATACCATATATAACGGGTACTTTTTTAAGAGCCTTCGATTTGCATTAAAAAACATAAAATTTTAAGAAATGTATGAAATCTTTATTCGAGTCGATAGAACGATCTATATAATTCAATGTCTAAAGATTATTTCATGTAAATGTTGACCGCGGCTACGCCTCAAATGGTTCATGCGTTGGCTCGAATTTTGGCATACACTCTCCAACATATCATCCGGTATCTGATGAATAAATTCTTCAATATTGGCTTCCAGTGCGTCAAACGTTGCGGGCTTGTCCCTATAGGCATGAGCCTTAACATAGTCCCATAAAAAAATCTAAAGGCATTAAATCGCACGATCTTGGCGGAAAATTGTTCACCGAACCGAACTCGCCTCTCACTAGGGTCATTATTTCGCGTTTTGTGTGGCACGTAACATCGTCTTATTGAAACCACAACTCAGCCAAGTCCAGCTCTTTCCTTTTGGCAAAAAAAAATTGTAATCACTGCACGGTAGCGCTCGCCATTCACAGTAACGTTCCTGCCTTCATCGTCTTTGAAAAAGTACGGTCCAATGATACCACCGGCCCATTAGCTACACCAGAGAGTCCAATTTTCGGTATGCATTTGCAGTTCTTGCTCTTCAAATCAAATACAGCAATTTTGCTTGTTGAAGTCTCCATTCAACTAAAAATGAACTTCTTCGGTGAACAAAATTATTCAATAAAAAATGGATTTTTATCCAACTTTGGCAGCGCCCATTCTATAAAAGATAGCCGTTGTGGTAGGTCGTGTGGCTTCATTTCTTGCACCAGCTGTTTTTTAAAAGGTTTTACACCCAAATCCATCCGAAAAAAATGTCCTCGTAGTGGGGTATCAGAAGCCCGTTTTCTGCGAACGACGCCGAATTGAAAATTCACGATCATCAACAACACTGGCGGATACAGCTGCTATATTTTCCTCTATCCGTTCTCTACGTATGCGTGCTGGTGGTTTAATGTCCAATAATATAAATTTGGTACGAAATTTAGTCACAAGATTTCGAATAGCCGCTTTAGAAGGTAGTCCAAACTGACCATAAAATGGAAGAAGTTCACGATGAGCTTTCTTAACCGAGCATAAATTTTGATAAAAAAGTTCAATAATCTGCAATCGGTGTTCGTTTTTAAGTCGATTTATGGTTAAACTATAAACCAAACTTAACATGTTTAACAGTAAAATGTTGCACGAAAAGAGCTGAGCTGCCAAAAAACAGGGTTTCAAAAAAAAAGTTGCTAAAAATCAACCATTATGCTTTTCAAATAATTTATAAATATTCATATACTTTATTAATATTAATACAAGTTGCGACTTTTCTTCGAATTTTTAAAAATTCATACAATTTTAGGCATCTAGGAACTTTGCACATACATTTATGAATATTCACATAATTTATAAATATTCGGAGAGAAACAATTTATAGTAAACTTTATACGAACTTTATATTATTTATTAATTAATATTTTATAAAAAAAAATAAAAAATTTTATTTCCAATATTTCGCTACTATTTACGAATAGCTTCTTCAGGGAAATTATTAATATTCGTTTAGTTTATAAATATCAATATAATTTCTAAATTATATATTCATAAATTATATTCATAAATTATATGAACATTCATATAATTCATGAACATTCATATAATTTATGAACATTCATATAATTTATGAACATTCATATAATTTATGAACATTCGTATAATTTATGAACATTCATATAATTTAGGAACATTCTATAATTTATGAACATTCATATAATTTATGAACATTCATATAATTTAGGAACATTCATATAATTTATGAACATTCGTATAATTTATGAACGTTCATATAATACATGACTATTCATATAATTTATGAACATTCATATAATTTATGAACATTCGTATAATTTAGGAACATTCATATAATTTATGAATATTCATGTTATCTATATACATATGTAATGTTCATTTAATTTATCATGGGATCAGAAAATCGCTTCATTATATAGAAACTTGATTTAACAGAAATTGTATTTTTTTCACTTTTATTTTAATGCTTTGTTCTTTTTAATGTTTGATACAGTACTGGGAAGGATTCCAAACTGCTTAGCTGCCCACATCATTTTTTCCTCCACATCCAATTTTATTAATTAATAATAATTTTTTTTTTCAAAAGAAATACAACTTCGCTTAGACATTTTTGTTCACTGAACACGGACAACTGCTGTCTAAATTATTAGTGATGGGACATTGTTTCCTTTCGTTGTTATGTTTTTCATCTTTTGGGAATCCCCTAATAATATTATTACTTTATTCTCGTCACGCAGTGTTGTTAGCATACGTGACGGATGCATTTTTGAAATAATTCATTATATGGAGACAAACGCGCAAGAAACTCAAATTTACATCTGAAAAATTGCTTCATTGTAAAGAAGAATTCTCTGTATGGAAAATCACTATAAGGAGATGAACATAAACTAACATTGGAACGAGAAAGCTGTGTTTTTGAAATTAATTCATTGAATAGAAGTTCACTCTAGAGAAGTTCGACTGTATTAAAATAATTTATTACTATTCATATAATTAATTATAATTTATGAAAATGTGGGTACATTTTCTTATATACTAGTATATGTAGCTACATATACTTGGGTTGGCCGATTTGTAAGGACAAAACTTTGTCGATATTGTGCCATTGATTTTTAGATAGCTTTTGGCATGAGGAAAAAAAATACCACTACGACATATCAAATAATTTATTTTCGAGGCGCCCAAATTTAAATTTGTTTACTTTTTCTCAACTTTTATTTTTAAGCCAAAATACCGGTTGCTAAATCGACCCACCCTAATATACATATTTATATTTTTGTAAGCATATATGCCCACATTTGCTCAAACGCCGTCATAACTCAAAACAATATTATTTTTCATATCGTTCTTCAACTTGTGGGGCGAAAAATTCATACAAATATCTCGTTTATTAACTTCTTAAAAGAAGAATACATTATTTTACATTTGTCCATTGAGGTGTGAATAATTTAAAAACTTTGAACTCGTTTTCTGAACAAAAGAGTTTTCTAAAGTTATAAAGTTGTATTCAGCAAACGAGCGTTATGTGTGCATATGAGTTTCAGTGGTCACGTTTATTTTATCAAACGCCAACATAAATGACCTAAAGGCAAATTAATAAAATTAAGGTTTCTATTTCAAAACTGAAAGTCTTTAAAAAAAACATAAGCCTGTAAACAATTATTGATTACAATTAATAATCTTAACAATCACGCATTCATTCATTCATTCAATCAGTTAATAGCTTCCACCTCTTTTTGAAATATATAATTAAAAAAAGATTGACATGTATTGATAACTTAACAGAACTTAATTTTGTTGAATATTGTTTGGATTAGAGATGGGCATCACTCACGTCAGTAGCTTTTTGTTTCAATCACTTGTAAACGTAAATATAAAAAATTGAGCGTGAGTGAGCGTGCATCAGAAAATGTTCATGATATTTTTTGCTTTATTGTAATTGTTTTTTTCATTTAATTTTTTATATTTTTTTTCTCTCACGCATGAATGTGAGTATAAAAAAATTGAGCCTAAGTGAGCATGCCCGAGTAGCTTTTTAGCGTGATTATTTCGTGATTTTTTTGCTTTATTAAATATTTTTTCATTTAATTTTTTATATTTTTTTAATTATTTTCGTTTTTGTTTTGTTTCAAACATTTTTATGACAAAACTTCTTTTTCACTCACGTGAACGTGCATGAATGGGAATGGAAAAAAATGAGCGTGCATAAGTAGATTTTCTGCATGCCTGCTACGTGATAGTTTTTGCTTTATTGTAAACATTTTTCATCTAATTTTTTATAATTTTGTAATTATTTTAGTTTTTTTTTTTGTAGTTCAAACTTTTTTATGACAAACTTTTTTTCACTCACGTGACCGTGAGTAAGCGTGCATAACTAGTTTTTTAGCGTGATTATTTTGTGATTTTTTTTGCTTTGTTAAATTTTGTTTTATATAATTTTTAATATTTTTTTTAATAATTTTATAGTTTTTTTTTGTCGTACGAATTTCATGAGCGCGAAATTTCGTGTTGTGACTAAATTTTTCCCACTCACGTCAGCTTGCATTAACGTGAGTCAAAAACATAAGCTCGTACATAACCGTGCATAAGTAATTTTTTTTCATCGTGAGCTTACATGAGCGTGACTGAAAAATTACTCATGAAGCCGTCTCCAGTGTGGGATTGCAAAACAAATCATTTAATGGTCATGATTTACCAAAATATTTGAAAGGTAAATAATTGAATATTTTGAATGAGATTTTTTTTGGCTGTAAAAGAATTATAAAAAATATAATAAATTTTTGGTTATCAGCATTCAGTTGTTTTTTATAATCATATTATGGAAGCTTTTTACTGAATTATACAATCATTAATTTTCCCACACAACAGTATTGTTTAATCAAATGAATATAATTTTTGTGGCGGGCTCGAGTTCGAATACAATCAGTTAATTAGTTATTCTTTCTTAATAAAAAAGAAATAATAATTTTATCTAAAGAATTCCAGCCACGAACTCAAACCTGAATTAAAGAAGTCGAGAGGAATTTAGAGCACAGCTGGTTTTAAATAACAAAGGAAACTTAATTTACCATTTAGATTTTCTCCTGTAAAATATTTAAGCATAATTTTTGTTTTATCCATTAAGCAGCATTTCACTAGTTCTATTTTATGGCAACACTGATAACAAAGAAATAAAATTAAATTCTAAAGAATGCTTTAAAACCTTTCACAAAAAAATTAGAATCAATAAGAATCCATCGCAACATGCATTGATCTAACAGTAGAAGTGTCGTTGTTTTGATTGTTACCATTATCTCACCTTGATTCAAAACGTGCCCTAAAGAACATATGCTGTTAAAAAATGCTCAATCATGTTAATTAAATTAATATTTTTCATATGTAATCCGTTTCCTTACGAATCCCACTGTTCTTAATTGTGTGTTGTCATCACAAAAAAAATTTTATTAAAGTATTTACAGAATTTTATTGAAATGACAAAACAATTTACAACAACAACAACAGTAAAATTATGATACAAACAAAAAACAAAGAAACAAACATAAACATCAAAACTTCAAATAAGGAAACACACCTACTTTTGATTTTCGATTACTACTCACTCGTACTCGTATTATAACGACATAAATTAAATCAAAATAATAAATGGATTTCCAAATAAGACCACAAGATGATGACAGTACAAAATATTGAACTTAGAAATTGAAAACAATTACAAAAAAAAAACAATCAGCTGTTGCTTGATATTTTCAAGAATGAAATTTGGTATGACAACTAAATTAAATTTGCATTAAACTGAAACGCACCATAAATGATCCAACTGATTAATTAATAATTCTGACAAAACTATTATTAAGTCATTCTCATTGACTGTTTGACTTGACTTGACTCTACCTGAGAATAAATGAATGAATGGAATGAAGAGCTGTGCAAATGAGTGTGTGACTAAACAATGGAATTTTTAAAAACGAAATATGATTTAATATAAAAGTTATATACAAAATTGTTTTGAATGCTGAAAACATAAATTTGAATGAAACTGCAGAAACAACACTTAAATGATCTGCAAAGAGGGCAGTACTGATATGGAGGGGATCCACCAAAAGAAGCCTCCGAACATTCAAATCAATATATTAAATACACGGCTTTTGCTTTAGCCTTAACAGTAATTTCAAAGAATATCCAAAAAACGAGAAGTGCCTTGAGAACACCCGATTAGAAGTCTGTTCACTTAGCAATACAATTTGATTTAGAATTTACTTTTTAATTTCTTTCACATATTTTCCATGCACTGGCAACACTGATAACGAAGAAATAATATGAAGAAAACATCCCCAAAGTATGTACGAGTATAAATTTCGTAAAAACTTAAAACAAATAAGAATAGCAACAACAATGCTTCACCTGCACGCATTAATCTAAAGTTAAAGTGTCGGTTTTGTTATTGTTACGCGGTTTTTCTAACCCTTATTCACAATGTGTCTTAAAGAACATGATCTTAGTTATTTTATTAGTACGTAAATAAATTCAATATTAATATAATTTCGAAAAAGGAAACTACTCGTATTGTTTAACAAATAAGCGAATTAAGGGAATAAGTTCGAATTTTCAATATTTCATTGAAAACTCTATTGTAAATCACAGTCTAATCGAATCTAACAAATACGAGTATTATAAATTTGAAAATTTGGAGGAATGGATGAATGTTTGCTACTCAATCATGCCAGAACGGCTGAACGGATCTGGATCTGGAACTTGGCACAAAGATAGATTATAGTCTGGAATAGCACAGAGTATATGTATGGTTCCCATGGAACAGATTTTTTTAATTTCTCATAGAGCAAAGGATCGATATGATTTTTGGCCATAATTAATTTTAAAGCCATATTTATACTTTTTTAAAGAAATGGCATTTACAACCAAGCTTACGCTTATCTTCTTAAGTTTGGATCAATCTCTAAGGTTTAAAAACCGTTTAACCCTATTTCGTAAAATTTAATTTTCTAACGCTATATTTATAAAAACGAAGTCTGTCAAAAACCAATATATGAGTTTTGTGTCCAGCTTAAGCCTGAGTAAACAAAAATTTAAAAAATGGGTTCGTCAAAAAATATTTTTTAATTGATCAAAAGTTGCTTCAAGAGCACCGGGTACGGCATATAAAAAAATTAATATCTAAAAAATCGCAAATTTTCGCAATTCAAGCGAAGGTGAAATGAAAAATATACATCAACATCTTCTTTTTTTTAAGTCGTATGCCAGCCGAACTGAGCCGAAATTTTAAAACTCTACGTGAAAATTTCAAAATCGTAAAAAATTCATATATAGGGTCCGCCATCTACCGTTTTTTTCAACTAGTGCTTATTTCGTGAATGGTAACACTTAGCTCATGTCTGATTTGACAGATAATTAGTTTTATCCTTCCGCTGAACGAATATGGTTGTGTATACGTTTGAACAACGCTGGGAAATATTGCCTGCGATCGACTTACAGAAGATGCCGATTTTGCCAAAAAAAAATCATCTTTTCAGATGAAGCTCATTTTGATCTTGGCGGGTATGTAAGCAAGCAAAATTGTCGCATTTGGGGCACAGAAAACCCGCACGCATACATTGAAAAGCCGACGCACCCAAAACGAGTCACTGTTTGGTGCGGATTTTTGTCCAGAGGCATAATTGGGCCATTTTTCTTCGAAAATGAGCAAGGAGTGACCGTTACAGTCAATGGCGATCGTTATCGGGCCATGTTGAACAAATTTTTGTTCACAAAAATTGAAGAGGAGGATATTGGCAACATTTGGTTTCAACAGGACGGCGCTCCGTGCCATACAACCGAAGCTACACTCGATGTTTTGCGCACTGTTTTTGACGATCGCATTATCAGCCGTAGAGCTGATGTCGTTTGGCCACCTCGGAGCTGCGATTTGACACCGTTGGACTATTGTTTGTGGGGTGCCGTCAAAGATAAGTGTTACGCCGACAAGCCAGAGACAATTGACGCTTTAAAGGACAATATTCTTGATGCCATTGGTGAAATACAGCTGCACACAATCGATAATGTGCTTAAAAATTGGACCGATCGTGTAGACTACTGCATGGCCAGCCGAGGCAGCCATTTGATTGAAATTATTATTCAGTAGTTTTTTTATAGCATTTCAAAAAAAAAGTTATCTGGCGGACCCTATATTTTATAATACACCAACATATTGATATTTATTCACTTCACCTTAAATATTTTGAATTTTTTTTATGTTTTGAATAAACTACATACATATATACCTTCAGCTTTATTTTCCATTTTAAACTTTTGAAATTACTTTTTTTTAAACTAGAAAATATTTAAAAATGTTAAAAAACACCTGCACTCAACTATTTTTTCATGTGGACCGAAGTTTATCAACTTTAATGCTGTAATCTTAAACGATAAATTGCAATTTACAAAAACAAAATGCATCTGTTGTTGCTCTTATGTGTTTGCTATTAGCAGGGACAGGGGTTTCGTGCAAATGCATGTTTTTTTTCATAGGCCTGATAATTGTAAAACCAAAATAGCTTTTCGAAACAGTGAATTTGCTTAAAAATGGCATCGATTTGTTACAGCATATTTTTGCATATTTTGATGAAAATGCATATTTTTTCATATTTTTGCCATTTTTATGTCATATTTTGATAAAAATTCAAATTAAAAAGAAAAAAAATTTTATTTTTTAATTATTAATATTTTCTTATTTTTATGAAGTTTGTCTTTATAATATTTTGTCTTGTCTAGACGAAGCCTAAGATAAACACTATACAATTGCGCAGCTATTCGACTTAAAATAAATTGGGATTTCTACGATTTTAAGACGAAAATTTTTAGAGTTGACGATTTTTGCGTAAAAATACGACTTTGAATTTAGTCTGGCATTATTCAATCCATACGCAGGCAGACTTACAAATTTGTAAATAAATTTAGTTTTTGATATTTCATCGTCACGTTTGCTTGTGTATGTTTTTTTAACGGCCTTAAATTTCAACTGAAGACAGAGTACAAAGCGAATTCATGTACCAGGTGGTGTCAAGTCGGCAACAACAAAATCTGCCTAGTTAGTACATTCCCTATTGCAATGAAATTTGGCAAGTCAAACTTCCTAAAAATTCTATTGCAATGAAATTTGACAAGTCAAACTTCCTAAAAAAAATCACCTTCTGACGATGCGATTAAAGAAAAATATTCTATAAAAAAACTGGAATCATTTAAATATACTCCAATCACATCGGCAGATGTTGAAAGGTCTTTTTCAATGTAAAAAAATTTTCTGAGACCAAATAGATTGAACTTTACTTTTGAAAACATAAAGCAAATTTTATTTTTTTTTTGCATGTAAATAAATAAACAAATTTTGTAATATCATTTTTTTTTGTATTTGGACTACTTTACATACATATCCAATGAGACTGAATTAAAATGTTAAGTTTTTTATTTTTTTATATAAATAAAAATTTTAAAATAAGTGCATATTTTTTTCTTTTTAATGCATATTTTGCATTTTTTTATGGCATATTTTAGGCGCCTAAAATAACTCTTTTTATTACATGAAACCCCTGTCTCTGGCTATTAGATTGAAACAACAAAATTATAATCGTAGCCCATGTAAAATATTTAGTTTTGGCCAAAAATTTGAATTTTGGTACCTTGGTGGATTGTAAAGAAAGCAGCCAAAAATTATAAGACGCACATTTTACACACGTAATATGAGGCTTGATCAATTTACACAGTAACGACATAAACTCTCAAAAAAGTTTCAAATAAACTCACGACTTCAAATAAGCACTTTTTACAGGATTCCGATTATGTTTGTTGCTTCTGGTTATAAAGTAAGAATTTGTTTGTAACGCTCCTCTGCCACTAGAAGGTGCGTTACGGCGCGCAATAAGTTTTCTAAATCACGCTATTAAGATTTTTTTGTGCCAAGAATATCATAATCTTCCAAGCAATATTCGTTTGTTTTATATTATAAATGAAATAAATACGCAATTGATTTTGAATTATTGGTTTGCTGTTGGGTCGTTTAGTTGTGTGCTTTTGCTTTTTGAATATTATTTTAAGTTTAGTTAAATATTCTGCGCCTACAGGCGCACGTTTTTTTGGGCAACAGCATTATTTGGAAGTAAATTTTTCAGTTTATTCAGTTCGTTTACTGCAAAAGTAATCGAACGCGCCTTTTAATTAAGAAAATGGAAAAAGTAAATAAAAGTGAAAATATAAATGAAGTGCAAATGGTAAATAAATGTAATGCAATTTACTAAATGCCTATTTCCTTATAATCCCCTATATTAAATTTGTGTTACACAAAAAAATGAACAAAATACTAATAAATGTCCCATATTTTCCGATATCGTATGGTATCAAACGCAATTCTCAAATATATTTGTATATATTTTTTTCTTTTAAATATTGGCCAGCTGGTTTTGTTATTCAAATAAAATCTTGCTAATGTCAAAAAAATGCAATGTAAACGAACTAGATTTTGAGAAAGATTTCAAATCAAATTAACTAGATTTCGAGGCAACGTAAATGCACTATAAAGCTAAGTTTAGACGATATGTTGAATCAGCATATGTTTAGCGTCTGCATAATATGTTGAAAGTAGCAAATTTTTTGATGTCAGCACATTTCAGCAAATGAAATGTCAACATAAGAGTTAGCATACGATTTTTGTGTTTATACGATATGTTGACTTTATTTGGTGGTACATATGCTGAGTCGTGTAAACATTTGCTTGAGAAATTTGTGAGTTTGACAACAATTTTTAATTATTATTCAACTTATACGTTTATTTTTGCAAAAAAAATTAATAATATAAATAAAAAATAAACATTAATGATGTCGCCGGAGGAAATATCACCAACTATTGCAAAACTAACCAAGTACTAAATCAAGATAAATTAAGATATTAACACATTCACGACAGCAGGCTACACGGGTACATGGCTAAAAATGTCGCTGGCTTTTTCAAAAATTTGCAACTTCTTGCGAATTTTCGCGTTTTTTGCAATGTGGATGACTTTTTCTATTTTTTATTGTTTCATTGACTTTTGAATGATATTAAATATTTTAATCTTCCCAATGATCGGGCTTTGGCATGAGGCGCATATGCATACGAATTTGGCATTTGCTGAAATGCTTGCATACGCTTTTCAACAAATAACATATCTGTCAGCATAGGCATTAAATTTGTTAAGCACTAATAATATGCTGCTTACACGATATGCTAAAATTACCAACATACGTTTGTTGATATTGTTAACAAAGTGTTAGCAAATGTTGTTAAACATACGTAAGCTGAAAAAATTTTGCGTTTATACGACATGCAAGCACTTGTAACAAATTTTTCAGCATAAATATGCTGATTCAACATATCGTCTAAACTTAGCTTAAGTTTAAGAAGAATAGAAGAGAATTTTTTACAGCAAGTCATGAATTTTAATTATTTTGTGTAATTTAAAATTTTGCAAATTTTTGTTTTTCATAAAATTTACAATAAGTTTTTTATTGTTTTTTAAAAAGCTACTAAAACTCAGGCTATTATATTCCCTTACAACAACTCTCCCAAACGCTTACCCAGTCGCCAGTTAAGTCTCCAAAATGAAAGTCTGACAATTAAAAACGATGTCAAATATCTTGGTGTTTGCCTCGATAAAAAAACTTAATTTTGCGAGACACATCGATGAAATTCGTAAAAAATCCACGAAAACGATCAGGGCTTTGTGGCCAATTCTCAGCACACGTTCAACTCTTAACCTTAAGAACAAAAACTTAATATTCAAGACTGTGATTAGACCAACTTTGACTTATGCAAGTCCCATTTGGTACAATGCTGCAAAAACACATTTGAAGAAACTCCAAATCATTCAAAATAAATGTCTTAAAATCATATATAAAAAAAATTGGAGATACTCAACTCAACTTCTCCATAACGAAACTGGATATGAACTAATTATATACTTCATAAGAAAACTTAACAATAAATACCTGGAATCCATTCAAAATTCTCCTTATCAACTGATAAGAGAATGCATACAATTGGCTTAATTAAAGCTCCGAAACAGAAATTATTAAATAGAAAATGGCGAGTATACATGTATCATCTTGCGATAATTTCATTGTATACCTGTATATTTTCTAACTATTTAAACTTCTCTCTTCCCATATAAAGGTTTTTTCATATTTTCCTTTGAACAATGTTATAACTAAAAAATTAATATCAAGTTCTTTTGTTATCAGAATTATTCGTTGTAGTATCTATAGATAAAATCCGGAAAATTGTAAATTTATGTACATAAGATGTAAATAAAGATGAAAAAAGATGAAAAGAAGTTTATTAATAAAATATTAATAAAAAAGTAAAAAATTAGAATAGTCCCTATCGATAAATACGGCCTTGATTTTGATTTATTGTCGGCTATTTTTTTTTAGTTCAGGTACAGTACAGTACTGTAAATATATTGTTTTTAGGTAACTTTTATACTTTTGTAATTAAATTGCATTTAGGTTACTTATAATTACTTTTATTCTTAAATTAGTTATAATTGGTAATTCGTAGTCTTTCGAAATGCCCCGAACACGCAAATCTTATATTTCGCGGAGGAGTAATATAGCGGAGCTTAGAAGAAGTGAGCGAGTGAAGGGAGCAACTGGCTACTTCTAAATCAGATGAAAGGCCGGAACAGTCGGAACTATGGAAACTCAACGTGCTGCTGAAACTGCTGCGCAAACACAACAACGGCGACTGCAGCACACCAAATATTTGGCAAGGAAAATTACACACTTTTTAATCGCAGGTAACGCCGCAGGGCGCAGCTAGTGGGAAATTGTTAAGCAAATAAATTTCGATTTTCCTTAAATTTATAGGATTTTCTAAACATTTTTGCTTAAACTGAATTTGTTTATCAGAATAGATAATAGAATAGATTCTAAAAACTACTAACAACTAATTTGTTCGAAAAATAATCACTTTAATAGAATTTTTGTTTTATTGTTTGTTTCAATATGTTTCGATGTTAAGTTCGAACTTTCAAAGTTCCTTGAATTTGCCAAAAAGGTTCTCAAATTTTAACGAAAGCTTAAACACATTTATCAATTCAATACAAACAGTATTATTTACTAAGTCTATAAATTGAGACAAATTTCGATATTAAGTTCGAATTTTCGAAAATCGAAAAAAGTAAAAATTTTAACAATTCTATGCTTTTAACGGCAACTGCAATCGAAAAAATATTATGTTAGGGCTCTAATGAAGAAAATAACTACCGAAATAGGTTGGAGATTTATATGATTATTTAAAATAAAAACAAATTTTTTTTTCAGCGACGACCAAAAGAGGAAGGTGTTCTTAGCTTGACGTGTGTTTCTCTGTGGCTGCCCGTGGGTGACATCGTAACTTCACGGGTTTTGATTTAGTATTTTCATTTTCAAGTTGACCTGATCGAGAGTGCTCTAAGCTTCACAAGTTTGTATAAAATTGCTTAAGTTATTCGACAGCTAAAATGCCAAAAAGACAGATGTTAAGAGTTCTTAAAATTTAGAAATGAAACCAAAGAAAATTAAAGTGGGTTTATGGAAACAAGGACTCAAACAATCAGTTATGTGATGAAAATCAATTCTGAAACAAAAACAATTTAAGACCGAAAAAAGTTCAGGGGGCAAATTACAGCATTCGATATCGAACGAAATTTCCACACAAATTCAACAAATTTTTTATGGGATTTCGTTCGATATCGAATACCGTAATTTACCCCATGATTTGCTCACCATTTTCGTTTCGTAAATATTTTTAAAATATATTTTAAATCATTTTTAAATAATTTTTTAAAATTTTACTTTTCTTTTGCATTGTTTGAATTTTATCTTCTGGTCTGCTTTCTTCAAATTAATAATTTGAGATTCGCTCAAAACTGATTCTCAAGAACGTTCGAAATTCATTACACGTTTGCAAAACGGTACTTTTGAAATCGATCGATTTCTATTTGAATTCTACCTGAATAACATGAATTTAATCGATAAAAAAAATAAATAGTAATTTCTTTATTTCGCAAGTGGTGTCAACATGGTTTAAGCTTACGACCTCTAAAGATAACAAATCGATAAAAATGCTTGTCTTGGCTCGACATCGGAAAACATGCTGCAAATTTTTGATTTTTTGGAATTTAAAAAAAAAAAAGATTTTTCTTTACTGTTTTTCTTTTAAACATAGGAAAACATCTATTCAAATCTGAATAATTAATTTAGACATTCAAGGTAAATACTTCTTTAGTTGGGAGTTTATTAAAAGATGCTTCGGCACTTCTATTTCAAACAGATACGCATTAATTTAATGGATATTATTTCTGTTATGTAAATTATTAAGAGATTATGTGTTTCCATAAAGTTTTAATCATCTAGACCTGTTTGTTTGTCAGTTAGTTCCATTTGTCTATTTTGTGTGTTAGTTGTATTTAATTATTACAAATTTCTAACACGTTTTCCGTTCTCGTGGTCATTAATGGCGTCTTGGCGGTAAGACTTTAAGACAATTTTGTTTCTTTGTTTTTCTACATTTTGTATTGAACAAATTATTTTGTACTAATATGAAAGAATTCAACATCCGCAATTTAATTATTTTACAAACTGAAATTCCAATGACTACAACACAAAAAATCAAACCAAAATATAAAATAATAAAAAAAATATGTCGTCACTTGAGAATTTAAAGAATGAATTTTGTTGATTTCTTTCTTTGTGTGGCAAAATGAAAAAGAAATTGAAATCAAAATTGGCAAACAATACAGTGAATAGCAACAGCGAGAGTGGTACAATCAAGAAATTGTCTAAATTGACACATCAAACGTCGCGTCTAACGATTGACAATAGGTCGATTCGAATAGACATTTTATATAGTTTTTTTTTGCGAAATCTTCGAGACAAATACAACACAGCAACTCGAATCATTTCTTTGTTTTCAAATACTTTTGTTTTATTTTGCTTTATTTTTCAATTTTTTATTTCTTTTTTTTTTAAATTGAATTGAATTTTGTACTAAAGTACCAAATACAATTAAAAAATAAAATGTGGAGTGCTTCTGAAGAAGTGTATCATCATCGTGAATTGAGTTCAATGACCAATTTTTGTAATTTAAATTGCATCGATGCATGGGCCAAGTTTTATTTAGTTTTACTATTTCTTTTTATTTATTTCTTTGTTTGTTTTATATTTTTATTTCATT
Organism: Gymnocheta viridis; assembly: GCA_956483585.1. Classification (NCBI taxonomy): domain Eukaryota; kingdom Metazoa; phylum Arthropoda; class Insecta; order Diptera; family Tachinidae; genus Gymnocheta; species Gymnocheta viridis. The sequence goes on from OY101441.1 coordinate 110,325,334, forward strand.
TTTGTATTATTTAGTATTGAAGAACTGACAACGTACTTCGGAAGAACAAAAAAAATATAAGATATTTTTTTCTTGGTTAAATAAAATTGTCACACTTTGGTAAACAAATTTTGGGAGGAGCAACATAAGTGTATAAAAGGGCATGAAAACTTGATAAGATGGCTACTCGTTGCATTGATAGCAAGAAATCAACTAATTCGCTAAGAGAAAATTTTTTATAATTATATTTCGAACTTTCAAATAGTCGCCAATAATAGCTTAATTTTTTTCAGTTGCAAATTTAGCTCAAAGTTTAGTTTAAGTTTAGTCAAAAACTTAAAAATTGCCAGAAAGCAACAAAAAATAGTGCTAAAAAATAAAATAAAGCAATTTTTTCAAGTTTTAAAAATTTTCGAAACTAAGTTCGAATTTTCGAAATTCTTCAAAAATACCAAAAATTTACGAAAAACTTTTTTAAGCTGACTTACTATAAGCTTAAATACAAATTTCATTTATTTCTTAAGTTTAAAAATTTTGAAGTTATTTTCGAATTAGATTTTCTATAATTTCTGAAAATCATCAAAAGACTTTCTAAGTAGGCTTTTTTTTAACAAAACATGAAAATTTATACTCTGCCTAATTTTCGAAAAATAAATTCGAATTTTCGAATTGCTGGTTAATTTGAAAATTTTCTCTAAATAATTTAAAAAAAATTAAACAATTTGTTATGGTTTCAAGCAGTCTATTTTTGATAAAATTCATCTAACAAGTTTAACAAGTTCTTAGCAAAATTGTGTAATAATTTTTTTTTTAATTTTAAAATGCTATTCGAATTTTCGAAATACGGCAAAAAACTTAAAATCTTAGAATTTAAAAAGTGTGTTCTTAGTTAAGTTTCTGTAATCTAAAAGTAAAATTTTGTTAACTTTGTGAGTTTTAACAAATTTCAAAAATAAGAGTGAGTATTCGAGATGCCTAAAAAAATTGCTGAAGCTTTTGCAATTCAATAGAAAACATTTTGTACAAAAAAATTATTTCAACAGTTTTTCATATATTTCGAAAATAAGTTCGAATTTTCCAACTGCTGGAACTCTAATCTTATAAAAGTATTGAAAACTAAGTTGATAGAGATTTCGTATAAAATTCAAATATTTTTTTTATGTTTCAAACAACTTCGAAACTAAGCGCGAATTTACGATATTCCTCAAAGCTTACAAACAATTCTAGACTTTGATATAAAATATTTTTAGCTGAGTTGGTATTTTTAAACAACTTTTTTTTTAATTTTAGCTATTTTTAAAACTTTCGAAATTAAAATCGAATTTTTGAAAACTATAAAATTTCCAAAATTCAATAGTATACATTTTACTTGGCTTATTTTCAACAACAATAACTTATATTTGAAAGATTTAGACAAATTTAAGCCATGTCGAAATAGAGTTCGAATTTTCGAAAATTCAAAATTTTTTAAAAATCTCTAGAAAACATTTTATAACTTAGATGTTCTAGATTTATAGTTAAAAAACATATTTTACAAAAACTTAAAGCGAAAAAATTTCGAAAATTTGTGTATTATAGTTTTTTTTTTAATTTGAAATGCAATTTCCTTACATTGACTTTTTGAAAAAATACTACTTTGACAGCTTTAGTTAAAATTCGAAAGTATGATTATTATGCAATTCGTTATGTCAAATGTAAATCTCAGTTTATATTATATTCTAAAAATTCTCGAAGTTATATATTCTTTTATTTGTTTTTTGTAAAGTTGGGTGCATGACAGTCGTTACGGCAGCATTGAAATTCTCACTTGTTCATTTTAAGTTTTGCTTTCATGCCTTCCTGCTCTTAATTATCGATTATTCGGAAATGTAAATTTGTGCGTTTTATTTTTACTTTTTTTTTCTTAAAAATTTCCTTAAAATGTTTGCAAATTACTTAAAATCTTGTCTGTAGACAATATTAGACATCAAATAGAATTTTAGCTTTGTTTTTTGTCACAAATGTGTGTATGTAAGTTGTCTCTTAAGAGATGAGTTGACTGGATGTCAGACGTTTTAAAGTTGTACGTTCTTTCAAAGTGTTTTTATTGTTGTTGTTGTTGTTGCGGTCTAAATCGAACAGGGAAGTGATTTTATTAAAGGAACACCTTCTAAATGACTTTATTGATTCTGGGATTTAAAAAATTACTGAATAAATTTTCTTTGGTTAAAAATTTTGTATTTTTAACAACTAGAAAAAAGCGTAATAATCACAAAAACAACACTTTTGCTGTAAGAAAGCGTATAGTGATTCATTATTATTGTTATTTAAACTAATATTTTGTGAAAAATAGCAGAGCATATTTTGGCGATGTTTATTTTTATTTTGTTTGGTTATCAGTTATCAGTGTTGCCAGGCAATGAAACTAGAGGGATCCTAAATCTGTAAAAAAAATATTAAAAAATTTAGTTTTCAGCGGGTGTCTTTAAAATATATTTCGTCTATTTTTTTGTCGCTCTGGTGGGTTTAAGAGATATTCGAACTAAATATCAAAACTTTTTTCCGCACAAAATTCATAACTTCTACACATTATTTATTATTAAGAAATTCATTTTAAGTATAAACTTAAAAAAATGCGGATATTTCAGTTTATTTCAACTTAATTTTGAAATTTTATTAATACTAGTGCATCCAGCGGTCGACTCAATCGACCGCATTCTAGAAAGTAATATTTAACATTTACATAAATAGATACGATAAAATACAAAACAAAAAAAAAACATCCTAAATAAACAATTTAAAACTCTGTTTCATTTCTATTCAAAAGCAAATTGGACAAACACACATGTACACTTGAGTTGAAGCTGATACATGCATAAGTGTGCATGCGTTAGTAGTATCTTTAAATATCGAACCGATTTAAATAAAATTAAGATTGTGCAGATTTTTGAAAAACCCCTTTTGAAAATATATAAATCTTTTAAAAGGGATCTAAAAAATCGTGTTTTCCTATTAATTATATAGAAGATAATAATAATCATAATTAATTAATATGTAATAACTATCACAATACAAATAAGTCTCGTATTCTTGTTCGGGTCATAATTTGTATAAATAAAGATTTGAAATCACATTCAACTGAGCCACGTAAACAGTGGCGGATACATGGAAACACACATGAACACTGATGATGGGAGTGTAGCGGCTCCCGAAAAATAACAGTATTTATGTTGTGCCGCACTAAGTTGAAGTTAATTGGCGTTAATTTTTCTCTTGCTAGTTTAGAATATTGAGTCTTGTCGAATTCTTTCTTACTAAAGAAAACGTTACGAACTTTAGCCCAATAATAATCACTTTGGATTACAACCACTCACAACCAATTCAGTTCGAAAAATAATCACATTAATTATAATAATTATAATTTCAAACAATTCTAGTAAAATCAGATTTGAATTTGAACAAACTACAACACATTCTGGAATTTTTCGAACATGCGGACTCTTTAAAATCTTTTGAAATGTTTGTTTTTTATTGAATTGTTTACATTTTAGAAATTTTGCAGGAAATGGTTAAATTTTTAGCATGGGGAACTGTTATAGTCCTTTTTAATTGGCTTAAAGTGCTCTATAAACAAAAATTCGCATACTTTTAGGAGCGGCAAAGAAATATTTGCTCCAAAAGTTTTGCATGTTAAAACAAACTTTAAAGTGGCGACTTATAACGTAGACAGACGACAGCGTTAATTTGCATTAGCATTCTTAATGCAAATTAACTTGTGAGTTATCCCCATAACAATGTCTATTAGATTTGACGTCAATGCACGAAATCAGAGAGAATTTATACAGAATTTAGCTATTTCAATAAGTCAGCTGTTGACAAATTGTTTACTATTGTAAAATTAAAATGGATACAAAATCATCAAAAATAAGTTATTTTAATTGTTTTTGGCACAAAATCACAATTCGCTAATAAAACCAGCCTTTATAATTGTGATAGTCCACTGCATCCTCTTTTTCCGTCTGAATTTCTATATGACATCCATGTACAGGTCGAAAGCATTGCGGAAGCCCGAGGTGCTCGAATCCATCAACAATGTGTTTAATTTCTTGGGAATGTGGAAGATACGAATTCATATAGTGAGCTAGATCATTGTGTATCGCATGGCAAAAATTTATAACAATTTCACCAACGGTACTGCGTCCCCCACCGAAAAAACTACCAGCAGTCCTATATTCCGCTGCCGATCCCAATGCAAACAATGCTATTGCCATTCTCTTATCGAGTGCAATACAAAGCCTCATATTGTTGTCGAACTTCTCCACTGTTTGAACTTTTTCACACACTTTTCGGAAAGCCTTCCTGTTGAGGCGAAAGTTTTCTTTAAACCTGTTATCGTCCATCGTAAGCACGTCACACTGTCACAATTATCTTTACCTTATTTCAGAGTGTCCTACTGCAATCCCAACTTTATGGTTGCTTATGCATGTACAATTTTTGCATTACGGAGTACTTTCAGCGTAAGTAATTTGAGCTTTATTTCAAATAAATAGTGATTTTTCACGAACATCATAGCTGCTAATCGTTCATTTTGCCTTCTCTCTGTACATTTGATCTCGATGTAGATGCAAAAAAAAAAATATCGTTGACAAACAAACATTTGTTTACAAACAAACAGCTGTTTACTAAATGCAAAAAAAAACTGCCGTCTGTCACAGTGAAATTTTAATTCACATTAGTGAGCTTTTAGTGCAAATTAACGCTGTCATCTGTCTACGCTGTTAAGGTTTGTAATTTCATTTTGTAAAAAAGAACACTATAAAACAAACGGAATTGAAGATAAATTAAAAAGAATCAGCATGTACAATTGCAATTAAAATATTTGCGATCGCAATGTGTGACATGCCTTAATGTTTTACTTCGCAATAGTTTTAATAAAATTTAAAAAAAACGTTCGTAACACTCTTAAGGTTATTTCTTAAGGTTAGTAATAAAAAACTTAAAACAATTAAAAAAAAACATATTTTTTTTATCACAAAACAGCAGTTATCAAGAATTTGGCCTGTAAAAATAAGTCGTATTTCTATTAGGAAACGTTTATGATCGCCTACAACCGTTTACGCTACTTATCTTGCTACATATCATGTTCTTTTAATTTGTTACTAAATATAATATTGTGTCAATAAGAATTTATCAACATGAAATTTTAGAGTTTGATTAGCGAGAACAAGCGGGGTGGCACAAACAACATGTGTAGTATGGAATAACAGTAGGGATAAGCACAGTTTGTGAACAGCAATCTTGCCCAATTAGTTTTAAATTTAATTATGTAAGTTTACTATTTTCAAACAAATTATAGAGATGTTTTGTATTGCATGACCAGAAGGGGTCCTGTGTTGTCTTTCAGTATGAAAATTGTGGTTTCGATTCTTATCCGAAGACTGCAGGTCTGCTCCACTACAACGCGTGAAGGTTTTTACTACTATACTCGTTCATTAATTAACTATTTTCTGTATTTTCGTAACAAATTTAGATTTTTTTAATAAATAAATAAATAAATAATAAAAAATATTTTCAACTGTGTTTTTGATAAATTTAACATATTTCTGGCTCCCATGAATTTTCCTCAGATGGTTCTCCTTTTAATTAATTTTCCCATCTGTCGTATCTGGCAAACTGTGATTACTCTCCCGCTTGATAAATAATTATGTTTTTAACTTTTACAATCTTGTTATTAGATTGTCTACCACAAATCCCCTCTTGTTTACCTAAACTGTTAAAAGAATTGACAAGTTTAAGTTGTTTAAAATTTGTCTCGAAATAAAAATTTGTTTATTTAACAAAATTCGAAACAGCAGAAACTGTTCTTTTGTTTTATAACACTTTTTATTAAGACAGATAACGACCCTCAATTTAAGTATTCCAGGAAGTTTAAGATCATTTTAGTTGTTATTTATCATTAAAAGCATTTAAAGTTATAATTTGTGTTTTCTTTTTTTTTCAGCTCTCAATGGGTTAATGAATTTGAATGCCAAATGTAAGTGAGAAGAACACGCAACTTCTATGACACGTTTATTATTTAATTTTATTAATTTCAGAATTTTAGATAACAAATTAAACTTTCAATGTTTCGAAAACTTAAACGACACGTTATTTCGTAATTGTACACTTAAACAAATAATGAATAAAATGTATAGAAATTGTTGAATTTGTCAAATGAAAAAAACACATTTTAAAATTAACAAATTTATATAATTTTACAAACCTTTTGAAAAATTTATTTAAGTGTGTTTGTTTTTTTTTACAAACCAATTTAACAATTTTCGAAATTAAATTGGTTTTTCGAATTGCTGGAAAATGTTAAAATTTTATTATAATAATAAAAAAAATGGCGAAAATGGATGAAATTTCTGGACCCAAAATTAAAAATTTACAAAAATTTCGATAGACTTCATTTTATTTAGAATTTGTTTTTTTTTTAATTCTTTTTAACAAATTTCGAACTGAAGTTAGTATTTTCCAAGTCCTTGAAAAATTTTAGAAGTACGTTATTATTTCATTGGAAAAATAGCATTTCGCATAAAATGCCACTAATTTTTTTAAATGTTAAACAATTTCGAAACTAAATTCGAATTTTAGATATTTTAAAAATTCGGCAAAACATTAGTGTAAAATTATTTTTAACCAAGCTTGTTGTTTTTAACAAACTTTTTTAAGCTTTACACTTTCAACAGTTTTCGAAAGTAAGTTGTTAATTTAAAAGTGCCTAAAAAATGTTAGAATTTTTTTATTATTCCATTGAATAAATAAGTTGGCAGCGATTTTGCATAAAATTCCAATGTTTTTTTTTGAAGTTTTTAACAATTTCGATATTAAGTTCGAATTTTCGAAATGCTAAAAAACCTACAAAGCTTTAGAAAAAAATTATTTTTAACTCAGTTTGCTTTTTTTAACAAACTTTTTCAAGCTTTACGCTCTCAACAATTTTCGAAATCAAATTGGATTTTTTGAAGTGCTGGAAATTGTAAAAAATATATTATTTCATTGAAAAATATATTATTTCATTGAAAAAATAACTTGGCAGAGATTTTGCAAAAAACTTCATTTTTTGGAGTTTTTAACAATTTTGATATTAAGTTCGAATTTTCGAAATTCTAAAATAACTACAAAACATTAGAGAAAATATATTTTTAACTGAGTTTGCTTTTTTTAAACAACTTTTTTAAGCTTTACGCTCTCAACAATTTTCGAAATTTAGTTAGTTTTTTCGAAGTGCTGGAAAGTTTTCAAAAAATTTTTATTATTCCACTGAAAAAATATGTTGGCAGGGATTTGGCACAAAATTCCACTCTTTTTGTTAATTTTTTAACGATTTCGAAATTAAGTTCGAATTTTCGAAAATAAGTTCGAATTTTCGAAATTCTTAAAAATATACAATAACTTCTGGGCTTCAATATAAAGCATTTGGAATTAAGTTTAAAAGTTATATAATAATTTTTGTTTGCTATAATCCAAAGTAATTACTTAGCTAGAGTTTTTAGTGCTTTTTTAGTCAAGAAAGTATTGGATATGAGACACAACATTCCAAAGAAACAAAAAAAAAATTAACATAAATTATTTTCAACTTAGATGGCAGAAGCGAAACAACGTTGTTTTTCGGTAGCCGCTACACTGTCATCATCAGTGTGCATATCCAATTCTTTCTGGCTAATAAAACATTACGAATAACAATCGCTTTGGATTGAATAATTAGTTGGAAAACAAATCACATTAAATAAATAATTTTTTTTTTTACTTTTTTTTAAGTTTTGATATTTAAGAAATGTCTATTAGACGTTCTATAATAATTTTTATGGTTGCAGTGTAGCAACACTATCAACAACGCATCGTACATGTCTGCAAACATAGTGGGGCTTAAAGGACCATGCACAAGTTAAAAATAGTAATTTCAAGCATCAGCTGTCTGGAGTTAAAAGTTACAAACAAAAAGTCCAGGGAAACAAACAAGAACGAATATATTTAGATGACATTCATAATTTTCCTTTCGGTGTTTTTGTCATGCCACTGATATTTTCTAATAAGGAAATGAAAAATTGTAGTTCTTAGTTTGAAATATAAATAAAATATTCAAAATTTCCCAAAAAAAAATATGTTACTTAATATTAAACATTTGAGAATTATCTTCTCTTGTGGCTGGTAAACAAACATAATGTTCTTTTATGTCAAATTAAAATTAGATAAATAAATAATGTTTATAATTTTTGGCCAGCTGTTCATGGGAATTTAAAATAAGTACACAATTTTATCAGCATTGGTCAGCTTAGTCCGTTGAGTATTAAAAATTATTTCGAGAGGTTTGTGTTAAAACTTTTACACCACAATTTTTATATGAATATTTACCATATTTATTGCCACAAGTTTTCTAATGATAAGAAAGGGAAATAAAATATGAAAAGGTTAGTCATTTTATCTTGACCTCAACTTTTAAATAAAAAAATAAAATATTTAAAAAAACTCAAAATTATTTATGGGAAATTAAATAATTGCAAATTTGTTTTCTAGTTGACTTGGCACTGCGTGTATGGTCTGCCTACAGTTCTTCAAGTAAAATATTCAAAAGTCATTTATTTATATATCAGTAAATTTGATAGTAATTTTCAGCAAAATTTGACGGATATAGTTTGAATTTTGAAACCTTCAAAATGCTATTTATACTTAAATGGCATAAATAAAATTTAATAAAAATTTAAAAATAAAAATCACAATTTAAATGCACTATATCCGCTTAAGTTTTGTTGATTTCTGTTTTTTACTTTTTTCTTTTTTTTTTGAATATTTTAAACACTTTTTTAAATGTTTTTCAATGCACCGCATAATATATATCTGCTTACAATAATTATATTTATCGTATTTATAACTCACATGACTCAATTTACACCAGCAAAAGAAAGAACGAAAGAATAAAAGGCAAACAAAAAGCATAATCAAGAATGAAAGGAAAACTTTTGCAGCCAAATTCATCATCAACATCATCATGATCATGCTTCATGATCACTAATATGTGTTATTAAGGCAGAGCAGGCAAGGAGTTAGTTCTTTAAAAAAAAATATTTGCAAAAAAGTTTTTCAGAGCGAAACACCCAAAACTGGAAAAGTATTTATTAAATACTTCAGTTAGAATAAATAAAAATCAAGAGGAAATAGCAAAGTTTTTCCACAAATTACTTTTACTACATTTAAATTATCAAAGGATCAGTAGAATTTATAGAAGCATTTGAAAATGAATCGATCATATGGCCACCACGGCCGCACTTGACGAAACGCATTTTTAACGTCCAATTTTTGTCCACTTTTTCGAGCATTGCTGGTCGTATGTCACGAATACCACGAGCAATGTTGGCCTCCAAGGTATCAATTGTTGCTGGTTTATCAGCGCAGCCCCGCAGATCCATTTCTCAAAATCAATTTATCGTCAAAATTTAATTTCAATAAAGTTGTGAGTGCCGTATGACTGTTAGCGCCATCCTGCAGCAACCATATCTCGCCCACCACACGCAAGCTCAAATGTTTTTCACAAGTGTCACAATTGCTGGCCGAAAAGGTGCTTCACGGCCGTCCAAAAATGTTTTACCTTTGCGAATTATTATTGCGAAATTTATGCCATTTTCGTAGTGAATTTTAAAAATTTTCACTACGTTCTTGAAGCGCATATCGTTTCATTTTCATTTGTCAACTGCATACAGGTTCAGTCATGACAACTGCTAAAATGGCGGACTATTAAAAATGAAACTTCTTATGGTATGTAACACCCTGTAAATGAAATTTTTCAATCTTGCCGTTTTCGAAAATACTAAAAGCCGATTCGTCAGATTACAGCAAATAAGTGGAAGAAAAAACGCCTTCCATAAGCGCTTTTTCCAAGCACTTCAAAGCGTGGGCAAAGAGAAATCAGAGATATCTAAATTTATTTTTAAACACAAAGCAATTAGTTTAATTATTGACGGTAAAACTCTAATGTTGATCATGGTGAAGTTGGGTCCTTTGGAATATTGTCTCATATCCAATTCTTTGTGATGAAAAAAAGACTTTACGAAATTTAGCCAAATAATAATCACTTTGGATTGCAACGACTAATAAAGAGTTTAGTTCGAAAAGTAATCATATTACAATTTAATCTCTAACTTATCTATCTATCTATTACAGGCAAAGACAAATTTAATATTATGAAAAGAAATAATAAAAGTATTTCCCAATTAACAAAATTCTTTCCAAATGTTATCGGTTGGAATAATATTCAACAAATTGATGACGAATGGCGGAAATCGCTCCACTTCAACTTTAAAGAATATAATTTATTGGATGAAAGAATATTGGAACATTTCGGGAAACCATTTTGAATACAAATCGTTGCAATGACTCTGAAGCATTTCCTTGTTTAAGAAAAAAATAGTTTACACAGTTTTTTTCAGTAGCAACAGCTAACGTCGAAAGAATTTGTTCTCAAATCAATACCAATAAGACCAAACTAAGAAATAAATTAGATACACCAACATTGTGTGGTATTTTAAGGACCAAAGACTTTTTGAAGAAATCTGATCGTAATTGTAAAAATTTTGAACAAACAAAATAAATAATTAGCAAGTTTATTAAAGAAATGTATAAAGTAACCATAAAAAATTTATGAATTTAATTTAAATACGTTATTACTCTAATTATAGGGTTTTAACTTCAGATTTCGCCTTTTCCAAATCGAATTCAAGTTTTTTAAAAAGATTTTTTTATTTTCCAAACAAATTTCGTATTTTGCAAATCAAACCCAGCTTTTCTCAAACCAAGTTCGGCATTTTAAAAACCAAAATCAGCCCGTTTTAGATAAAATTCATTTGAAAAAGTTTGATTTTAAATTTCAAAATGCCGAATTTGGTTTGCGAAATACGAAAGAATTTGGACAATTCTGAATTTGCTTTAAAAATTTGTATATGCAATAAATATCAATAAATATTTTATGCTATTCAATTTTATGCCCACAAAAGAGTTTTGTTGTTTTAGTTTAATTAAAATAAATTTAATCTGAACTTGATTTCAATAAAATCACCATAAAAAAAGGTTTTTAATGTAAAAAAAAGATTTTTTTGTTCGATTTGAAGATTTAAAAAAAATATATGGCAATACTGCGTATGGATTTATGAGCTTCAAGCAAAAATGTGCAGAATTATTATGTTCATTGTTTTTTTTTTCATGGGAAAGGAAATCGGAAATTAGTTAGTTTTTTCTCTTTAAATGAATGCAACCATGGTGGAATAATACAGGTAGTGTCGAAGCTGCAACAACACAAAAGAAAAATGGCAAAATGGTTGCATTTTCTGTTCAATAAAGAATTTTGTTTCTTTTCCTTATCTCATTTGCATTTGAAACAAATGTTAAAGGGTGCTTTTTTAGTAGTGTGGGTGTGTGTTAGTACTACATAATCAAATTTTGACGGACTCGAACCCAAAAAAAAGTCCCTTAACGCTTCGACACTACCTGTACTATTTTAACATGGCTAACGTTTTGAATACTCTTAACTTGAATCAAAATATATTAAAGCTTTTGGGATAGAAACATTTCATCTCATATGTATACCATTAAAAGTTTTTATATTACATAAAATTAATTTTGTATTCGAAAAGTTTTGTTTGTTGAAGGTTTTTTAGCCAGTCTATATACATGCATTTCATTGGTGTCAATGCCAAATCATCAGTAGACCTTAAACCATACTTTTGAAATGTTTCAAACCTCTTATCTTATACAAAAACTTAAAAAAAAAACCAATGAGAATTTCAAAAATTACAAAAGTATAACTAAGCATAGTAGGTTTTGAAACTTATTCAAAATCCCAACAAACAAATTATATTCGATATGAATCTATTTTATTTTCTTAGCAACCTTTATACAATTAGACGCCCTTTGGGTGGGTAAGATTTTAATTAATTAATTTTGTATGTAAATAAATTTACATAACTAAAGTATGAAATAAAATTAAAGAACTTTAATCTGATACAAATTTGTTGAAGATGTCTGAAATGTAAAATTTTTTTTAACAATATTCATTAAAAGCAATGCTACAAAAACTATCATTTTTTTTTGAAACGTAGAACATTTTAGCACTTTGTTTTTGGCAATCTAGCAAATTTAATCTGTCTTTTTCGGGCAACCGTGTGGCCAGGGTACCTGCCCATGGTTGCACAAGAGTTAAGTCATATTTTGAGAATGAATTCAAGGACTACACAACGAAAATATAAGGCAACTAAAATCTACTACAGAAAGTTCGGGTTGCTAGTGCTAGAATTTCTTTTTTTGAGTCTTGAATCTCCTTTGCTGAAAGCATTCTTTGAAGTTCTGCACACGAAATACACCAAATTGTTGATAAAAAACACAAACTTGCATTTCGAGTTTTTTTCTTCTTTTCATATCGTTAAACTTCTTTTTTTCTTTTTTTTTTTTGTTGCCATGAATTCAATTATATTATTATTAAGCGTAATCAAATAAATATTTTTGCACATGCAAAAATAAAAATAAAATTTATTTTAAAAGTGAAAAAAAATTAAACATTTCATTCATACTTGATTAAACGTAATTTTTTGTTGTTTAATAATTTGTCACTTAAAATTTGTATCAACATTTTTTTTTTGCACAAAGTATTTTTTATTTTTTCATGAATATATTTAGTTAATTAAATAATATAGAGTTTTAGCATGTCGTTAGTTATTTGTTTTTAATTTTATTTCTTTAATTTTTGTCTACTGTGGCACTTTGCCACCTTATGGTTCTCATATGTTGTATTAAAGGAATTCTTGGCTTTTTTATCTGGTTTTAATTTTCTTTGCTTTTTTTCCTCTCAAAGGCTTCAATTACATACTTAAGTTGAGGGGATTTAATATTTAAAAAAATATACAAAAAAAGTTGTTCAGTTTTTTAAGTGAATTGAAAAAAAATCTGCTTGAATTGCATTTAACATTTTTTGTAAATGTGGGAAAATTTTTAATTTACTCAGACAAGATTTTCTTCGAGACATTTGCATGTAACAAAAAAAAACCAAACGAATAAAGTGTCTTAATTTAGTGTTGAAATAAATAATTTTTAGGTTCTTAAGATTTTTATATATTTTTTTTAAAGATCATTAAATTGTTTAATTGTTCGAAAAGTTTTTTTTTTTTTGTTTTGTTTTATTTATTTTAATTGCAATAAGTAAATAATGAAGGAATAAGAAATTTTATTATTTGTTGTAAAAATAAATATATTATTTAATAGTCATAAGAATAACCGCGGGCAGATTTTTTCATTTAATTAAACACCCGAGTTCTGTAAACCGAGTCGCTTTTAGGCAGAGATAGGATCAGTGATGATCGTGCAAGCACATGCTAAAAAAAAGTTTTACACATGCACTCTTATGCACGGCCTTATATTTTCGGCTTACGTTCATGCATACTCACGTGAGTGAAAATAACACACGTTCGCAAAATAATTACGAAAAAAACTATAAAATAATAAAATAAATATAAAAAATTATATGAAAAAAATTACAATTTAATAATAAATAATATATTTAAAAAATATATATACCTACAAAAAATATGTAAAAAAATATATAAAAAAAATTATATGAAAAAAATTATAATTAAGCAAAAGAAATTCACAAAAACTCACGCTCTCAAAATACTTCATAATAAAAAAAAATTAAAAATTATATTTAAAAAATTAAAATAAAGCAAAAAAAAATCACGAAGTAATTACGCTAATAATCAATTCATTCAAGCTCGATTTTTTAATTATTTTATATTTCACACACACGCTTGTGCATGGTGAGAATAATTGAAACCTTAAACTAATCACGATCATGCGTGATCAATCATGCTCACTCTAATTATATGAGCAGTGTCAATCTCTACTTTTAAAGATCACTATACAGTTGTCAAATGCTTGACATCATGCTCGTGTACGTGTGCTTGACGTTGGGACATGCATTTGCTTAAACACCTGGCAAGCATTCATTTTGCAGTTTACTTTGTAGTGTCAACATCGGGAGGAACGGAAAACCAAAACGATAAAAATTCTTAATTAAATTAATTTTTTTCACCTAAAGCAATTTTTTCAGAGACCGTAACAATTATGACATTTATAATGAAAATCGAAATATAATTTTTATTTTACGATTTTTAGTTTTTTTAAGAAATATTTGTCTGATTTTCATTTTTTTTTCAGAAATATTTGTCGGGTTCTGATTTTTTTTTTTTTTTAAATATTTGTCGGGTTCTGATTTTGATTTTTTTGTCAGTAACATTTGGAATATTCTGATTTTTATTTGACTTTTATTTACATATTTAAGGATAAATTTGTGTTTTTTATTTAATTATTACCCAGCAAACACAAAATTAAACCTTTAGGATTATCAAAAAAACCAGAATATCTCAAATGAAAAATAAAAATCAAAATCTGATTAATATTTCTGACAAAAAAAAATCAGAAACTGATAAATATTTTTGCAAAAAAAAAATTTAAATCAGAAACTGACAAATATTTCTGACAAGAAAAATAAATATCAGAATCTGAAAAACATTTCTGAAAAAAAATTAAATCAGAAATAGACAAATATTTCTGACAAGAAAAAAATCAGAATATGACAAAAAAATAATTAAAAATCAGAAACTCACAAATATTTCTCACAAGAAAAATAAATATCAGAATCTCACAAACATTTCTGAAAGGAAATTTATATCAGAAATTGACAACTATTTCTGACAAGAAAAAAAATCAGAATCTGACAAATGTGTCTAACAAAAAAAATTAAAAATCAGAATCTGACAAACATTTCTGACAAAAAAAATTAAAAATGAGAATCTGACAAATATTTCTGACGAAAAAAATTTAAAATCAAACGTTTAAAAAGCATATGATTTTCTGAAAATATTGTGGAAGACGATCAAAATAATGTGCCTGAATTATCTCTGCGATATTTCCTTATGACTTCTTTTTTCCTTTGAAAATTCAAGAATAATTATTATTTTCGGTTCCTGCTTTTTGCATCCAAAACACTTTTTCTGCTATCCGACATTTTTAGCGGCTGTTTTGTTTAAAATATCGTTTAAAGTGAATATCTGCATGAAGAGTAAAAGCAAAGCATTCATCAAAATCACTCATCAAGCACGGCTAAAATCTAAATTTTTTGATCGTCGTTGTCATACGAATACATACAAGAAATTTTTTTACTAATACCACCATAATGATTGATATGTAAATTGTCCTTAAGTCGAGTAATTGCTCAAAATCGAATAGCTTTTAATTTGATGTTCCATAAATCGAACGATTTGCTGCAGCAGAAATTGTTATTTTTTCATATCCATTCTCCAGCATTAAGCAATTCCGCCAGTTTCAATAGTTCCTTTCGTTTTTCCGGAACCTTTCGCAGAGATTAATTATTTATGTTTAACATTAAACATTTTTCAAAATATTCAAAGTTCCCGAAATAAAACAAAAATCAAATACATTAATAGCATTTAATCAAATTGCCAAGAAGTTTTTTCAATTAAATTAATTTCCACTGTCAGTTGACATGAAAACTTATTAGTAATTTAACATTTTGAACAGAAAAAAAAAGAACGAAAAGAAAAGGGAAATTGTAAATGAAATAAATGTTCTCAACTTAAGTTAAGCAAATTGTAGTGATTTAATTGAAATATAGAGTGATTAATCAAAAACTCTCGAAATATGGGAAACTTAAGAAAACATTAAGGATATTCACGGGTGCGAAGCACAAAAGCAAAAGGGAGCAATATTTTTTTGTAAATATTGTAGAACTAAATGATAATGGATTTCTTTTTATAAAACTTACACTGCGAGCTCGATTTGCGCAAACAAAGATTATTGCAACATCATGATTAGTGGAACAAGTAATTTTTTTATATGGCAGTCTTTGCAAATTTTTGCAAAAAATGGTCTCGATAAGTGCAACTTTTTCGTTTTATTAAATTTTAAGCAATTTTCTCTTTGCATTTATGTGTTAACAAATACTTAAGGTTGCACCAAAGCACTAATCCTCAAAACGTTTTCCACACATTAGTCTGGATAATTTTTAACGTACTTTAAGCCAAAGGTGGAGCTTATAAATTCGTCTGTATTTTTTTTAACGTTTTTACATGCATAAATTGCTTGTAAACTAATTTTCTAAATTCTATTTAGTTCCAGTTTGCTTCCATAATATCTTTTTTTCAATCGGCTGGATAAATTACTTGCCCGAAATATTCAATATCACATAACTCCACCATTAATGCGGCGATTTTTGATTAAAAAAAATCAAATTTCTTTTAAAAGTGTATTCTTGCAATTTGCCCCACAGAAATTTAAGTGCACGTCGGAAAAAAATATTGATTATTAAATTTAATCCCCCATTCAATGACCCATTTAGTAAAATTTTTATTTGAAAGCTCATTATTCTATTGGCTCTTTGCTTTCAGTTTGGTTTCATAATTTCTTTTTTAAGCGGTGGGAGAATATGCCCGCCGGAAATTTGAGTATCACATAACTCCTCCATTAAGGGGCCGGCTTTGAAAAACAAATTTTTAAAGTGAAAGTCCCTGCATTTTGACTCCATAGAAATTTAAGTGCACGTCGGGCGGAAATACTTATGATGGCACAGCTCCGCTATTTATGGACCCATTATGAAAGGGCTCTTTATTTGCAAGGTTCTTTATTCTATTCACTCACAATATTATTACAGTAATGGACTGTACGTTATTCAAGAAGTAATCCGTTCAGTCATTTTTAAAAGAATAAACATTTAAAATTGTAAGCAATTTTATTTTTAACTGATTCTAACATTCATTCAAAAAACTAAGGACATATTAATACGGATTTTCGGTTACATTCAATATTGTCCGTTGTTTTCAAGTGCTGTTTTTTTTTCTTTGCTTGCTTTATTTGATTTGTTTGAGATTTTCTCTGCTACACAAACAAAGGAAAAGTCTTTTATTTTTACGGGCTTAAGTCAATTAATTTTTTAACATTAAAAATTAAGTGAACTTTTGCTTCAATTTAAATGAAAAATGAGTAGACCGGTTTTTATGTGAACTTTCATTTGTTTTAAATTACAATATCAGTTAATTTTACTTACAGAATATTTTGAGTGTTGGCTCTTAATTCTATTGGCTCTTTGTATTGAAGCCTGTATTTAGCGCCAGCACTATGATTTATTTTAATCGCTTTACCTTTCTCTTTATGTTCACACGCTAGAGAGCCGCTTTAAAATTTTTTAAATTTCAGAAATTTCAGAGAACTGTGGTCGCAATTCGACCGCCGGGTTAAACATCCATACACTTATTTTAGTTGCATTTATTTTAAAAAGAAAAAAACTACCTGATTTCCCATTTCCTTCCTCATTGAAAAACGATAAACAATTTAAAATTGCATACCATTACGCACATTTATTTTGTTAAGTTTTTGCTTGAAGCTAACACATCCATACGTAATGAACATTTACATCCGTTTTAAATTCTCATCTCTATCAATTCTAATCTCTTCTTCTTTTTCAACTTTACACATTTGAAGAGAAAAAATCTTATTGCTCATATAAACACATACCTAGGTACTCTCAAACACTCTATTGTTTTGCTTTTTACTTGAACCAATACTTAAATAAGTAGTGAATGTACGTGTGTATTTTTAGCATTTGTAGTAGTGTTAACTTTAGGATCCGTTTATTCTTTTAATACTGAACCGATTTAAATAATATATAGTCGGGTCACTCAAGCTCAACAATGTCTACCGTTTGGTAAAAGAAGGAAGAAAATCTGTAGGCAAGCAAAGGAGAAAAAGGGATCTAAAAATTTTTCTTTGCCTATTTATATAATAGATAGATGTACAAATTGAAAAGGCTCAACAAAAACTTAAAGTAGATGATGCCAATAAAGACCGTAATATTTCTATAGAATGGGCAACAGAAAATAACATTTCTCAGGAAATTTTAGTTGCTGTTAAATAAATTAAGAAAGATGAAGTTTCCCAAAAAAGAAAAAAAAGCCTAAATTGCAAATCAAAATTTTAACTTTCTTCTTATTTGTGTATAAATCATACATTTTTTAGAACGTTTTATTTGTTAAGGGGTTTTAGCTAGTCTATATAAATGTCTTTCGAAATTCTTTGAAAAAAGATATCGAGATCTGTCTCGAATAATAAATTTAATAAATACATTTTTTAGTTGAATAAATTAATTTTTTATTAAATTTATATTATTCGAGATTGCCTCGATATCTTTTTTTAAAATCATAAATTTTTTATGTTAAAATTATACAAATAAATGAATTTAAGTTAAATCGTGGTGTGTTTTTATATGAAGTTTTTAAGGGTCGGTTATTGCAACTTTTCGGTGAAAGCAACCAACAACATCGATTTTCTTTTGGTTGCGCAAATCGAGGTCATACTGTAGCAGTCTCAGCAGTAGCATATATTGTACAATCGGAGGGTATAAGACTTAAGCAAAGCACTCAATCGATATAACGTTGTCCCCGGAGTTGCCAAATTGGAAGTTTTCTTATCAGAACGTTTCTTAAATTAAAATATATTACGGTTTCTTTCTGTTCATCGAAAATTCGTAAAATTATAAAAATGGTATGAGTCCAATGTGAAATAGATATACATACATGTGACAACCCCAAAAATCCAGTGTGAAACTCTTGCACGCTGAACAAATTACGTTTTTTTTTTCTGTAAAAAGTTTTTTAAATAATAAATATATACGAGAGATGACTAAAATTAATTTGCAGAATGTCCAGTTTGATTTTGAGTCCTTCACTGTCATTTATTGATACTTTATTGAATTTTAATGTTGATTATTTTTTCTCATAATAAAATTTGATTCAAAAACAATTTAAAGCATAAACACACTGAAGTAGTAAATGATCTCAATAATTTATTAATTATTTTTCCTTTTAACAGCCAGGAGTTAAATTGATCCTTGCGACTATTTCCTGTTTGCAAATTTTAAGAAATACCTGGCTGTTAAAAGATTTCGGGTCAAAATGTTATCATTGAAATAAACGCCCGATTTAGAATTTTTGCTGCAACTTTGGAAATACTTTTTGTGCACACAATATCAAAACGTCAGAATCTAGCGAAGACCAATACAAATCGAAGGATATATCGGTTTTAGCTCAAAAAATGAAACTAAGAGGGGATACTAACAAACTTTTACTTTCCCAAAAATTTTACGAAAATTCCCGATTCAGGTAACTTCTAACTTCTGTAACTTCTAAAATACTTTTTGTGCACAAAATACCGAAACGTCAGAATCTAGCGAAGACCAATACAAATCGAAGGATATACCGGTTTTAGCTTAAAAAATGAAACTAAGAGGGGATACAAACAAACTTTTACTTTCCCAAAAATTTTACGAAAATTGCCGATTCAGGTATTTTTGCTGCAACTTCTAAAATACTTCTTGTGCACAAAATAATCCACTCACAATAGTGGTAATCTTCATCGAATGCTTGTAATCAAAGCAAACCAACAAGGTAGAAACGAAAGCACAGCTGATTAACCTGAGTAGATGTCAATTGTGTAAAATTAAATTTAAAATAGTGTAAAGTTTAATTTTTCAAGAAGAACTTCGTTTTTCAATTGTGACAACAGCAACAACATGATACTTTTGACATTTACTTTTTTTTACGTATTCGCAGTAGATGCGTTAGCAATTGTTACAATGAATTCAATTTCGTTCGAAAATCGCATTAAAATAATAAAAATCCACTATGAAAATGGTGGCTCTGTTAAAGTTACATTTCGTAAAAATTCGTAATATTTGCGGACAACATAATCGTATTATCTGAGACCGCTATTAAAAATTTGGTCGCTAAATTTGAGTCTACAGGCTCGATATAAAATGTGTCAACACCAGCGTGTGTTCGACCGGGTCCTTTAACTGAAAACATCGCAGCCGTGAGCCGCAGTATTGAAGAAGATCCAAATTTGTCAATAATTGGGTTTATCCAAAACCACATTGCGAATTTTGGGTAAGAATTTGGCTTAGAAGCTTTACAAGGTTCAACTGGTGCAGAAGCCGACCGACCATTCACATCGCCATAGATTCGCTCAATTCATTCAGGAACAACCTGCTGGTTTTTCTGAAAAAAAAAAACAATTTTTTCAGACGAAGTCCCTTTTCTCTCGTCAGGGTACGTCAACTAGCAAAATTGCCGCAATTGGGCTTCTGAAAATCCAAGAGGGATTATTGAGAAGCCTTTGCTTGCTCAACGTGTCACTGGATGGAGCGTTATGTTGTCTGGAGACGTGATTGGGCCGTTTTTTTTTTCGAAGATGAAGTTGGAAATGCGGTAACGCTCAATGGATCACGCTAGCGCGAGAAGTTAACAACTCAACTCAATTTGGGCTCATTATTGATGAAGTGGATATCACTGACATGTGATTTCAACAGCACGGTGCCACATGTCACACACCCAATGAATCGATCAATTTATTACAAACCAAATTTCCCGATCGCATAATTTCACAAAACTCAGCTGTTAAGTTGTCAGCCAGATCGTGTGATTTAACACCACTGGCTTATTTTTTGCAGGGCTATGTTAAGTCCAGAGTCTATGCGGAGCCAGTCTTAAAACTCAAAAAGCGTGATGTGATTAACGAAACAGAGCCGCCATTTTGCCAAAAAGTGATTAAAAACTTTGATGAAATAATCGAAATCTGTCAGCGTGGTCGTCGTCGTGGTGGACATTTGCCAGATATCATTTCATTCATAATTGCTGAAATTTTCTCTTCGTAATACAATAAAAATTTGAATCATCTTTATCTAAATTTTTTGTTTTATTTTGTTTTCGAAAACAAAGTTCTTGTTGAAAAATCCTTTATTTGGCATTCAGCCAGTTTAATTTGTGGGCAACACTGATAAGCACGATTACACAAAACAAGCTTCACTAAATTATGCTCTAAAGTTATTCACGAAATATTTGCATAAATGAGAATAACAACAAGAGCAATAAAAATATTTCATAGCACGCGCATATAATCTAAAAGTGTAAGCAAAAGTGTCGCTATCTTATTGTTACACGTTTGTTAACTTTTTATTAAAAGGTTTTTCTTAAAGTTAAATATAAAAAGACCTGATTATTCTCTATATTAGGACACTTTTAGATATACATTTAGCTCCTATTGGCCGAGCTAAGAACATTTATTTTTACTAGAGTTCGCATAGTGGTCGAAATCCGACCGCCAGTTTAAACATATTCTTATTTTAGTTACAATCATTTAAAGGGAGGAAACTACCTGATTTCTCATTTTCTTTCCCATGGAAAAAACAACAAAACAAAATAAAATTGCATACAAACACGCATGTTTTAATTTGAACCAATACTTAAGTACATAAGTAGTGAATGTATGTGTGTAGTTTTAGCATTTGTAGTGGTATCAACTTTAGGAGCCTTTTATTCCTTTAATATCGAACCGATTTGAAATATATATAGTCGGGTCACTAAAGCTCAACAATATCTACCGTTTGGTAAAAGAATAAAGAAAATCATTTGTCAAACAAAAGAATCTAAAAATTAGATTAAGATTAAGTTACGCAAAAAAATATTCATGTCAAAATAAAAAGTTAAAAGTTGGAAGGCACAAAATTTTAATTTGACAGAACAAAGAAGCTGCCGCTGCTGTTCGTAATTACTTATTGTTAACATTTACTATTTCTTTACGTGTAATTATTATTAAAATCAAGCAAACAATTGATTGCTTAAAATTGTCATAACTTTTTAAATATTAAGAAAACAAATTTTCAACAAAATATATGTATACATACATAAATATGCATTTAATGCATTTTATTGCCTGCCTAAACTTGCAATAAAAATTAAAAACAAATAAATGAAATCAAGCAAAAATTCTTATGCAAAGTATGTCGTTTATAAAATTAATATAATAAAAAAAAACAGATATCAGTTCATATTCAATACAACAGAGAGAGAGAGAGAGGGAGTGACAGAGAGAGGAAGAGGGAGCGCAACAGAGAAATCAGTAGAGATAGATAGCTACAAGTGTATTTATTCCACTCGTTTAAAAATGTACAAATTTATGTACTTATGTAAAGTTCTATGTAAGTATGATTGTCTATACAAGTACAAGTATTTAAGTTGTTCAATGTCTGAAGTACAAATGTGCTGTTAGTTGTTGTTGTTGGCTCTCATGCAGAATCAGATGTTCGATTTATATGTACAACATTAAATACAAGTTGTATAACGTGTGGCGCCATAAATTCTTGTTGATTTTATGTGAAAATTGTAATTAATAAGCATGAAAGGAAATTTTGCAAAAATTCGAATGCCCGCAAAACATTCGTATGCCAGAGTATGCTAATGAAGCCTATCATTTAGATTTTATAAATTTTTTTTTTTTGCAAAAGCAATTTTATTTACGCTACAATTGGAAATTTCTGTGCAAAATTTTTATTAAAAAAAATTTATATATTTTTTTTTTAAATTCAAACGCGCATTTGACCATCAATTGGAAGAAACGAAAGATATTTGGTGAAAAAGAATTTTTGGCTTGAATTTTCTTTTGAGTATCTTTCATACGGCACGTTGTGCCTGACCACGCGTAACAATCAAAAAACCCGACACTTGTATCGTGAGAGCAATACATGCAGTAGTGATGCTCTGTTATTGCTGTTCTTGTCATTTTTATTTATTATAAGTTTGGTGATTTGTGTTTTTGATTTATTTATTTAAACAAAGATGGAAATTGAAATAACTGTGTGTTTTTGTAATCCCGATAGAATTTTGAAGTGAAAAAAGTGCTTTGTTTGACAACCAATTTGACAGCTGACAGTTGCTTTGAGGTTAGTTTGGTTTGCCATTTTCTAATGAATAGATTCACAAATTGTTGCAATCTTAAGAATACTGAAAAAATAAGGAAACAAAATTTAAAAAAAAATTTAAAATTTCACGTAATTTTTTTAAGTTGTCCGCCAAGATCAGACGATTTCACCCAACTAAACTATATTTTGTGGGCATACGTAAAGTTTATAGTGTATAGAGAAAAGCCACAGCCACAGTTCCAGCCCTGAAAGACAACGTTACAGCTCCCGTTAAACTCTCGGAGAGACCACTTAAAGCGAAACCGCAGGCAATATTTAAAAAGTAATTGCCAGACATACACTTATCGTCCAACAAACAAATATTTCATTCACTTTTGTAAATTTTCTGTGTGTTTTTTTTGCAATTTTCGGAAACCAACCGGTTAAAAAGTCCGATATCAATCACTAACAGTGACACGCATCCATGAATACCGCTTATGTGATTAGGGGAATAACGCGTGATCAGCGGTGAAAAAATTTTTTGTTTCAATCACGTGAAAAAGCATGAACGTGAGCAAAAAAAACTTAGCGTGACTGAGCGTACATATGTAGATTTTTAGCGTGATTGAATTGTGTTTCTATTTTTTATTTTTTTTTTGCTTTATTGAAATTATTTTTATTTATTTATTTTTTTTTAATTATTTTAGCAATTTTATAAAATTTATTAATCGAGATTGCCTCGATATCTTCTTTCAAAGATTTTCATCAAACAAAAGTTTTTGAAAATATTTTAGCAATTTTTTGTTCTTGTCTTGTAAATATTTCGTGAGTTTTCGTAATTATAACAACTTTTTTACCACTCGTGAGCCAAAAGCATAAAGTCATGCATGAGCGTACATGAGTAAATTTCTTTTATCGTGAACTTGCTTTGAGCGTGAGTGAAAAGTTACTTAAGATTCGATCTCGAAGGGCACTGCTACACGTTGTGATATTTGGATCGCGATCCATTTTCCGGATTTCAAAATATTAAGTGATCCATTAGTATTTGCGTCCATACTGCATGCTAGATGTTCAATAAATATCGCGATACTGGATCGCATTCAATGTATCTGTGGTCACAAGCAATAAAAGCCGAAAGTCGAAAAATATACTTTTAAAATAACTCAATTTTAATATTCGAAAAGGTTTTTGAAAAAAGTACAATTATGGTTTAGGGGAAAAATATATATATATAACTAATGTGCTGTTCATTAGTCTTGGGTCCAACTTGTATATATTATATATACCCGAAGAAGCCACACAAATAAGTGGCGGAATATAGTTTTTTTAATAAAAATTTCTTTAACTTTTTATAAAAAAAAATTGACCCCTAGTGCTCAAAATAAATTAGATTAATTTAATATTTTTTCTTAATATCTAAAAGAAAACTTACGTTAGAGAATTGGGAGTTTGAGGAAACAATAAAGCCTTTTTTTGTTTTCGATGGTACATAAAACTCGTTTCATTCTTAAGTTTAGTTAGGCGGTTTATGTTTGTCACCACAGATATATTAAACGTGTATCAGTGCCCTAATCCAAATAGAAAACTTTGTATAAATTGTTTAAAAAAATATATTATTTTGTTTCTATTATTTGTGCCACCACTGTAATATTTTAAGAACTAAGCGAGAGAGGATCTTACAATTTCGAATTATTTAAGGTTTTAACATGATTTTTTTTTTTTCAAAATATATAACTTAAAACTTACAAGAATACACCAGGATATCTTTTACAAAAGACATATTTTTACTTCGAAAAAAAATATTTTAAATTTTGTATCCCTGAAAAAAAAAACTAAAGTCCTACAAAAGGAACACAAAAAAAGATAAGGAAATAAAAAAACTGCTTACGTAAATTTACTACATTTGATCTGTAGATTAATGGGCATATGGATTTATTCATGCCTTTGAAATGCGGTGTAATTGGTTACACCTTCTTCTTTGCTCGAAAAGTTTTACAATTTCTTTGCCAGATTGAAAAAGAAAAACCCAAAAATTTGCAAGAATCCACTCATTCTGCTGACAGTGTCAGCAAACTTGCAGCTCACATAGAAAGAACTAGGAAAAGAAATGCACAATATACTTTGTATTTTTATGAGTAGAATAATTCGTTTATGTTTATGAGGTTTTCATTGTTTTACAATTGTTGCGTTTATAAATTGTGCTGTTAATGCAATTAATGATTCATAAAAATAAAATTTAAAAAAAAACTGAAAGTGTAGCAGAAAAAATATATAATATTATTACTTTTTTTTAATTAGAAAAAACACTGCAAAAATTTGCAGTGAGTTAAAAACAAAGCATTAGATGAGTAATGTATTCAGGACTTCCGGTAATGTATTCAGGACTTCAGGACCTCTAGTTTTTCGTGACAAAATCGCCTTTTTCAAGTAAAATCAAAATTTAGTAAACTTTTGCGTGATCATTGATGTCTGCCTATTTTGCTCCAGGAACTCTAGTTTTTCAAGGAAAAATTCAACTTTTTTAAATAATGAAAATTTGAAAACTTTTGGCTGATCACAGATTTGTGCCCTTTTCGCTCTAGAACCTTTGGTTTTCAACAAAATTGAGTGTAAAGTGTTCTTTAAATAAAATGCTACTTATATTTATATTAATTTTCAAACTGAGCTTGAAGTCATTTTTTATAAAAATAAAAACAGCCAAATTTATTCTTTCTCAATATTTCAGTACCCTTTTGGGTTACTTCTTCAGGAAGAAATATTGAGAGATATTAAATTTTGATGTTTTTTTTATAAAAAAGTAAGCTTAAGCTCAATTGGAAGAATAATATAATATTAAGAAAAAGTCGAAATTAAAATAAAATCCTACTTATGGGGGGTTCCAAAGTAACGATCGTTACCTATTTTCGGCGATTTCTCAAATAAAATTCCAACCTAAACAAATATGGCACGAGAATTGTTTAATTTTGAACCAACGAAAGTAACGGCCGTTACCGTTTTAAAGGTAAAAAAATAATTAAAATTATATTTTAATGAATTCTTTCGGTTATTACCGATGCTTGAACTTTCGTAGGTCTAAATTAATAAGTAACAAAATGATATTCAGATATTTATAAAAATTTTAAAAACAACGAATTGAATTTAGATCACGGTAAATTAAACAAAAAATAACTAATTTTTTGAAAAAAAATATATAATTTTTTATAAAAAAAAAATAATAATTTTTTATCAAAGATTTTCAAAAACTCTTGTTTGTTGAGGCAATGTCGATTAATAAATTTAAAAAATTATTTTCTATAAAAAAAAATTATCTCTTATAAAATAATAAATATTTTTTTTTATAAAAAAAAAATAAATAATTTTTTATAAAAAAAATAAATCATTTTTTATAAAAAAAAATAAATCATTTTTTATAAAAAAATAAATCATTTTTTATAAAAAATAATAAATCATTTTTTATAAAAAATAATAAATCATTTTTTATAAAAAATAATAAATCATTTTTTATGAAAAAAAATTTGTACGAGATTTATATTAAAATTCAAATTAATAAGATTTTTGTTAAAAAAAAGTGTTCTCAACTTTTGCGGATATCGACGATTTCGCAAGTCTGTTTGCAACAGACCTGCAGTAGAAAACAGTCTGTCAGCGGGGCTGCCAGCAAAATTTTCAGAAAAATCGTCATATTTTGTAAATAAAATCGTCAAAATCGTCAGTATTAAAAAAAAAGTCGTCACTCAAAAATCTTCTGTTTTATACAACAATCTTTCATTTACAAATTAACAATTCAACAGATTTATTAAAACCAACAAAACTTTTGAACATTTTTTTTTAATTCAAAGCAAGATTTGAAGAGATTTTGTGTCGAAACAAATTATGTACTTTCGTTAAACGTTAATTTTTTATATGATATGTTTTATATTTTAATTTAAATAGAAATTCATAGAATATACTATTATACAGTTTTTCATAAATTTGCAATTCATGTCGAATTGATTTTTTGATTTATTCGATTTTAAACGCGTACAATCATAAAGCAGGAAAGAAGGACATATGATATTGATTTAAATTGGGTAATTACAAAATAAAAATACTATACGAGTACATACCTATCATAGTTATGTTTCTTTTTATATTTCTTGTAATGCTAACATTGTAACATTCAAAGGAATTATTTTTTAAATAATCTTTTGAAAAAAGAATCCCCTCAAGGGTTCCTATTTCCAGTTAATTTCTTGTCATGGTTTTATTAAGATTAATTTTGCTAAATATTCTTTCAACAGTAGCTGAAGAGTTTGACAAAGTCATTAAGTTTTTTGCAAATTCACAAAAATTTGGAAGAGCAGTTTCACTGTTTGGTAGATTAATTGACTTTCCTCTTTTCCAAAATATATCTATATTTAATGAGCTGTCTTCAAAATTCAAAATTCGTAGTTCTCTTATTTCATGCTCAATATCTTGATATTTTTCTTTATAGACTAGATTAGGAAAGCCTTTTAATAAAGGAAGAATTTCGGATTTTTTTTCAAAATCACAGATGGTGTAATTAAATTTAATTTTTTTATAATTTTGTCATTGAAATCAAATCTTTTTTTTGGTAACACAATTCAACAATGATACACAATTATCAATAAATTGATTAAAAGTTTCAACATCTTAACATTTCTTTTACACATACACACCAATATAAACTTCCTCCTTTTTTAAAAAATTTTTACGGTTTTGGAAATAAATTTGATTTAGAGGCGTATTTTTTATACAATCATCTACTAAAAAATTTATTAAAACATATTAAAAAAATTTCGTTATTTCATAGTGCATGCTCCGAATTTGAATTCCTTCAATTTTGTTCAGATTATTCATCAAATTAAGAACATATTTTAAAAAACAAAAGTAAAGCTCGTTAATGTCATTCAAATTTTTAAAAATTTCTTTATCAGCATCAATATCATCGATATTAGCAGCAAAACAAAAATATATTTTCAAAGCTTGACATTTCTTATACGTGGAGGTTTTGTTGAGCAAAAAGTAGCGAAGTCAAAAAATCATCAAAGTATGAGGAAGGATACTAAACAGAAATCGTCAAACGTCATTTTGTGAAATTCGCCAAAAAAAAAGATCAAAGGCGAGTATTTCTCGTAGACTTATCAGAAATTTTACAAGATGTGGGAGGGACTGTGTCTTAAACACTTTCGGAATAGAGAGTAATTTTAAGCAATATTTGCTTAGGTTGGAATTTTATTTAAAAAATCTCCGGAAAATCGGTAACCAGCTTTACTTTGGAAACACCCATATAGAACTATTCATGTTCCTTGACTATATTCATACACATTCCATGTTATAATTCCAGCAAAATCATTTAGTTTGTTATTTTATTATATTTCTTCTGTGCAAGATTTTATTTAAATTTTATGTTCAATATTTTCAAAAATGAATTATACATTTACAGCTCTGCTATTTGCATACATTTGTTAATATATCTAGTAAATAGTTAACACAAAATCTAAAATTTTTCTAATAGAATTTTTATAGTTATTACCCAATTTTTAAACATACATAAATCTTTAAATAGTTATTTGTGTTTCACGATAAAAATAGCAACAAATGTTAGTTTTCAATTTGCCTATAAAATGCATATACATGCATAAGTAAATAGCATATAAGCGAATACCTTAAAATGCTTTAACATAGCATTTTGTTAACATATAAATTTGTATGTTTATATGCAAGTTATGTATGTTCATATGTTTGGAAGTATATCTGTACGCTTAAACATGTATGTTTTGTAAAAAGCCAAATTGGCAGACAGTCGACAGAAACGCATAAATTTTTTGAACTTGGCACGTTAGACAGACAAACCTACAAAAATGAAAAATCCAGAGACGTGGTAAAAATTTCTCAAATTTTCCCAGACTGTTGGATTTTGTTATTAAATTCGCTTTTTTTAGCTTTTCCATGTACTCGTATTTGAGAACTGATTCAAATAAAAATCAAGAATGTAGACCTTCAATACGAAAAGTTGCACAAAGCCTTGAATAACAATGAAAGGTGACAAGCCAACATATTAAACTACTGTAAGGAGACACGAATTATGAACAGCGATTGTTTTATAATTAATCTTCCAAAACTAAAACTTGAGATGACTAAAATCACAAATGTATTGTAAAGCAACCCGTAGACGTTGCGACCGTTGGTACAACATGATGAGACTTTGCAAGAGATTGTAACTAGTGCTGGCAAATTGTTTTACTTTTCATTACTCAATAATATTCAATACTTTTCATTTGAGTACTCAATACTACTCGATACTTTTAACGGATTTTTTGAACTTGTAACGCACAGTTTTTATCTGCAAATTGAAGTAGTTTCTTCAAAAATTTAAAATAGATCTTCAACTATTATTGGTTTTGTATGTCTTCTATTATAAATAATTAATAATTATTAAATAAAAAATAAATGTAAAGCTAACTTTTCATTTAACCTTAACAACAACTTAAGAAATAATTTAATAGTTCTCCAAAAAAAAATTATTTAGTTTTGATTTGATTAAAGAAGCTTACACCGAGTTGTCTTTTTATACAGTGATGTATTTTTATGCACTCTTTTAGCCACTCAACTTGCTTAAAAATACCTCTCTGAAAGTATCGAGTAACTACTTTTGAGTATTGAGTAACCAAAAAAGGAAATACCCAATACTCGGTATCCACTACTCAATACTTTGCCAGCACTAATTGTAACGTTTGTGGGCTGGTTGTATTAAGTTGTGTTCTTTGTTGTACAAAAGATCAAGAAGTTTTGATTTTTTGGCAAGTTGTCGCACATGAATCAAGAAAACAAGATTGCGCACTCAGCCGCACAAAATAAATTTTCTACTGCGCATCTACGTCATCATAGAATACAAATGAGTGTTTGTTGTAAAAAGTGTAAGAGATTTTTGGCGGGAAACTGGAGATAACGAAGAAAATAATTTCGAAACGGGTGCATCGATTTGAAAAAAAAATTTAAATGGACAAAAAAGAGATGCAGTCGAGTAAAACTTATGAGTTTGGGCTTGAAGTTATTTGAAGAAGAGCTTCCTCGTGCTGCCAAAGTTTTACATTTCGGAATAAAAATGAGGATGTATTACTGAGAGATTTGCCCAGCACACATAATGTCAAACGCTTAAAATAAGAAAACAAGAAAAAAGTTTAGATTAAGAATTTTTGTCAGATATAACCAACCAACTTATTGAATTAATGTACTTTAAAGTTTAAGGAAAAGAGAAAATATACATTATAAGGCCGATATTCTGTTAAATTTTTAAAAATTTCAATATTTTTTTACTTCCTTTTTTTGTGTTCAATTGTAATTGAAAATTGTGTGTTTGCTTTGCTTCAACCTACAACAATAATTTCTGAAAAAATTACGATAGTTCACCGCATGTTCACCAAATGTGTGTAAATCAGTGTTTGCCAGTAGAACGCCTATAGCTGAAAGTACAGCCCACGCGTTCTAGGCGTCATGAGTCCTACGCGTCACTCAAAAAAGTTGCATTAGAGTATTTTCATAAACCAAGTTACAAAACAAAAGTTTGCAACACTTCTGACGCGAAAAAAGTTGAACAACATTCCACTTTTACGCGTCGCAAGCGTCGTATACAACATATCATTTAATGCTGCCAAGTTCCGAGTCTAAAATTTTTTTGACATTGAACATTTAATTATTAGAAATCTATTTTCGTAAGCAGTTGATGAAAAACTAATTAAAAAAATTTAAAGAACATAAAACTTAAAAAAAGCAAACAAAAAGCCAGCAAAATTTAGTTGAAATTTGATAAGCAAAAACGTGTATAAAGTGTGCTGTGTTACTTGTAGTTTTTAAAGCGTCAAAAGCTTAAAACGCCTGAAACGCGTTGCCGCGTGACATGTAACTCCAGCTTGTAGGTTGCTTAACAAAAACTATTTATGACAAAGGGTTATAAATTAACCCGCGTTTTTTCAAAAGTAAAATTAAATAAGACAAACATAAAGGCTGTGATTTTCATGAAACTTCTATTTAATAAACTCTCTTCCTTTTTCCAGCGCCATTAACTGCTAAGATCAAGCTATTTTCCATTTGTGTTTAATCAATTTTTGTCTTTTGTATTTAAATTTCTTAGTATTCAATCGAACAGTACACCTAATTCTGTTTTTATCCGACATATTGGTTCCAGAAAAAATGTGTAAAAAAGGACATTGGTCGTATGCAAAAATATGTGATTGGTTCCGTATCACTAAAACCTATTAAAATTAGTGAAAAACAAGGCTTTTTTAAGAACAAGTATTCATGTTTATTTTATTAAATCACATATGGGTGTTTCCAAAGTAACTGTTTTTACCGTTTAAAAATAAATTCCTGTAAGTTAATTATATATTTTTTATTGTTAATAAACATTTCTAACTTCCAATTAAAAATTAAGTTTAGACTTACTGAAAGTTAGTAAACTTTAAAATTAAATAAACGTAACTAAACTTTGTGTTAAAAGGGGTTAAGCTGTTACGAAGGCAAAACTTTTGAGAGCTTTAGAATGGCTTAAAGAGAAGAGGATATAATTTAAGTCGCTAGATTTGCCGAAATCTAAAAAATCTCTAAAGCTGTAAATCAAAGTTCCCGAAAAAATCATTGGAGGAATATCATCAAACATCAAATGGAGGAATATACGACGGCGGATTGATATTGAAATTTTTTTTTAGAAATTGCGAGCTGTCAAACG
The DNA here is from genome assembly GCA_956483585.1 of Gymnocheta viridis. NCBI lineage: Eukaryota > Metazoa > Arthropoda > Insecta > Diptera > Tachinidae > Gymnocheta > Gymnocheta viridis. The sequence goes on from OY101441.1 coordinate 110,356,845, forward strand.
TCAGCTATTAAAATTTCACCCATATTCATCGATTAGTTTATTTGTTGTAGTCGTTTGAAGTCAACAACTTTTGTGTTTCTTGAAAAAATGGAAAAAAGTGAATTTCGTGCAGTGATTAAACACAATTATTTGAAAGGAAAAAAGGGCGAAAGAGACAAAAGAAAAGCTCGATAAACATTACGGTGAGTCTGCTCCGTCAGATTACATTCTAAAATATTGGATGGCTTAATTGAAACGTGGCCGAACAAACACTGCAACAATACCATCAACAGGAAGGCCAAAAGAGGTGGTTACTGAAGAAAATATCAAGAAAATCCTCGATATCGTTATCAATGATCGCCGAGTCAAGTTGCGTGAGATTGTTGAAATGGTAAACATATCATACGAACGAACATGTGTTCAACATTTTGCATGAACATTTGCATATGAAAAAGCTATCGGCAAGATGGGTGCCGCGTTTGCTCAGTGTCGAACAATAACGAGTTCGACAGACCACTTCACAGCGGTGTTTGGACATGATAAAGCGTAATCCTGTTGATTTTTGGCGTCGATTAATAACGTGTGTCCATCACTACACACCTGAAACCAAAAATCAATCGAAGCAATGAGTGGAAGCTGGTGGAAGTGCTCCGAAGAAGGTGAAGACAGTGAAATCGGCTGGCAAGTTTATGGAAACTGTATTTTGGGATGCACACGGAATATCGCTCATCGATTATCTTGAAAAAGGATCCACAATCACAGGAAAGTATTATCGTGCATTACTGGATCAACTGATTGTTGCAATCAAGAAAAAACGACCACATTTAAAAAAGATAAAAGTGCTCTTTCTTCAAGACGACGCATCGGTTCACACAGCATTAGATACGATGCTAAAATTACGTGAAATAGACTTCGAATTGGTTGATCATCCACCTTATAGTACAGATTTAGCTCCTAGTGACTTTTTCCTGTTTCCGAACTTGAAAAAATGGTTCGCAGGAAGAAGATTCATCTCAAACGAAGAAGTGATTACCGAAACTAACGCGTATTTTGAGGGGTTCCCAAAATCGTATTATTCAGATGGTCTAAAAAAGTTGGAATATCGTCTTACTAAGTGTATTGAGCTAAAAGGAGACTATGTTGAGAAATAAATGGTTTTTGAAAAAAAAAAGTTTTTTCCTACTTAGGTAGCTTCAGTATCAATCCGCCCTCGTATATGTTAAAAATTCAAATCGGTGAATACCAGAAAGGGTAACACATTTACAATGCGTTTTTTTTTCATTTCTGGAATTTTGTTTAACATGGAAAACTCTCTGACAAATCACTGCTCAAAGAAAATTGCAAAAAATTCTAACTATTCAATATTGTGAGTATTGAAAATGTGTAATATTCAACATGTGTATTAACCAGTCAATCTCGACTTTAAATAATCAAAAGCAGAACTGCTTGTTTAATCATGAATTTGAATAAATTAATGATAATTTTTCTTAATCAGCATGTTTTAATAATTTATTAACCGCACATTATCCCCGATGTAAACACATAATATTCCGATCAAAATCATATCATGATTTGATGTTTACGCGTATAGTGTGAATGTCTTCTAGTTACTGTGAAGTGGGCGTTTAGACAGCTCCTGTTCGTTATGTTGTTGGCGCCTTTTTTGACTCCCTCTTCGCTTTTACTATATTTTTATTGTCCACTATTGTATATTAGTTTTACTTACTTTTGTTAACCTCAAGTGTACGGTACGTACTGCTAAGAATCGTAACTATTTTAATTACAAAATAAACCCCAATTTATAATTTAGAAAACAACCTAATACCCTCTTTTTTATTTCATAATTTTCGAGGAAATATTTCAAGGAATGCAAGTCCATTATAATAGTATATTGTCACGCCTATCACATTTTTCTAATTTTCATTTGACTTTGTAATTTATTAAGATGATTTCTTCCCACCAACTCCCTGTAACAACTACAGCACTGTGTCCTCAGGAAATAAATATAGAAAATGTCTATATAAAAATTAATCCAAATGTTGTCGTTGACGATGATCAGTATGAGCTGCGAGATGATATGGACACGTTTAAAAACATGCAACACTACACAGCATTAATGATCATTTTAGAATAGACACATGTGTTTATTAAAATAGGTACTACCCAGAGTCGATATACATATTACTCGATTTTCTACGTCGCTTTCGTATGGCGATAAATAAAAATTTTTCTCTCTTCGACCCGTTGTCGAAAACAACTGACTACTATTGGCAGGCTCATGCTATTTTCTTGACCTTATAGAGTAGAAGTGCACTTTTATTAGCAGAAAATTGTTCTAGAGATCGAGTAGACAAGATCCAATTTTTTGGTATTGTGTTGTAGTGCTGGCAAAGTATTGAGTAGTGGGTAGCGAGTATCGGGTATTTCCTTTTTTTGTTTTCAAAAGTAGTCACTCGATACTTTCAGAGTTATATTTTTAAGTAAGTTAATGGCTAAAAGAGTGCATAAAAATACATCACTGTATAAAAAGACAACTCGGTGTAAGATTCTTTAATCAAATCAAAACTAAATAATTTTTTTTTTGGAGAACAATTAAATTATTTCTTAAGTTGTTGTTAACGTTAAATTAAAAGTTAGCTTTACATTTATTTTTTATTTAATAATAAAAGATATAAATACAAAACCAATAATAGTTAAGGATCTACATTTAATTTTTGAAGAAACTACTTCAATTTGCAGATAAAAACTGTGCGTTACAAATTCAAAAAATCCGTTAAAAGTATCGAGTAGTATTGAGTACCCAAATGAAAAGTATTGAATATTATTGAGTAATGAAAAGTAGTAGAATTTGCCAGCAGTAGTTACAATCTCTTGCAAAATCTCATCATGTTGTACCAACGGTCGCAACGTCTACGGGTTGCTTTACAATACATTTGAGATTTTAGTCATCTCAAGTTTTATTTTTGGAAGATTAATTATAAAACAATCGCTGTTCATAATTCGTCTCTCCTTACAGTAGTTTAATATGTTGGCTTGTCTCCTTTCATTGTTATTCAAGGCTTTATTGCAACTTTTCGTATTGAAGGTCTACATTCTTGCTTTTTATTTGAATCAGTTAAGGTTAAATTAAAAGTTAGCTTTACATGTATTTTTTCTTTAATAATTATTAATTATTTATAATAGAAGACTGGAATAAGGGACAACGCTCAGTTTTTGCCGAAATTCTATTATTCATTTTAGATCACTTGAAGACGGTTCATTTCGCCAGCATTGCCATGTATCCAGGTATATATCTATAATTGAGGATGTATCAATTTTTTGGGCTTCAGGGCATCAGCAAAAAAAAAATTTAGATTGTTCAATTAAATTTTCTAGAAATTTTTTAAATTTATTAATCGAGATTTCCTCGATATATTTTTCAAAGATTTTCAAAAACTTTTGTTTGCTGAGGGCTTTTTTTTTAGCTAGTCTATATATGTACATGCATTTCATTGGTGCTAATGCCAAATCATCAGTAGACCTTACATTTGTGTGTATTTCCATTTTGTCGACAAATATTCGCGGCCAAAAATACGTCGTTCGAATCAGTTGTGTTCCTGCTATAAGAATTGTTTTTTTTTTTTGTTTTTGTATTTTATCGTAGATATTTGTATATACATATATTCTAGAATAGGCCCGATTCCGTTGGCCATAGGAAATACTAGTCTATTTTATTGGCCAAAAAAAAGCTTTAAAGAGTTTTTATCGAAATTCTTATGTGAACATTAAATAGTGTTGACAATTAAAATCATATCAAGTTTGTAAACGATTTCCGCACTTTTAGAAAAAAAACACAGAGAAATTGTAACAGGTACATCAGGGAACCTATTTTAATGAACACATGTGTATTATTTTGTTCGGGTGGAGGATTTTTTGTTTGCATATTTTTTTAATATCTTTAAAAGCGGCGGCGTTAAATATTTTATGCGTGTAATGAAAATTTTTTGGGGATCCGAAATTGTAGTGCGTGGCGTTGTTTATGCACGACAGAGAGAGAGGGAGAGACCATAAAACCAAAAATATCAACAACAAAAATTTACACAGATTTTACATTTTTTATCTTCTAATTTTGCTTGAGTCCATATTATTTCTAAGCAAAAATACATTATTATGTTTTTGAGCACAAGCTCTTTTTTCTTGCCATGTTCGTAAAGAAAAATAAAGGAAATAAAATATTGTCACTAAAGGAGCAGACATGTAGACATCATTTTTAGTTGCTTTTTAGAATCAAAATTATTTCGATGGTCAAACAAATGATAGCGAATGCTTTTATTATGTGTTTTTGTAGAAGCCACAAAATAATAATAAAAAAACAAGAAAATAAAGCAAAATGTTTCCATATGGTTTTGAAGATTTGAACTGAAAATTGCATATTTATAAACTATAAAACAGCCATCTAGACCAAGAGATAAATAAATAAAAATAAAAAAAGAAAAAAAGAACTATTTATTGTTTTACATTTTTTGTTATAATTTTAAAAAGACAAAAAAAAGGAAGATAAAATGACAATATGCATGTTCATCTTTTTGATTTTTACAAATGTGTATGATTTTGTTGCTTTTTTAATTTTTTTTTCATTATTTTTTTTTATGTGATGACGAAGTATGAAATAATTTAGAAATTACAAATTTATTTTATGTTTTGTTGTCTAGTGTGGCCTTTTGAGATTTGTGTCTGCATCTAATATTTGCAAACGGTTGACTGACTGTTTAGTTTAATGGATTTCATTTCTTTCCTTCTATCTGTCTGTCTGTCTTTTATTTTATTTTATAGACTTGAGTTTTCTTTTGTGGCTGCCTGAGCAACCACTTCATTTTATTATTTGGCTTTTGGGTATAAAATTCGGAAATTTATCTAGTTTTTTTTTAGTTAAGTTACAAAAAAAAATGTTTATGATTCAATAGATTTGTTAAGAATTTATTATTTATTTTTTTTTAAATCATATCAAATAATATCTTTTTCAAAAGTCACTAAGATTTCTTAGAATCGGTGACATGTGTTTTAGATTAGACCCAATTTCTAACCAACTGTCATTTATTTACAAAACTAGTGTGACTGCGTGATTTGTGAACTGAAAGAGACAAACAAAAATAAAAACAAAAATAAAAATTTTTTGCAAAAAAAAAAACACCATCAAATCCCATTAAATCTTCTTAAGAATTTTGACAAACATTAAACACTTCTTCAAAGGAGTGAAAACGGAAAAATCTGTGCACTTTTATGACGTGTTCCTAAGTAGAAAAAATTAAGAATCCTTTTACTTTTTATCAACGAAATTGCAATTCAAAGTTTTTTTTTCTTAAGACAAAAAATTTTCCTCGTAACTATTTCAAAAAATCATTATACAGGGGTCCGCCGGCAAGGTATTGATTAAATGAAAGAGAATGGATTTCATATTGATAAATGTTTTATTTAATGTCGGCAATTATGTATGGAATACAATATCAGATGAATGTCCGCCTCTTTTAGCCTCACAAATGCGAGCCCTTTTCAACACATTTTTCATTACATTCTCACACATTTCAAGCGGTATTTCATTAATTTCATCACGAATATTTTGATTGCTTTTGTTTTTGTTGCTCAAGCGTTTCTGGTTTGTTTGCATAAATCTTCCTTTTCAGATATCTCCACAAAAAGAAGTCCGGAGAAGTCAAATCAGGCGACCGTGGAGGCTAATCAACATCAGCATTTTTTGAAATAACTTGTTGTGGAAAGAGGTCTCGCAGTAATTCCATTGTCATCCTGGCTGTATGCGATGTGGCACCGTCTTGTTGATACCACATGTTAATCAAGCCCAAAGAATGCAGTTGCGGCGTAAAAAAGTTTCAATCATATCACGATATCGCTCCCCTTTTTCATTTTCAAAAAAGTAGGATCCAATGATTCTTCCTGACCAAATTGCACACCAGACTGTCAGACTGTTTAAATGGTTGCAAGGGTGACTGTTGAATAATTTGAGGGTTTTCCATTGTCCAGAACCGACTATTCTGTTTATTCACACATCCCTTCAAATGAAAATGTGCTTCGTCACTCATTATGATTTCTTCATGAAAATCGCGGTTGTCATGGGTGAGCTGTAACATCCTATTAGCACAAGTACGGCGGCGTAAATGGTCTTGTGGAAGAAGCTCTTGTGTCAAATGAATCTTAAATGGAAACAAATACAAATCCTTGTGCAAAATTGTGCCCAAAGTTGTTCTTTGAAGACCAAGCTCCTGAGCTCCCGGCGTTGAATTGAGGTTGATGGATTGTTTTGAACACTTTCTTGAGCAGCTGTAATGTTTTCAGCCGATCTTGCAGTACGTTGTGGTCCATGCTTGAGCCTATCACCTACAGACCCTCTTCCTTCGAAATCATTCACTACACGATAAATAGTGCGTTTTGTTCTCCCAAAAATTGCACGTAACTTTCTCATCATCACAGTAATCGATGATTGATTTTGATAAAATGTTTTAACGCTTAAAACACGTTGATTTATGGAATATTTTTCCATAATAAATTTGCCACGTGTCTATTTCACGACTGCCAAATATGAACTGTCAAGACTAATGTTTACCTAAATGGCGGCAAAACAAAGTAGTATACCTTCCCGGCGGACATCCTGTATTGGAAATTTTAAATGAAAAGGGCAACAAATTTTGGACTTTTTTTTGTAGAAAAGAAAACGCCATTGATTTTAAATTTATATTTTACAAAGCAAGACACCACGCCGCGCCACGTTCCAAGCAGTTTGACAAAATGTTTCGAACTTAGTTCAAAGTTTGACTCTTTTGAAACAAACGATATCCCTCCTCCTTAATGATTCAATTTCAATAAAAATAAATTTCGTAATTTGATTTTAAAAGAGAGTTCGCAAAAAACTTTTCCGAGGGTGGAATAAAATCATTGTTAACTATTATTCTGTAACTACTTCTCGACTTCAATTCATCATACCACCAATAATAGACAATTGTCTACTACAGGGTGTCCCAACCAGATGTTTAATTTTCAATAAAATTGCACAAAATCATCCAGGTTTGTTCATTTCTCGTTGATCTTTCGAATCGGGCACTTCACAAACGTATTTTGCATAAAGACTTCAAAGTCTTAAGGCTTTTAAAGTTCAGTTAACACAAAAACTCGTACCTAAAGATCATCAACGATATCGTGTCTGTGCTAATTGGGTCCTAGAAACTAATCAGGGGTTTCGTCGACAAAAATCATCTTGAGTGATGGGGACTATTTTCACCCCGGAGGCGGAGTTTTCGAATTTAGGGCTCAGGAAACCTAAGAAGTATTGGTGAAAGGGCTCTGCAATCTCAACGTGTGACTGTTCGGAGCGTTTTTTTCTTTTTGTCTGGCGGGTAATGCTGTAAATAACGGCTACTTTTGACTACTCAATAGTACTCGATTCTTTTTCAATTGATTACTCGATACTACTCAATACTTTTAAATTTTTTTACTATTTAAAAATAAAAATATGTAATAGAATTGAGTCCCAAAATCAGGTGTTGCAAATAAGGGCAACGGAAAAAGTGCAACAATCAAAAAACCGACACTTTTGCTGTTAGAACAACGCATGCATGTAGTGATGCATTGTTATTGCTGCTGTTGTTAATCTAAATTATTAAAATTTGCTTTCAAAACTAGCAAAGCTTATTTTAGGAATCTTTATTATTATTATTATTATTTATTCTTTAACAGTGTTGCCACAATATGAAACTAGTAAAATGTGAAGTTGGTAAAAAAAAATTTGCTAATGTGGTCTACAGGGAAAAAGCTACATGGTAAATTAAATAATACATGAAATTGTATGTATCTCCCACATACATAGTTCTAACAAGATGGATGTCCCCAGAAAATTTCTAGTACAGTAGGTCCCGCTTAAATGCGCCCCGCTTAAGTGAATTCCCCGCTTTAGTGCGCAAAAACTGCTGGCAACAATAATATTCATATTCATATATTCTATTACATTTTCACTTAAATGCGCCCGGCTTAAGTGAAACATTTTATACAGACAAAATTATATATAGATGAGCAAAATCATTCGCTTAAGTGCGTTAAAAAAAGCATTTAAAAAATATTATCTGCCAAGACGTTTTTGAAACTAAAATGTGGCAATAATAACATATGAAAGAAGTCAGCAGTGTTGATTAATAAGGATACCTCGATATGTTTATGTATTAGAAACGATGTTCATTTGTACTAATTTATCGTACTGTCAAAATCCAAATAAAAAAATATATAAATATCTTTATATATAGAGTTTGACAAAAACAAAAAGAGAAAGAAATTAATTTGAATTTTTTGTTAAAATGAATTTTTTACAACAGTAGAAGCGAAAGCCTGTTAAAATAAAATGCGAAACTTTAAAAATATATTAAAATGAGTGGAATAAAGGAGAAAATTTTAACTTTGAAAGAAAAAATACAATTATTAACAGATTCTAAAGGAGAAGTAAAATTTAATTGTCTCGTATATACATATATGATTGTTCAATATAATCCGTAAATAGAATTATCTGAACTTTTTTAAATGCGTCAATTGCGCATTTATCCGAATTTCGCATAAATGATTCCCCGCTTAAATGCGAAAAAGCTGTACAATTTAACATGCGCACTACTGCATTTCTTTAACATTTTACAATTTAACATGCGCACTACTGCATTTCTTTAACATTTCTCTGACTTTCTCTGTCTCTCCTACCAAAATCATATAAGCATTCAGAAAATTACCCACATGTAAGCCCAGTTTTAGTTGTAATACGACGTTCTGCGACGAAAAGCACCGCTTCTTAAAGAGTATATATTCGTCCTCTTGCTCCTGCTAGGAGCAAAAACGAATTTCGAAATAAATCAGGTTTTTAAATTTTTTTCGATCTCACTCTGCATTTTGTTGTTATTTTTTCTATTTGTACTACAAAAAAAAATATTATAAATTTTTTGTAACGCTGTCTGCCTCAAGATTTGGAAATATCTTAATTTTTTTTTATTTGATTATACACTTTAGCACTTACAATTGCGTGCACGCCGACTGCTCGTATGTAAAGATTTTTCTAATTTATTTATTTTATTGTATGATGCATTTTTTTCAAGAATTTTATTTCTTTTTCCTTATTTTTTTTATATGCCACCACCTCCTATTTTTGTTTGGTAGCAACAGCAGATAGCGCACATAGAGTCATGTCTAGGCCAGTATTGCTCTACAAACAATGTTTTAATTACATTTTACAACAGACAGCCAGCGGGGATTTTATATATGTATCTACATTTTTTTGCATTAATGTTTAATTAATGAAAATTATGAAAATAAGACAAGATTTTATTGTAATTTTTGCCAGAATGTTAACAGTCAGATTCACTTTCTTGGAAAAATTAAGATAAAAAAAATAATAGAATACATTTCGCATGTTAACTTAATGAGATGTTTGCCGTAGAAGACCGTAATTTGTAATGGCAAATGGTTTTGAATGATTTTCACACATTTTTAGATTTTTCTAAGAAAAACCAAAAAAAATAAAGAGAAGTTATTAATATTTTATTTAATACAAGTACGTACGGTGGCCTGGTGCCCCCGATGGGTATTGCAAGCTTGTTCATGGTGCTTTGAACCTTTTTGCAGTTCCAGCGTTCCAGGTCTTACGTTCTCTATTCAAGTCCAAACTTCGAAAACGTATACAACTAACTCTTTTTAAATCAATCAAATTTGTTTAATTTTTTCATATTTAGCCAACGAGAAATTATTACGCGCCTTTAGAAAAAACTTCGAAGTTAAGTTCGAGTTTGCCAGTAGAGAAGAATTTGCAATTAGTGTTTCGGAAACTTCATGTTCGAATGTCATAGAAAAATATAGTTAATATAAAGAGAAACTATCAGTAAGTTTATAAAACTTTTCATGCTTCTATATCTGAAACTAGCACAATAAGTATACATTTTATTTGCCGCTTCATATTTCTTCAGCATTTAAAATTGCCGAGTTTGAACTTCGAAAAGATTTAAAATTTTTATATCATCGAATACATCAAATATATCCTTATTTAGACAACAAGAAAATGAATGGCGCTTTTTCCTAAATTTTCGAACTTAAGTAAGAATTTTCGAACATAGAAAAATTTGTAAATTCAAATTACTGGAACATGGATATAAGTTCGTATATAAGAATAAAAACATATTACTATAGTCAACAAATTGGAAAACAGTTTTCAAGTATGTAACAATTTTCGAACTTTCAGTCAAAAATTAAAATAATAAAATACATTTAATGTGAAGCTACATTATTGGTCAAAATCATAAAATATCAATTCGATTGTCGTCGAAACTTAAATTCATTTAAGATTTTCTAGTTCGAATTTGGAAAACATATCAAATTCTACTTCAACCGATAAAACGTATGTAATTTGTAGATATTTAACCAATCAGAAACTAATTGGCAAGAACTTAAGTTCGAATTTTCGAACATACAAAAAATTTTATATATGTATGTAACGTACTGATAAAAAGGATTACAATATAATCGAAAAAAAAACTCAATTATTACATCGAAAAGCTTAAAAAATCGATAAGTATTCGAAAAATTAAAAAAAATATGTAATTCGATTAAGAAAGCCTTTTTTATTAACAACCAAGACAATTAGAAACTTTTGGCATGATTAAAATATTTTCGAACTTAAGTTCGAATTTACCAAAAATTTTAACCATGTAATATACTAATAAAAAGCATTACAATATAATGGATAAAAGCAAATTATTACATTGAAAACTTCAGAAAATCTATAAGCATTTGGAAAATTTTTGTAAAAAAATACATATGTTGTCCAATTATGGAAGGTTTTTTAACAACCAAGGTAATTAGAAACTTTTGACATATTTAAAAATTCTTCGAAATTAAGTTCGAATTTTCGAACATAATAAAAATGTGAACTTATGAAGCATCCTAATAAAAAGTATTAGAATATAACAAAAAAATTCAATTTCTTACTTCGAAAACTAAGAAATTCAAACTTTTTTATTATTCGCATAATGAGAAAAGATTTCGGACGAGTTTAAAATGTGTTTTCTGATTTTGGCTGAAATTTTTAACTTGAAAAACCTCAAATTAATTTTTTATTATTATTTCCCATAATTCTGCAAAATTGGAAAATAGTATAATTAGCCTGCCAAATCCTTTGGAACATTCAGCAATTAGTAGAAACAATGTCCATCCAATACGAGGGGCGAAACTAAACGATACCGTTAAACTTTTAACATTGTTAAGTTCAAAATTGGATTTGAATGAATTTTTGCTTGCAAATAGTTCAAATTACATACGAGCTTTATTTTAAGTATTGATGAAATTGAGCATTTATCTTTTTAGAATAATAACAAGCCTTCAATTGAACAGATACTGTCTTATCGCTCTTTGTCACTTAGTATTTAATGGCAATTACAAAATTGTTTTATCTGCTTGCCGGAGTAAATATTTAAATTAACAATTTTTATTTATGGCAGTTTTTTAACTTAATTGTACATTTCTATATCGGTGACGTGCAGCAACATGTCATAGCAAGAAATACCAGTTGCTTTCTAATAATAATAATACTCGTACTACATCTGTAATTAAATTTAAATCCAGATGTTGACATATAAAACAATATATCGACCCCTGTGCGCGATATTATCGTATGTTAAAAAAAAAAACTAAAATTTACAGGAGACCGTTTTTATTACTATTTGTATTGCTATTATATACTAGAAAACTGTTACATACGATAAAATGTGCATTGTATTATCTCCATAACTATTATATTTATCGCTATAATATTTTCTTAACAGATTAATTAATGAATTTAGAGCCGATTTGCATAAAAAACTCTATTTCATAAAAAGTGTAACACACGATAATTTCCCGCACAGGGGTCGATATGTTTACATACGTTAATATTAAAAAAGGAAATGAAATGAATAAAAATAAGAGTGCAACAGGTGTTGAAATTTTTCCGCTAATCTGTGATGTAAATTTTGAAATATAAAAGAATTCAAATACAAAATAGATGTTCAAAATCAGAATTAAGTATTTTGCAGAAATAAAGAGAATGGTGTGTGTGTGTGCATTTAAAACCCTTAACACTCGTTTAGCAAATTATCCGCCGAACAGATGTATCGTAAGTGGCGAAATTTTATTTAGTGAAATTCTTATTTTTTATTCAGTTTCAATTTTTTGCTCAAATTTAAATTGAACGAATCAGAATTTAGCAAAAAAAATATTTATATTTTACTTAAAATTTTTTTTCACGTCTTTAATATTTCGCCAAAAATTCTAAAATAAATAAATAAATTTTATTGAAAAAAGGATGGCTGCGAGGTGGCCAAACGACTTTAGCTCTGCGGCTGATAATACGATCGTCAAAAACAGGGCGCAAAACATCGAGTGTAGCTTCGGCTGTGTGGCACGTAGCGCCGTCCTGTTGAAACCAAATGTTGCCAATATCCTCCTCTTAAATTTTTGTGAAAAAAATTCGTTCAACATGGCCCAATGACGATCGCCATTGACTGTAACGGCCACTAATTGCTCATTTTCGAAGACAAATGGCCCAATTATGCCTCTGGACCAAAATCCGCACCAAACAGTGACTCGTTTTGGGTGCGTCGGCTTTTCAATGTATGCGTGCGGGTTTTCTGTGCCCCAAATGCGACAATTTTGCTTGTTTACATACCCGCCAAGATCAAAATGAGCTTCATCTGAAAAGATGATTTTTTTTTGTAAAATCGGCATCTTCTGTAAGTCGATCGCAGGCCCACTTAGCGAAGCGAAAACGCATTGGATGGTCAGTTGGCTTCAACTCCTGAACCAATTGGACTTTGTATGGCGTCATACCAAGGTCTTTATGCAAAATTCGTCTCAATGATGTTTCCGAAATGTTCAATTGTTGAGAACGACGGTGAATTGATGTTGATGGCGCTTCACGCACACTATCTGCCACAGCAGCAATATTATCGGAGGTACGCACATTGTTTTTGGCTTCTCACGCTTTGGTTTACCGATGAGGATGCCAGTTTCTTTCACTTTTTTCACGAGATAACGAACATACGGAGCTGACGGTGCTTCTCTTCTTCCGAAATCCGTACGCTATTTTCGCACACATTCTGCAACATTACCATGATTTTCAAAGTAATGTCGCAATATTTCCCAGCGTTGTGCAAGCGTATACACAACCATATTCGTTCAGCGGAAGGATAAAACTAATTATCTGTCAAATCAGACATGAGCTAAGTGTTACCTACCATTCACGAAATAAGCACTAGTTGAAAAAAAAACGTTAGATGGCGGACCCTTCACAATTATTGAGTTCAATATTTCATACAAAATTTCAATTTAATTATTGTTCAAGAAGTACGAAATTGCTACAAAATTTAGTAAAACTTGAAATACAACACTGTTCGCAAGTGTGTTTAGCGAGCAAAACTATCTACAGTGAGTGGCAAATGTTAAGAAAATATTGAACAAAAATACGTTAAAAGTATGGCGAGTAAAGTTGAGGGTAAGTTCATTAAATCTATTATTTATAAGAAAAAACAAATAAACCAATTTTTTTTTAAAATAAATAGTTTCAAAATTAAGAAGAAGAGAATGGGCTGGAATGAGGCAGCGCTTCTAGATATTTGGCCAAGCATAATGGATGGGATTCGTGGACACAGGAAAAATGGCCCTATCATGTTTTCTTTTTAAAATTATTAATCGAATTCTAGTCTTTTTGTGAATCCTATTCTAACCAGTTGAGGGAATCATTTTCATTAGAAGAAAAGCCTTTGTTCCTGTTTTAATTTTTGATTAAAATTTTATGTTTTTATTATTATTATTATTATTAATTATAAAATATTTTTATTTATGTAAATGCTTCCAATTCATTAACGGCATTGTATCCTGGTGCACCATCATCGCTATTATCGCCGCATTCTACGTCTCCTGAACCGAGTACGTCAACGCAACAGCTCGGCGTTTCTAGTATATAATATTAAATTCTTTTTTTAATTTGGAATTTATTTCCATTTTTTAATTTTCCAAAAAAAATTTAACGACCAGAATAAAAACAATTTTATTTTCTAACTTTCAAATGATTATTGAGTAAGAAAAATTTAGTGTATCTGAACAATAAAATAATTTTGTCAATAAGCCGAATATTGACTCAATTTAGAATTCATGTCTGAACACAGTATTAAACCTATTAAAATTAGTGAAAAAACAAGGATTTTTTTAAGAACAAGTATTCATGATTATTTTATTAAATCACATATGGGTGTTTCCAAAGTAACTGTTTTTACCGATTTTCGGAAGAACAGAATTCATAAAAACTTAATTAATTTCAAAACTTTTTTAGTATTAAAAACAATGATAATCATAAAGTTTCTTCTAACGGCCGTATAGCCAGACCTCACTGTAATCCATTTCAAAATGCACTCAAACTAAAACCGTCTTTTTTTATAAAGATATAGATTTAAATAAAACAATGTGTTGGCTAATAGTGTAGGAAACAAGTTTTATCTGCGCTTATTGGACATAAATTGTAATTACGAATAACAAATTCTAATTATGAAAAATCTCCAGTGATTGGTTTAATTTTAAATATTAATTAAATAAAACTGAATATATTTATTATGAAAGTATACAATCATTTTCTTTTTTTTCTTCATTATAATAAATAAATTAAGTCAAACAGAGTGTCTATTTATTTAAAATTAATTACAAAAATATATTTATATAAATATAAGAACAGATTAAACCCAAGAAATCTAGCACAGAGTTTGACTTTGGGCCAGATGGCGTTATCGTAACAAGAAAAAATGAATTAAATGAAATTAAAATTTTAATGGAATAAATAAGTCTGGGTTTTTGAATAAAATAAAAATACCACACAAAATATAAGAAAACAAAAATTAAAATATTGTGTGAAAAAAAAATTGTAGAAATTGATAAGGCAAATTAAACAAATTACCGCAAATAAAATTAAAACAAAAAAAAACGTTTTTATTTTCTGTTTTTAGTGGCAAAATCATAATTAACGAGGAACAAGGAAAGATATTTATTTTATATTTTTTTATTTTTTGATTTATAATCTGTTTTCGCTGTATGTTAATGATCTGCCAAGCAAACTTGCACATTGCGAAAATTAGATTGTACGCCGACGACGTGCAGCTTTATATAAGTTGCAACATTGGATCAGTCGACCGATGTGTGAAGAGTTTTAAATGAAGAATTGCATTGTATCTTTGAATGGGCTACCGCTAATGGTCTGTCGATAAATCCCACTAAATCAAAATGTTTGATCATTAAGAAAAATTTATTGAAACTTAATTATATCCCTGTCTTAATCTTAAATAGTAAATCGATTGTGACTGTAAATGTTGCTAAAAATCTGGGAATTTATTTTAACAGCACGCTCACTTGGTGGTCTAACCATATTAATTTTGCCTGTGGGTCGGGTTTTTTCTATGTTAAGAAATCTTTTCGGCAAAGTCATCATTGTACTCCTATCAATATTCGCATATTTCTTGCTAAAACATATTTAATGCCAATTTTACTGTGCGGGTGTGAACTTTTTGCCAGTTGTGACAGCATTAGCAAAAGAAAACTTAATGTAACTTTTAATAATATACGAGGGCGGATTGGTATTGAAGCTACCTAAGTAGGAAAAAAAACATTTTTTGCAAAAACCATTTATTTCTCAACATAGTCTCCTTTTAGCTCAATACACTTAGTAAGACGATATTCCAACTTTTTTATACCATCTGAATAATATGATTTTGGGAACCCCTCAAAATACGCGTTAATTTCGGTAATCACTTCTTCGTTTGAGATGAAAAAGTCACCAGGAGCTAAATCTGGACTATAAGGTTGATGATCAACCAATTCGAAGTGTATTTCACGTAATTCTAGCATCGCATCTAATGCTGTGTGAACCGAGGCGTTGTCTTGAAGAAAGAGCACTTTTTTCTTCTTTAAATGTGATCGTTTTTTCTTGATTGCATCAATCAATTGATCCAATAATGCACGATAGTTCTTTCCTGTGATTATGGATCCTTTTTCAAGATAAACGATGAGCAATATTCCGTGTGCATCCCAAAATACAGTGGCCATAACCGATTCCCAGCCGATTTCACTGTCTTCGCCTTCTTCGGAGCACTTCCACCAGCTTCCATCCATTTTTTCGATTGATTTTTGGTTTCACGGGTGTAGTGGTGGACACACGTTTCATCAACAGTTATTAATCGACGCCAAAAATCAACAGGATTACGCTCTATCATGTCCAAACACCGCTGTGAAGTGGTCTGTCGAACTCGTTTTTGTTCGACACTGAGCAAAGGCGGCACCCATCTTGCCGATAGCTTTTTCATATGCAAATGTTCATGCAAAATGTTGAACACACGTTCGTTCATTTTATATGTTTACCATTTCAACAATCTCACGTAACTTGACTCGGCGATCATTCATAACGATATCGAGGATTTTCTTGATATTTTCTTCAGTAACCACCTTTTTGGCCTTCCTGTTGATGGTATTGTTGCAGTGCTTGTTCGGCCGTGTTTAAATTCAGCAATCCAATATTTTACCATGTAATCTGACCGAGCAGACTCACCGTAATGTTTATCGAGCTTTTCTTTTGTCTCTTTCGCCGTTTTCCCTTTCAAATAATAGTGTTTAATCACTGCACGAAATTCATTTTTCCCCTTTTTTCAAGAAACACAAAAGTTTCTCACTTCAAACGACTACAACAAATAAACTAATCGATGAATTTGGTTGAAATTTTAACAGCTGACATTTGACAGATCGCAATTTATAAAAAAAAGTTTTTGTGTTTGTGCTGCCATCTAGCGCTAGGTAGCTTTAATGTCACTCCGCCCTCGTAGTTCGTTACGTATATTGTTTATGATGATTTAATCATGTTGCTTTGTACGTAAACAAACTTTACGGAATGTGTCTTGATGACTACTTGAAGGTACGGATATTAATCCTAATGTATTATGTAATACACACAGAGACAGATTTTTTAATCCCATTTTCTCCCTTGTTTACAAGCCGATTTCCTTTACCAAATGGTAGACATTGTTGAGCTTTAGTGACCCGACTAAATATTATTTAAATCGGTTTAGTATTAAAGGAATAAAAGGCTCCTGAAGTTGACACCACTACAAATGCTAAAAACCTACACGTACATTCACTACTTATGTAAGTATTGGTTCAAGTAAAAACATAATCCTGCAGATAATATTGGACTACGTGTTCCATTATAGCTAAAACGCATTAGACAACTCTGTGTACTCTGTGTTTAGAACGGTAAAAGCATTGACTGAGTTTAACTACTTTCTTGGAAAAATTTGAAGACTAATGGCGTTTTTTTTCTTTTTGCAATTAAATACTAATGTTTTATGTAAATATGCAAATAAAAATAATAGATATTAAATTTTCTAATTCAACTTGACAAGAAATTAAATAAAAGGTCTGGTTGGTCATTATTTCATTTTTTTATTATTTTTTTTTTTCAATTTATGTATATTTCCAACAACTGTGATATTTATAAGGTTGTTTTTGTTTTTGTTTTGAGTTATTTCCAAACATTATTTGAATACAAAATGCACTTGTCATTGTCACATCATTATAAAGTTCGAACAGACACAATTAATGCATTTTCAAGCACAAGCAGCCACCAGCCAACCAACCAACCAACAAATATAGACAAACAAACCAACAAACAAGTTTAACATGAGCACATTACAGTTTGTCGTTGTTGTTAATGGTAATGTTGCTGTTGCTGTTCTTAGTTCTTAACCATGGCTTTAAGTTTAAAGACAAGGTCTTCTTGAGCCACCACTTTTGTTTAACAAAAAAAAAAAACAAATACAAAAATAGTCATAAACATTCCAAATATTTTACAGGCTTTTTTTCTCTTTCTTTTTTTAGTCATAAAGCACGTTTTGATTGTTGAAATATTTGAGGACAAAGCATGAACAATAAAAAAAAAATAAAAATGATCTGGTAAAATATTTTCATGTTCATTATTAATTTAGTTTATAACGTGCAATTTTCTGCGCTTGAAATTTTGTAATAAATTGATAAAAATTAATTTGTCCACTTCTGTTTCCAGAAATACTTCTTCAAACTTAATCGGCTTTATTTAATGTGATTATTTTTGTAATCCAAAGTGATTATTATTTGGCTAAAAATCGAAAAGGTTTTCTTTTTTTAAGCTATTGCATAGCTTTTATCGCGGCCTTTGAGCGCGGCGACCGATTCAAGAAATTTAGTAACGAAAAAAACCTAACAATAAATTTGTTTCTTAAGTTTTTTGTTTTTTTTTTTTTAATCACGTGAGCGTGCATGAATGTAAGTATAAAA
This sequence comes from Gymnocheta viridis, assembly GCA_956483585.1. NCBI lineage: Eukaryota > Metazoa > Arthropoda > Insecta > Diptera > Tachinidae > Gymnocheta > Gymnocheta viridis. The sequence continues at coordinate 110,375,208 of OY101441.1, forward strand.
CAATTGAGCGTGAGGGAGCGTGAGAGAAAAAACTACGTCTTAAATCTACTAATGGCCGCACACTCACGTTAACTCACGCTCACTCACGTTAACTCATGCTCACTCACGCTCACTCAAGGTAACTCACACTCACTCAAGGTAACTCACACTCACTCAAGGTAACTCACACTCACTCACGTTCACTCACGCTCACTTACGTTAACTCACGCTCACTCACCCTCACAATTCGTAATCTAAATTCGTAGGTTTTTAAACGATATTAAGTTCTCATTTATTCAATAAAAGAAAAAAAAATGTTTTCTTATCGGTCACCACGCTCAAAATGTATAACTTCAATTAACTTCAATCTCAAAGAAAAAACTTTAATTAATGTCAAAGAAAAAAAAATACTGCATAAAAAAAATAAATAAATAATTATAATTGCCATAAGTTTTTAGAAAAAATGCTATGCAAAAGCTTTGCCGCGGCAGTCCCCGAGTGCCACACGTCTTTTTTTAATTCAAAAAGAATTGGACATGAGACAATATTCCAAAGGAATAAGAGAAAGGTAAAAACATCAATGAATTTCAAATTTATACGGCAGAACAGAAAAAAACGTTATTTTTCGAAAGCCGCTGCACTCCCATCATCAGTGTTTATGTGTGCTCGCATTTATCCACCACGTTTTAATGTGTTTTCAAAACTTTATATATACAAATTATGAACCGAAAAAGAATACGAAAATTATTGGTGTTTCGGAATGTATTACTAATTGTTTCTAAAGCAAACACAAATTCATCACGATCAAAAATCAAAATTTACCATCACCAAATTAACATAAAATTAACTCATTATTACACATTAATTTTTATTTTATTTGCCATTTTCCTTTCTTCATTATTTTGCATTTATTTTATTGCAATTCCCATTCAGTTGAAAGGTATTTTTTGGCTCCAGTTCATAACTGACTTTTACAATTTTTTTTTTTAAGAAATTTAAGAATATTTTGTAAATGCAAATTATTTTTATTAAGAAAATTATGTGGGAAGACTTTTTAATGATCAGACTAACAGAACGCAGAAGTACTGGGGGCAAATTACGGCATTCAATATCGAATGAAATCCCATACAAAATTTATAGAATTTGTATGGCAATGGATATCGAATGCCGTAATTCTTGTTTAAACGAGTGGCCAACATATCTTGTTTAAACGACTGAAATCCGATCGCGCTTTATACAGTCGATGCTATACGTCTACTTGCACTCCCCCATTACCATTCATTATGCTTCCTAAGTAACAAAATGTGTCAACATAACTTATAACGTATTCGTCTATCTTTAAATGCCTTTCAATATTATTGTTATTGAATGACATTGCGAAAATCTTCTTTGCATTAACCTCCAACCCAATATTCCTCAATAATGAGACGAGATTATTAATTTTATCCTGCATATCATGAAGTTTGTGAGAGAGGAGGCAGATGTCATCTGCAAAGTTTAAATTGTACGCCTTTACAAGCACTTGATTGTGCATGAGCGTAAGCAAGAAAAGACTTGCCTGTGCATGCATGCTAGTAAGAGAAAAGTTTCCAAACTTATTTTACATCTCATCCCACTGTGCAGCAGTCTTAGTTTATACAATTGCAACAAAATCAAATTTCCATAATAAATTTACGAAGTGTTAAAATATATTTCTTAATAGAAAACGATTATGCAAGATTGTACATCATTATGTTCTAGATATTTATGAATGCGAGATTTTTCTTAATGACTTTCGACGAACATATTCTATATTTTTATTGTTTTTTTTTTTGTTTCTGCTACTAACTGATAGCCTTTCACAACCTTTTTCTAATCTTTTGCAGTTGCCAGCTACTGTCTAAAAAGTAGAATAAACATCATCTTAATTTTTTATTTTATTATTTATTTTTAATTTTTTTTTATTTCTTCAATATTCTCATTTTTTAATGACTTTTTTCAAAAGAACATTAAGAAAAAAAAAGGAAAAATACTGTTAATTTGAAATAAAAATATACTTTAAGCTGATAAGAGCAAGAATATAAAAAATATATAAAAATATAACTATGAAACTAAAAAGAATAATGATGACTGCAGGAAAAAAAATCATTAAATAAAAATATCAAAATGATGATGTTGAACTTTGACACCCTTTACGAAAGCAACACAACACATATTGATATTGTCTTTGGTATAAAGTTGAAAAGATATTTTTGTGAAACAACAATTAAGAGATAAGAGAGTAAATGAAATTAATTTAGATTTTGATTTCACTTTATTGTGTCAGTTAAAATTTTGGAAAGGGACAAGATTAAAATTATTTATGATTTAGCAAAACAATATAAATTTTTGCTGCAGTTTCTTTTTCTTTCTTTTTATTTATTTATTCTGGTGGTGGTTAAGAAGTTAAGAAAAACGACAAACATGTTTTAGGATCCTACAAGAATTTGAAAAACATCGAGTTGAACTTATGAGCCATTGATACCTTAATTCAAAAAAAGACACAACGATGCTGGCAAGTTGTGTAGGAGCCGAGAAAAAGCATATCTTTCTGCCAGTAGTCTAAGTTCCACAAAACCCTGCAAACTCCTTTGAACCATTTTGTAGTTGTCAGGACACTGTGGAGCATTTTTCACGGTCTCTGTTTAAATGTGAGTTATTATTTCCACATTTAAAAAGTTACCAAATAAACTAGACGAGTCTATCAAGGTTTAGGGCACAATGGGAAGGGTCGCCTGGGAATGATCACGGGGGATTTCGTCTAAATAATAAAATGGTGTTACAGAACGCGCAAAAGTGATTCTAATGGATCAATTAAGGGCAGGAAGAGTTACCTGGATCTTCCAAGTACAAATTAGTGATGAAAGAGTGAAAGAGCCGTAGGACGTTCGGCAGATGTGGATGTTGACTCGATGAAGGTTGTTAAGATAGAGAGCGAAAAAAAGCAAAAAGCAAACTAGTTACGTGCAATTTGGTCTGACAATCTGCGGCGAAAAAAAAAACAAATTTAATTCTAGACCACGGTTATTAAATGCAGCGATGGAAGCTCCATATACTTAAAAATAGAATTCACTGCAATAATTCATGGCATATAAATATAAATAGACTTTGGTTCAAATAAATCTTACATTCGTGAAGTTGTTTGAACAGTCTCCGTTTCTGAATTTAGAAAACTCAGCAGCTTAGGAGGGAAAATTTAAAATTTTCCTGTCAAATATTTCTCTGCGAACAGAATAACTTGCAATTTACATATAAGTTTTGGCAAAACATCAATGTTGCGTGATACACCCAATTCGCCGTGAAGCGATATTTTTCGCCACAATTTCCTTTCGTTATCTCCAAATTTCCCAGTTACAAAAATGAAGCCGGGCATATTTGAGTCTAGGAAGTAAATTGGCTGTCCAATGATGAAATGTCAAGAATTGAGCTGTCATCCTTTGACATTTATTTATTAAAAAGCTGGGAAATTTTAACCCTGGAATGCTGCACTTTTGAAAAACGAATTTTATTTGTGAAAATTTACAATAAAAATGGTGAAATAGTTAAGTTCAGTATAGTTAGTGCGTGTAAAACAGTATGATTGAAAAGGCTTCAAATCTTGATTTTTAATCATACTATCCGACAATGATAAATCAATTTCAAAAGGAGGATGGTGAATGTCCACAGGATGCATCGCAGGCAATGTATTACGAAGACAAAATTCCATGGGATAGTAAGGCCAGTGTTTGAACTGAATTTTGGAAAAACATCCGGACCGGAAGTTCTTCTCTTCAACCGTTTTGCGAAGTACTGGAAAAACATTGCAGCTAGCAACTTTACAAAAGGGACTTTGGACGAAGAAGATCTACAGCATTTAACATCATCGCAGCTAAAATACGTAAAGAATTTGCGGACTACAAAGAGTTGCTTCAGTTAACACTTAATTTTTTTGGAGAGCATGTACCAGATTTTACTCAATTTCGTTTATCTGGTGCAACATCACATGCACGATTTATGTCAAAGTGTATTTATTGCTTGAATTTTTTTTGTTTCGCGAGCAATTCAAAATTACAGCACCAAAATTGAAAAGTCTTCGTAGTATTTGTCTATGTCTAATAGTTATTTATGTTCCTTATTGCTTCCGATGTGTAAATGCTATTGAAGCGCCAAAGCAAGACCTTGATTTTTCACAAAACGTTGTTTCTTATTTCGACATAAAAAAATTCCACCGCCTTGTTGCAAAAACTAAGGAAACATTTGTGGTATTTAGCAGAAGTGGTTGGCGTTTTATTTGTTCACGAAAGTATCCCGTTGAAAGTAAAAAATAAAATGGTAAAAAAACTTGACATCCATAATGAAGACGAAGACAAAAATGATGAAGAAGTCTCGAAGAGAAATGTTGTAACAATCGAAGAAATTCTTGCTTACAGTGCAAAAGATTTTTGCGACCAGTATATATATACATTCCCGTCGTTGCTATATGGAGCATGGGGCCTCAAGAAACACATGACAACGTGTGATTTATCATCGGCAAGTAATTTTATTTCTCCGCAACTTCTGTTCATGGCAGCACCTTCGACGCCAATTTATCGCCTCCGTGTGTGTGCTGGTCTTCCAATTCAATGGTTACCCTGAGGATTCCAGTCGATGGCATTGTTGGAGATATCACTAGCTGGTTTACGTAGAAGGTGGCCGATCCAGTTCCACTTGCGTTTCTTCATTTCTGTTGCAAGTGGCAGTTAATTAGTTTCGCTCCACAATCTGACGTGCGGGACTACATTTGGGCAGAGAATACACTTGTAGCTTTTAGATGTCTCGGGATGCAGCATTCCATGTTTGACAGCCATAGATTGGGATTTACTTCACGTTTGCGTGGAATCTTTTAAGCTTAACTCCACGAGAAAGAGTTCGAGAGATTCAGGCGGATTTCAGCTTACCAAAGGATTGTCTGGCATTTGTGACGCGGTTATAAATGTCCGCCTTGGAGCCACCAGTCTTTGTTATATGCAACTCAAGCAATTGAAGGAGTCGACATCGTTCAGTTCAAGGTTTTTAATGCAGAATTTTGCATGTTTTAGTTTCGCTAATATTTAGCTTCAGACCTTCCTCTTTTGTAATATTTGCTGGTTTTTTGAAGCTTGGCTGTCATCTGGTTGAATCTGTGTATCATAACACAAATATCGTTTGCGTAATCTTAGTCGCTTAAGCTTCCGTTCAGACCCCATTTTATAGCTTTGCCATACTTCATTGTCCGAGCTGTGTCCGAGAACAATGTTGAAGAAAAGTGACGATAATACACAACCTTGGCGCACTCCAGCACCAACTAAAATTTGTTTGCTTAATTTCCTTTCATGCTGGATACGGAAAGTTTTTTGTTTTGTTTTACGAGAAGTAAAGGCAATTAGTATGCCTACCAACCCGTAGGTGTGTTACCTTCTTTGGGAAAAGGGATAGTGAGAGAGAACAGATGATGAAAGTGAGAAAGCTTAATTTTTACAACTCTGATATTGCGCGTTGTGTTAGTTTGTAGATCAGTGTTGCTGCGCCGCTGATGTCAAGTGGGCGCATTAAATGTGTTTTAAGCTGTTGAACCCACGTTCTAAGACATTATTTGCTTTGCAGTCAATGCGCTAAGTACTTCAACCAACAGCACAGCATTATCATATAGTCTTTTAATAACAGAAATGAGTTTCGCTGGATGACGTTGTGTTTAGTGTGTCAAATGCTTTTTCAAAGTCTACAAAACAAAGATATAGTTTGTGCCGATCGCTACCTTTGCAACTGTCAAAAACGTTAAACAAATTCGTACAGATAACACCCGCCACTCAACAAGTGCATGAAAGAGAGAGAGAGAGAGCCCAGCCCCCTCGTTCTACAAATTTCAATACAAAAAAAAAGAAAGACCAACAAAGTGCCCCCCACCATCATGCTCTAGTCAAACATTGTCATTCATCCCACGACGTGTAACTAAACACTAGAAATGTTAACAACATGCTGACTTGGTTACATGATTCCATTGCTAAATTATGTACAGGGTGACGCAAAATAATTCACTCGCTCAAAATGTATTATAATTTTTGCAAATGGCGTCGTGCCTCAATTATATTCGGCATTTGTGAAATAGACAGCTGCAGTATACAAACGGATAACAAAAAAATTTTAATGCAACAGCTATCCTGAGGCAAACTTTGGATGGAACCAGCTACTAGATGGTTCGATTAGTCTTTCGCCCTTATACTCAAGTCTGATAGTCGATTTGCACGTCCGAATTTTTTCGGTGTTCCATCAGGGTTTCCCCTGACTTCAAACTCATTAAGTAGAGTTCACCATCTTGGCGGATCCTATCTTTTCCAATTAACAGAAAATTTGTTAAGTTCCCCATAAAGATTTCCGCCACACAATATAATTTTTTTTTATTTAGTAAAAATCTGATTCAAAAACAAAATTGCATGATTAATTTTGCGCCACCTTGTACGTACTTGCATGCATACCTTATTTTCACTCTATTTGTTTTGTTTGCACAGATTTTCAAACGAACAAACAAACAAACAAACAAACCCACCAAAACGAAGAACCCAATCAAGCTGAAGAATTGAACTCGAATGTAAAAGTAAAACATAAAACTAATTCAGCCTTAAACATAAAAAATATATGGGAGTGCAACCGACAACGACACAGTTACACGCAATACGCACACACACACACATTCACACATTTGATCGGTTTGTTATTTTTGTGGTATAATGAGATGAGAATGTTGAACACTCCATCGATATGGTGGAGACTCCCGTTTTTAGATGTTTCGAATGTTGACAAACTCATTTAGCAAATGAAAACAAATCCATAAATGAAGTTTTCAACAAGAAGAATTTATACTTCCTAAGAAGCACAACCTCAACAACAACAACAACAAATAATAAAAAAGAAAATATTTTTGTAATAAATAGTTAACAACAGCAACAAGAACAACAACAACTTGTTTTACAAATGACAACAACAACAGCAACATAAATGCAAGCTTATTACAAGAATTAAGAATTGTCGACATTAAGAAGAACCAGGAAGCCATCCAGTTCGCAGACATGATGGAAACATTTACAATGTTTAACATTGTACATATTTCTACTTCTCTTTACAGTGCGAGAAGTAGAGGCGCTGAAAAAAGCCAAAAGATGATACTATTTTTATTTTATAGCAGACTATTTGTAATTGATCTGGAGATTTTAGAAGCAGACCAGACTCTAGATACATTAACATTACATTACATTAACATTATTAACATTTCGTAGGGAGCAGACGCGGATCATGTCTAAAAAGATTTTAGGGAAATTTTAAAGTTAGTAAACAGTAAAAGTATGAAAGCAAACATGTCTAAGGAACACCATAGAATTGAGGGGTATAGATGGAAAGGCAGCAATCTCCACATTTACAGTTTTCGTAATAAATAGTAAAAGCCTCTAGCTCAAAGTAGTCGTACATGGATATTTATTTATTCCAAGTTTTGCTATTTAGTAAATAAGAATATGATGAAGATATGACGCAGAATATGATGAAGAAATGACGCAAGTTTAAACCAAATCGATACAGCGATTTGCTGGCAATTGTAATAAGAAAATTGGAGATTGCTGTGTTTGCTCTAATCAAATGGACATTGCAGCTTTTGAATTAACCGAATATACGAGGGCGAATTGATATTGAAAACATAAAAAACATTTTTTTTTTGTTGCAAAAACCTCCTTTTAGCTCAGTACACTTAGTAAGACGATATTCCAACTTTTTTATACCATCTGAATAATACGATTTTGGGAACCCCTCAAAATACGCGTTAATTTCGCTTCTTCACTTCTTCGTTTGAGATGAATCTTTTTCCTGCGAGCCATTTTTTCAAGTTTGGAAACAGGAAAAAGTCACTCGGAGCTAAATCTGGGCTATAAGGTTGATGATCAACCAATTCGAAGTGTATTTCACGTAATTTTAGCATCGTATCTAATGCTGTGTGAACCGGTGCGTTGTCTTAAAGAAAGAGCACTTTTTCTTCTTTAAATGTGGTCGTTTTTTCTTGATGGGATCAATCAATTGATCCAATAATGCACGATAATACTTTCCTGTGATTGTGGATCCTTTTTCAAGACCATCGATGAGCAGTATTCCGTGTCCATCCCAAAATACAGTGGCCATAATCTTGCCAGCCGATTTCACTGTCTTCGCCTTCTTCGGAGCACTTCCACCAGCTTCCAGCCATTGTTTCGATTGATTTTTAGTTTCACGGGTGTAGTGGTGCACACACGTTTCATCAACAGATATTAATTGACGCCAGATATTTCATCTCGGCGGGTGCGTTGACAAGCGAAGCTGTCGCATTTAGCTTCGCTTGTCAACGCACCCGCCGAGATGAAAATTATCCTCATAACTAAAGACGATTTTTCGATGAAATTCCGGAACAGTTTGAAGCATTTCAAGGACCCAGTCAGTAAATACACGACGTTATTGAAGATCATTAAGAGTGAGTTCTTGTGTTGGCTGAACTTTAAAAGCCTTTATGCTAAATATGATACAGTGTCGTTTGCGGAATGTCCAATTCCGAAGATCGTCTAGAAATGGGGAAGCCTGGGAACAAATTACGGTATTCGATGTCGAACGAAATTTCCATATAAATTCCAATAATTTTGTATGGCATTTCATTCGATATCGAATGCGGTAATTTGCCCCCTGGGTTTTCCTTAACACTATGGGCTGCAACAACAATATTCTCAGTTATTATTTCGGAACGTACATGAGTTCGATTCTTCTTATCACTAATTTCTTCCAAAAGCACAAAATTTTCCACCAATTTGACAATTGTTGGCCCGAGAAGGTGCTTCACGACGAACCAAAAATGCTTTAATTTTGCAAACTGGTATCGCAAATTTTTCACAATTTTTAATGCGAATTTTAACAATTTTAATGCGTTGTTGAAGCGTTTATCGTTCCATTATTATTAGTGGTGTAGTTTTAATTTGTCATATTGTCCAGTGGTTACAGGTTGAGTCATGACAATTCTTAAAATGCCGGGCTAATGAAAATAAAGGGTCTGCAGCGGAATTTTCTGCATCTCAATACGATTTTGGGCTGGAGAATGTAATTTTTAGGGGTTCTATTTCACAGAAGTTGGCCACCATCAAGCTTAAACGTTGACAGCAGACAACTACTTATAAATAAATAAAAAATTATACTTTTTATGAGAACAGCCTGCGCATACAACAGCACTCCTTGCAGTATGTTGAACGCACTCGCAATTAGCGTGCGCCATAACCTTCCGCCATTGGCCAACATTGAATCCACATTCATAGCCGCCACAAAGAGGCTTAATCATGTTAAGTATTCCTTGACAATTAAGTCCATTCCAAGTAGCGGGCCAGAAGACACTCCTCATGCAATCCATCAGCATAAAGCATTCCAACTTTGTTGGCATTTCCTTTGCTGCAAAACTTTACAATTATTTTTCTCGCTGTGCACTCATGTTTAAATGTTGCATGCCTACACCATAATGAATTCTGTTCAAAATTTAGTTTTTTTCCTTGCAACCAACTCGGCAACAGCAGAAAAAATGTAACAAAACAAAACTCCATATTTGTATTGATTTAACTATTTATATATTTTTAGTCATGAGTACCACCGAGCCGCACCGCGCCACGCCGCTCCACTCTGCTCCCGTTTGTTGTCTTGTAGTTATTTTATTTTATTATATTTTACTTATTTTATTCAATTCTGTTTAAATAAGAATTTTTTTCCTTTACAACTGCCAACAGCAACAACAAAAAAAAATAAATAAATAAAAAAATTTAAAAGATACAAATGAAATTAAATTAAAAAATAAAACATTCTTGTAGGTATATCATCATCATCATCGTTATCATTATCATCATCATCATTGTCGTCATCATCATCAGTAGCGGCAGCGGTAGTGCAAATTGCAGTAGTAAAGTGAAGTCAATGTGACAGTGACGCGCCCGGCATTTAGATTCATTTTAAACATGCATTAAATACTAACTATTCGAAATTTTGTTGTAGTTGCTTTTTTTTGCAGATTTTTATATTTTTTATTAGTGCTGTTGAGTTTTGTACAAATTTGGAGGGGTACCTTTGGAAATGGTTCTTAGATTAAGAAGTTTATGAGTATTTATCTGAGGTTCAGCGAATTGATCAAAGCTAAAATCTTTCGTTTTCTATGATCTAGGATAAGAGATAATCATGGACTCTGCAATATTAAAACTGGAATGCAAATTAAGCCAAGAACTGGTAAAGTCTCTTTACAAACGAATTACAAAAAGAAGAACGATTTATTCAACATTGTTGAGTTTTTTTCAAACTTTCTTTTGTATAATAATTTTTATGAATACTAAATATTTTTGTTATATTCAAATATATAAAATAAATATATTTCACTATCTAAATCGTTTGTTTGTGAATCTTTCTCAAATGCGTTTTTTAAATAAATATTTATTATGTTGAAAGTTACATCGGTGTATTTTTATTAAGCTTTCGCGTTAATAGATCTTTATTTTAAGTTTTTGTTTCAATATCTATAAAAAAAGCATAAATTGCTCAATGTTAAAAAACCGGCATCTCAAAAAATCTCAGAATCCCGAAAGCATCCCAAGATTTGCGAAAACCAGTCCCGATTGGCATCCGAAATGTACATATAAAAGGTGGGCCAAAAGAGTCATGCGATGTTGTTTGGCTCTCAATTTTTTTCTAAATAAAAAACTTCGATTCTGTTTTTTTGAACATTTAGAATTTTATTGGTCAAGTCGAGCATATGATATCGGCCAAATGGGCGCCGTTACAATTGATTGCTATACGGGCTCGTTTTATGGCATTTTTCATCACTTCGACGAGAACTTCCGGCGACAGATTCTCGCATTCGTGCCGAATGTTATCCTTAAGGGCTTCCAGGGTCTCGGGCTTGTTTATGTAAGCGCGGGACTTCCAAAAACCCCACAAAAAAAATCAGGAACGGTTAAATCGGGCGATCCTGCGGGCCAGTGTAAATCGCCAAAACGAGAGATGTGGTGACCCGGGAACGCCGCCTTCAGAATATCGGTTGTGGCTCGCGCAGTGACACACTGTTCCATCCTGTTGGAACCACATGTCCTCCACTCCTGATTCGTTCAATTGCGGCAGAAAAAACTCAGCTAACATGGCCCTATAGCGCGCACCGCCCACTGTTGTCGTTTTACTAGCGGCGTCCTCGAAAAAAAAAGTCCGATGACTCCTCCAGCGTGAACAGCGTATCTTGCAGTCACTTTGAACGCGTGTAACGGCTCCTCGTGCATCACTCGTGGCTTTTCGGCGCCCCAGAAGCGAGTTTTGCTTGCTCACGTACCCGCTGAGGCGGAAATGAGCCTCATCGCTCATTATGATTTTGGTTGAAAAATCGTCCTCGAGATTGAGGATGGCTTGGGCGTAGGTTACAAGCGTTTGGCTGTCGACAGGCAGCAGCTTATGCACGCACTGGACTCTGTACGAGAACATGCGCAGGTCTTTGACCGAAAATCGCCTTAGGGACGACCGGCTGATTGCGAGGCACGTTGCCTCGTCGATGTTTCTGGCGACAGCTCCACGACATCGGCAACAGCGGCGGGATTCTCGGCGTTCCGGGCCGGCCACTATTGGCAGCTTCTCGTGTGGTCCTACACTCTTCAAGGTTAGTGGCCAAACGACGCAGTGTTTGTGCAGTCGGTGCCGGACGACCGGGGATTCGGCGACAGAATTCGCGCTGCGCCAACACCACAGACGAATTGTTACGCAAAAAAATAGACACGATTATTCCGCGTTCTTGGGGAGTGTATCAATCCATGGCTTGGTCACTTGCATTCCACATCTGTCTAGTTCACAAATGTCAAAACAGATTTGAGCGCCATTTGGTTTCTTTTGGCCCAACTTTTATACATATATTGTTTGCTGGGAGTTTAGTTATTGACTGTCAAAAAAATCTATATAACTTTTACATTGTTGTTTTGACAGTCAGTAACAAATTTCCAAGCAACTCTCAGCACCTGACTGATAATAATTGTAACATGGTTACAATTCCATTTTAAAGTTTACTATTCTTAATTTAATCTTTACTATTCTCATTTTGAAACTAAAATGTTATAGATTCAATTATTCGTTATCCGTTCAAAATCGTTATACAAAATACACAACTCTTATTTTCGTTCAGTTTGCCACTTGGCTAAAGTGTCGCCTTTACAAAATAACAACAACAAAAACAGCTACAACAACAACAAAAAACCGATAAAACAACAACAAATAGAAACAACATATTAGTGAAATGCTCTTAAATCAAATACAACATCTAAATATGTATACATGTGTACATAAATATTCGTATGTCTGTCTGTCTATCTGTCCGTCTGTCTTTCGGTGTGTACGATTACAATGTTTATATAAAAAAGCTCTAAGCAATATTTATTGTTGTTTTATTTATGTAGACACTGCCAGAAAAACAAACAATAACAACAAATTCAACATAAAAATGCATGTGCAAAATTACTGGCGAACATACACACGAGGGCGGTTTCAGAATTACTCAAACTATTTAAGCAAACAAACAAAATCTGAGCGTATTGTTGGCAGAAGTAGTATTGGCACGTTGACTACAAACCAAATGATGTCTGAGAACGTGGATTGGAGTCCAGTTTTAGGAAGTCATAACATCCTGCATTTTTCCGATGTGCCTTAGGGCCATTATTACGAGGGCGGAACAATTAGGGTTGTCACAGAATCCAATGTTGTCGGAATTGGATTTGAAAAGGCGACAAGAAAATAATTTGTATGATGAATTTCAATGTTATGGGTTTTATGTTCACACAAAAGTATTTTTGTCGTATTTTCAAATCCCATTCCGACAACATTGGATTCTGTGCCAATCCCGAATAAGTCCGTGACTTTTTGAACGAAACAGTTTTTTTTTGCAAAACAAATATTTATTTTTCAACATAATCTCCTTTTAACTCCATACACTTTAGTTGAACGTTTCTCCAGTTTTTGTATCCCTTCCAAAAAATAGGATTTTCGAGGTTCTTAAAATAGGCAATAATTTCATCGTTGGAGCTAAATCTCTTTCCGCGGAGCCATTTCTTTAGGTTTAAAAATAGGAAGTAGTCACTAGGGGCTAAATCCGGAGAATGTGGCGGATGAGGTACCAATTCGTAGTTCAATTCATTGAGTTTTGCCACTGAGACTGCACACGTGCGCACCCGTGCATTATCTTGATGAAAAAGAACTTTCTTCTTGGCCATATGGGGTCGTTTTCTTTTAAAATCCTCATTACATCGGTCTACTAAGTTGGCATAATATTCGTCGTTTATTGATTTTTCGTTTTGAAGGTAATCGATGTGGATTTTCCCGCGTGCATCCATCCCAAAAAACTGTTGCCATCGCCTTATTGGCCAACAAACTTACCTTGGCCTTCTTCGGAGCAGGTTCACCCGGAGAAACCTATTGTTTAGACAGCTGCTTAGTCTCCGGAGTACAGTAATGGATCCATGTTTCATCCACAGTTACAAAGCTCCGCAAAATCTGATTGGGATTCCGGTTAAACAACTCCAAACAATCCTAGGAAGTTGTCACACGTTTACGTTTATGGTCAATTGAGAGCAAACGCGGCACCCATTTTGCAGAGAAATTTCTTAAGCCCAGCTGTTCACCTAAAAGCGAAACCACCCTGCCATATGAAATGCCTTTGGCATCAATAATCGCACGCACTTTTAGTCTTCGATCGGCCAACACCATATCATGGATATTTTTCGACATTTTCCGGTGTACTGACCTCAATTGGCCGTCCAGAACGTTCAGCGTCATTTGTACTTTGTTTGATTATAATTTTTGATTAAATGAAAGAGAATGGATCTTATATTGATAAATGTTTTATTTAATGTCGGCAATTATGTATAGAATACAATATCAGATAAATGTCCGCCTCTGTTAGGATCACAAATGCGAGCCCTTTTGAGCACATTTTTCATTACATTCTCACACATTTCACGCGGCATTTCATTAATTTCATCACGAATATTTTGTTTGAGTTGCTCAAGCGTTTCTGGTTTGTTTGCTTTTCAGATATCCCCACAAAAAGAAGTCCGGAGCAATCAAATCAGGCGATCGTGGAGGCCAATCAACATCAGCATTTCTTCAAATAACTTGTTGTTTCATCCTGACTGTATGTGATGTGCCACCGTCTTGTTGATACCACATGTTAATCAAGCCCAAAGCATGCAGTTGTGGCGTTGAAAAGTTTTCAATCACATCACGATATCGCTTCCCATTCACAGTTACCGTTACGCCGTTTTCATTTTCAAAGAGGTCAGGTCCAATGATTCCTCCAGACCAAATTGCACACCAGCCTGTCAGACTGTTTAAATGAATGCAAGGGTGACTGATGAATAATTTGAGGGTTTTCCATTGCCCAGAACCGACGATTCTGTTTATTCACACTTCCCTTCAAATGAAAATGTGCGTTGTCACTCATTATGATTTTTCCATGAAAATCGCGGTTGTCATGGGTGAGCTGTAACATCCTATTAGCACAAGTACGGCGGCGTAAATGGTCTTGTGGAAGAAGCTCTTGTGTCAAATGAATCTTAAATGGAAACAAATACAAATCCTTGTGCTAAATTGTGGCTAAAGTTGTTCTCTGAAGACCAAGCTCCTGAGCGCGGCGTCGAATCGAGCTTATTGGATTGTTTTGAACACTTTCTTGAGCACCAGTAATGTTTTCAGCCGATCTTGGAGTACGTTGTGGTCCATGCTTGAGCCTATCACCTACAAACCCTCTTTCTTCGAAATCATTCACTACACGATAAATAGTACGTTTTGTTGTCACGTTGTTTCCCAAAAATTTCACGTAACTTTCGTCACAGTAATCGATGATTGATGTTGATAAAATGTTTTAACACTTAAAACACGTTGATTTATGGAATATTTTTCCATAACAAATTTGCCACGTGTCTACTTCACGACTACCAAATATGAACTGTCAAGACTAATGTTTACTAAAATGGCGGCTAAACAAAGTAATATGCCTTCCCGGGGGACACCCTGTACTTTTTAACAGACGGCGGACCAAACTAATAGATACTCTCAAGAAATATGTAACAGATAAGCATGATATGTGATTATTCTTGGATCCTATGGCGTCTAATTTGATTCATATTATGATCAATCATGTTTATTTCTTTGCGTGCAATTGATTTTTTTTCTCTCTGTCTCTCTCTCTCTCTTTACTTTGGGCAAACTTTTTCTCCATCGCTATTTTAAAATGTCGGATCCTACCTTCATCTATATTGACCATAACTCTGTCATCCCCGAAATTTTAGCTCATGCGCAATGATCAGCACATTTAAAATACTCTGGAGTTTATGACGACTAGTGCACAAGATTTTTGTAGACAATGTTCTACCACGGTTTTCTGCGTTTGCCTTTCTGTTGTGAACATCTTTATTGGTCAACCGGCAGGATGCTTATCATCAATTTTTGTACGCCCCTTTTAAAAACACATATAATTGTTGTAAATGAGGAAACAAAACTGTCTTAGTTTGGCCAAATAAATAGAAAATGGTACATTGAAATTAGTTTTCTTTTTTCTTTGCACAACTGCCATTCATTTTCATATCATAAGTATTAAATAGCTGGTGAATGAGTTGCTTCTGTTACCGCCCTCGTATAAAGGTGTGTATGTTTGTTTGTTTAAGTGTTTACTACTTGCATTCATGTAACAACAACAACAGCAATTTTACAAGGAGTGTATTGTTTTTGTAATTTGCATCCAAATGTCAATATACCAAACAGCCAACCAACCAACCGTCCGTCCGTCCGTCAGCAGCAAACGAAGCCAAAAGACAATAAGAAAAAATGAATAATCGAAATTGAAAAAAAGTAAATGAGAAATTGTTGTTTTACGAGTATTTTTAGAATTTATCGATGAAATAAATATAAAATAAAGTAAAAATTAAGTTAGAACTATTTAAGCTGCAGCCCAGTAATCAGAAGCATTAAATCAAATCGTACACAATGATCATGAGTTTAAAATTAATTTTGTGACTCCAGTGTTGTTGGTTTTTAAAGATCTATTAATTAAAGGTAACAGACTGACCCCAATGTTGTTTTTAATTATACATGTGGATATAATTTTTATTAATACAATTGCAGACTTATTAATCAATTAAGATGCCGGTTTTTTTTTGTAAATGCAAAAGAAAATTTCATTGGAACATATTCATATTGAAAACTGTAATAAATTAGAGTTATTCAGGATTGTCACAGACTCCAATCTTGATTGCAACTACTTTAATTGCAATCAAATCCAGCAATTGCTATCAAAATTTAATGAGAGTTGAAATTTTCGTTTTCTTCAAATGAAACTCCTTCGTCTAAAAATAAAGCTGACTCGGATAATTGTGAATTGCCAGTAATGTCCATTTTTATTGGAAACCGCTAGATTTCATAATAGACCAGTGATAAAAGACCAAAAAAAAAGAAGACCTGTGTCTCCCAGTTTTGTCTAAAGTCATGCACTTTTTTTATGGACCCCCAAAGATTTGGGGCCTCGATGTCATATAAAAAAATTTCGGGAAATTTTTCACTTTTGCGGCTACCTGAGCGCTACCTAAACGGTATTAAGAATCATTTCTAGGAAGTTCATATGTTCCAAAAAGTTGTTTATTGATATCTTAGGTACATTTTTGTAGTTGATTGTTTTCTTGAATTTTTAACGGTTTGCTACCTATGGACCTGAACAGTGGAAAAAAGGTAAAAATAAATCGAATTTTTTTGTAAATTTTTTGCGATTTTCATTTTGAAGATGAATATTTTTGGATTTTATATGTTCACAATTTTTGTTCTTTACGACAAGATTTACAACTTTGCCTCAGAGAGTAAATCAAGTATTGCAAGATATGAGCCTGAGAAAATAATCAGTATTTTTCAAAAATTACACGGAGGCCCCAAATTTTTGGGGCCCCATAAAAAAAGTGCATGATTTTGGGAAAAACTGGTAGACACGGGTCTTCTTTTTTTTGGTCCTTTATCACGTAGTGGTGTCCGTATATGGTTATTTCGCTATGACTTAAAAAATCACACACAGTATGATTATGAAACAAATGTTGTATGTAAATCTGTTTCATAAACCTCTAATAAATATTTTATACGAGCAATTTATAATGAATAAGGCACTAAAAGTTTAATCATAAACCAGACCAGACTGAGCTATTGATTTAATATTTTTAAAGTTACCAGGTATAGTTTTATGTAATGTTTAAAACATTAAAATTTTTATTGATATAGCAAAAAATATTTTAAGTTTAGCTGTCGTTTTAAGTTTCCTACATGTCGCTAATAGTTGTAAGTATCTACTTTTTGTACCTGAATGAATTTAAAAACAAATATGTACTCGTAGAAAGTTATTATTTTGTTTCAATAAATATTATATTTTTTCTAATATATGCATCGGCTTTCATCAAAATTTAACTTAGCGTTTGGGAACAGCGCGTTTGGGAATAGCGGGTTTTGGTTATGAATATCTATTAACGCCATGATTAAGGGCGTTTCGAGAAGGTGAATAGCGCGGTTTGGCTATATAAAGTTGAAAGCGCTGACTAAAGTAGGTAGGTATATGTTTAAACTGGCGAACGAATTTCGACCACTAAGCGTACTCTAATATACATAAATATACATACATACATACGTATATATTTGTATCAATACATTTACAATAAATATGTATGTATGTGTGTACATTTTATTTTAGATATACATACATACAAATTCATATGTACATACCCTGCAACAAATTTCAATAGTGAAACTGTACTGACTTACTATTGACACAGTCAGCGGTACTAGTGAATTATAATAGCCCAGACAATGCTATTTACTATAGACATTTAACATGTGCGTGTCATTGAAAATCCACTACTGACATTGGTACTATTGACTAGGTAGTTCTTTTGGGACCATATGTAGATATTGGAACTAGTGATTCACTAGTACGTTTTAGTAATTCTAGTCTACAATTCGGATACTTTTCTGAAATAGATGTCAATAAAAATGGAAATTTTATTAAATTTTGGAGTTTAATTAAAAAAAAATAAAAGACTAAAAGGAGCTAATTTATACCAGTCGTTTTAAAAATATACATATGTATATAGGTACTAAAAATGAGGTACTAAATCATTTCAGCCTTTTTAAAGTTTTCTTATAGTGACAATGACGCCAAATAGTCACCAAAATAGTAGACAGAAGTGGTGACTTGGGGACACATGACCCCAGGTTTCCTTCAAGGTACTTACCTACATTACAGTTAATAAATACATATGTATGTATGTATCTGCATACAAACATATAGATATATGTACATACATATGTAAGCATATGTGTACATATGTACATACACAAGTATAGATACAACATACTTATGTATATATGCAAGTATGTACATAAGTATGTATGTATGTACTTATGTATGTATCCATAATAAATGCACAACAGATAAAATAAAAAAAAGGATATACCTACAAACATAAAAAGTGTTAATGAACTGCCTGAAACGATGACGCTGATCCAACGATGAAACCGGCAACAACAAAAACACATGGAAGATTTTTTGCACTGTAGTTGTTGGAGCCGATGGGGAGGGAATGGAAATGCGGAAATATGAAAAAGTTTGATATGGTAATCGAACGGTCATAAAGAAAACAAAAACAACAGCAACAACAACAAAAATAATTAAAAGAAAAAATCAAACAAGTATGAAGATGACAGCATAAAACACTCAGGCACACACGCACACACGCGCCTAACCAAACGCACATTTTTACACATGGAGAAGTCGTTATTATTTTTTTCTTTCTTATGCAAAGGCAAATGTTTGTTGTTTGGAGTCGACCAAACAAACGCAAACAAGAAAAAATAGCCATGTCCCAGTTGACCAAAAATTTAAATATCGGCAAATGTTTGCTAAAGCGAAGAATTTTCGAGACAAAAAAACCTGGGGACAAGTGTCTCTAAGTCACCACTTTTGCTTACTATTTTGGTGACTGTTTGCAGACATTGTCAAAAAACCCTCTACATTTTTATTACACTTGCATTTGCTAAGGAAATTAAGATTGTGAAGGCGGCAGATGACAGATAATATGTCGGCGGCACGATGGTTTTTATTATACGATTACTTTTTCAAATGTGCTATAAAAATTATTCACAATACTTTTTTTTATATTCTTAATTTGCGAATGTACATAAAAACCCCCATTTTCAAAATCAATTATTTTTGTATTAGTGTTTTTATGAATTTTTTATTTTCTTTAAACATATTTTTAATGAAATATTTGTTCAATTCACAAGCTTGAGTTATCGTCGTATGTGTTGTGTAATCGTCTAATTATACAGTATTGTATTTTTGTTGTTGGTAATTTTCATACAAAAGAGTGTTATAATTATACGTTTGAATTTTATATGTTTTATAAATGGTTGCATTAAGGACAGTTACGGCAAAATTCTATTTGTAAAGCTAAGTTTAGACGATATGTTGAATCAGCATATTTATGCTGAAAAATTTGTTAAAAATCACCTACATTGCAAAAAACGCGAAATTCCGCCAAAAGTTGCAAAATTTAGAAGAAGTCGTAAAATCTTCTAAAACGAGCTACAAGTGCAAGGAATGTGGAAAACTCGCAAAAAACTAAAAAAATGGCGAAAATTCGCTATAACTTCCAATCATTGGGAAAATTGAAATGTTTAATATCAATTAAAAGTCGACGAAACAATACAAAATAGAAAAAGTCAACCACATTACAAAAAACGCGAAATTTCGCAAAAAGTTGAAAATTTTTGATTTGTAGCCATGTACCTATGTAGCCTGCTGTCCTGAATGTGTTTATATCTTAATTTATCTCGATTTTCTACTTGGTAACTTTTGCAATAGTTGGTGATATTTCCTCCGGCGACATCATTTATGTTTATTTTTAGTTTTTATTTATATTAATAAATTTTACGTATAAGTATATGTTGTATAATAATTAAAAATTGTTGTCAAACTCACTAATTTCACAGACTACATTGAATTGACATTTAAAATACGAAAAAAGGACGATACAACAAATTTGTCTGTTCACAAGCATATAAACAAATATCATCTTTTTTTAAACAATAAGCCATACGTATGAGCTTGTGAATTGAACAATTTATTTCAAATTACTATAATTATAATAAAATACTAAAAAAAATACTATACATTTTTTGAGTTTTCAATTAAATAGACGACACTATTCATTTTTGATTCAGTACTGGATATAACGAACAATTTTAAGTCCGACATTAATTAGGTTCGTTAAATCGAAAAACTATTGTACTACTCCCGAAAATTTCTTTAAAATAAACATTCGCAAATTAAAAACAAAAAGTATGCACGAACTTATTGAAAACCGATTAATAAAGTTAATGTGTGCATTAAAACCCGGGTTTCCCATACAAAAATCCAACAAAAAACAACATGAGAAAGAAGTTCATGTACGGAAATTTCTATAACATGTCCGTACATAGATAACATCTTTCGGTAATGTCGAGAAACTACACGTTTTATAAATTTTTTTACGTTTTCGAAATCTTCTCTCGCTATTGATATCACAAGCGAACCTTCGAAATCGATATACAGTATGACCTCGGTTACTGCAACCCTCGATGAGCGCAACTCCTCGATTATTGCAACAACTAAAATATTTACATTAAAGACTCAGTGTATGCAACTTGGCAAAAATTTGTGACCCAGTAAACTCAACTTTTAAATTTTGCGTCAGGTTGCTTGTTTTTTCCTTAACTATATTAATGGGCTGAAGAAAACAAAATCGGCTTAAAAGAAGTTTTGCTTCTGCAGGATCTTCGCGAAACTACAGTGCAGAAACATATTTCTAGTACCAAAAAACAGTCTAAAATTTCTGACTTCTTTTAAAACTAGAACAAATGACCCATTACTCATATTTTGTACAAAAGAATGTGTATTTTTTATTTATTTATTTTTTTTTGTTTAATTAAATTACATATGTTTGTATGTAATGTTTTGTGTTTTATATTATTATTAATAAAATTAATTAAATTTTCTTGAAAAATTATCATTTTAGAAGTAAAGTTGTTATATTTAAAAAATTATATTAATTATGCACAAAATTACTTTTAGGACAATATAAACTAGATATTGTTTGTATATGAATACTTAAAGGAGTGTTTATACATATATGTACATATGTATTACTCGGTCAATGCAACAACCGCGGTTCTTGCAACTGCCTTGGTTTTTATTAGTTGCAGTAACCGAGGTCATACTGTATTATTGAAAAGAAAACATCACAATTCTTTTTTGGCTTGAATGATTTACATAAAAACTGTTCAAAGGCCACTCGCGTAAACCAAACTCTTGGGCAAGTGGGATATTTTCTTTGTGGAGCACTAATAGGGGAACAAGAGAGTAAGAACTATGAGAACATATGCGTGTAAGTATGTGCAATACAGATGTATGTAGTACAGACATACACATATGTGTGTATGTATTTATTGAATTAAAACTGTAAACTTTATGGGGAATAAAAAACTAACAAAAAATTCATATAAAATGATATTTTTAAGAAACTTTGTTTAAAACTTAAAAATGTTTGATGTTCGTTCTCAACTTTGAGTTGGATTAATCAAAGATCATACATAAAACACGAGGTTGCAACAAGTTTGATGATTAATGATGATGTGTTCAAAGGTGTGTATGAGTTGTAGAAAAGGGCAGACTTCTCTATGCCTAATTAGCCTGTCGTATAGTTTAAAAAGAGATAACTATAGTGAGTTAGTACATACATACATACAGGCATATTTGAACTAAACTATAACACAGCACAAGTCCAAACAGAACTAAAGAAATACTAAATAAAAAGTGGAGCTACTTTACCACCGAATAACACACATGTACATACGAGAACATACCCAAACACACATACACACACGTTTGTTGAGAACTGCAGTTAGAAATATTATTTGTTGTTGTTGCTGGGTTTAGAACAGTTGTTTTTTAAACAAACTTTGAACCAAAAAAAAATATATGTATGTACATTTGTACATACATATGTGTGCATGTAGTGTAATAAACGCGCAATGTTGACTGTTCTTTTTGTTGTTAATGCGTTCATAAATGACAACTGTCAAACTGTTTAAACAAAAACAAATGTATGGCAAGTGTAAATTAAATATTTGAGCATTACAACATATTACCACATACACATATTTTTCTTTTAACCAACGTGTATGGGACGTGTGATGTTTTGTGTTTGTTTGTTTGTTTTATGTGACAACGGTGACAGCGTTTACGCCAGCAGTATTGTGGTGCGCCCAACAGCCAGCCAGCCAGCCAGTGCCGCGTTCACATTTTCTTAAGTCAGTGTTCGGATTTGTATATTCCGTTACAGTTGATCGTGTTCTGCGCTCGTTAACAGACCTACACACGCCTCTTAAAAAATAATATTTTAAAAATTTAACAAAAAAAAAAGTATTTTTCCTAAAAAAAATTATTGAAAAAAAAACTATCTACTTAAAGCAAAAAATAACAAGTTTTTTTATTAATACTAAACAGTTGCTTGGCAAATAAAATATTAAAAAAAAAACTATAAATCTTGTAAAACTTTAACACCCACTCATTTTTTTATTTATTATATTTTTTTTATTTATTTGAAAAATTTATTTAAAACATTTTCAATTTACCACGTTTATATTCAAATATTATTTTTTCACACCTTCATGTCAAAATTACAAAATAAAAAGTGCTTAAACATGTTGAAAAAGTGTTAACTGAACCAACAAACTGCGTATAAATTAAAATGTCATCAGCGACGGTTATTTGACTAATTTTATTAGACTAGAATAAAATATAATAATGAGTTAAAAAATTAATAAATAAAACTTGTGTAAACTAAATTTAAAAAAAAAATCCTGCAAATAACAAATTTTAGCGAAGAAAAATATGTAGTAACTTTTTCACTGAATTTCGAAATTCTTTAAGTGAATTTTCCAACAAAATTTGTTTAGAAGGATTCGAGCAAAAGGTAAAAAAAAACTAAGAACTCTGACTTAATTTTTCACCATCTGAATACATTTACTTTTCTAAATTTTATCAACAAAAGTAGTAACACTGTTTCAAGAATTCTAATTTAAATTCCTAAGATTTTCTTGCAGTTTTCAAATTATTTTGAGCAAACAAACAAATTTGTTTTCTTAACAGGAGTGTTAGCAACTCGTCTAAAAAAACTCTTATGAAAAGCTTTCAATATAAACGAGTGACTTACACGAATTACGAAAACACTCAAACGCTTTAGTTACATTTTGTTAACAATTTTCGCCCAAGTCCCAAATTAAAATACATATGTACATATGTACATATGGCCGTACAAAACAATGGATTTTAAATTTTAGAACATAGCTTCAAAATTTCGAATCTTGTTCAAAATCTTAGATTTTTTTTAAATCATCTTTGTAAATTACAATTTGGTAAGTTTTAAACTTACCACCTAAACTTCGAAAATACGAAATTGGCTAAAAATCTTAGCTTTCAATTCATATATTATTCGGAATGTAAAAACTAACTTTTCGTCTTGTAATTAAAGAATTGGTAAGTTTTACATTTTCGAACATAGCTTGCAAAATTCAAAATTTGCTCAAAATCTAATGATTTTGAACCCAAATATTAGTCAAATTGGTTTAAGCTAACTTTTCATTCTATAAATTGCAATTTGATAAGGTTTAAAATTTTCGAACATAATTTCGAATGTTCGAAATTGGACCAATATAGTTGTAAAATCTGTAGAAATTTACTTTTCATCTTGTAAATTACAAATTGGTAAGTTTTAAGTTTTCGAACATAATATCGAAAATTCGAACTTTGCACAAAATCTTATATTTTAACTCAAATCTTAGTCAAATTGGCAAAAATTAACTATTCATCTGATACATTAAAACTCGGTAAGTCAATTTCAACTTTATAAGTTTGTTCGAAAATTCGAAATTTAAAATTTTTTTATTTAATAATCATGCATTTCTTAACTAGTTTGTTTCAAGTTGGTGAAACGAATTTCGAATATTACTGTCTGTAATTGTCGTAGGAAAATTCCGTCTAAATTGGTTTTTAGGTTATTTTAATATCACCTAACTCTCATGTTTAAAAAACAGCCCAAAAAGCGGTTTATGAGAAAAAAGAAGCTCCTCAAGAATATTTAGTCTAGGATTGTAGGACTGAGTCATGTTTAATAGAGTTATCCACGAAATTATGGCCTCTTGATTTAACAAAAAATTTATAGCAGCATAAGAAGTGTTCCTTCCACTAATTCTATGTTTTATCTACGAGCTTCGTTTGTTCTGGCTCCACTGTTAGCACGGTCAGTTTCAAAAAGTTCACTCTTTCGTCCCTCACACGATTTCGGTTGTTATTTTCTCTATTTAATAGTTTTTCGTGCGCTATGGTCCAAAATCGTAATACTTTTCTCTTTCGTTGCTGTCTTCTAGATGTTCTCTTGTCAGTTTGAGTGCCATGCCTCGCTTCATAGATTTGCTTGAGTTTAGCCAGCTCGACTTTATATATTGAGAGTATTTTGATAAAGATTCATGCGGCAGCAGTTTTTTGTAATCAAAATTTTTTTTTATATCTTTCACAACAGTAGAATTCTCAATCATTTTATATTATTTTGAACAAAAGAAATGAGGTTTTAGAAAAAAAGAAACAGAGGAAATGATTTTTTGAACCAAAGTTGAAAGAAAATGCGCCTAAGCAAAGTTGCGCGGTGAAAATCGGATATAAAAAGGAAAGGCAACCCAGTGGCTTTTTAATAAATGCTCCAGTTTCAAGCTGCTATTGCAAAGCGCATACACTTAATTTGAAATCACCGGAGAGCCTCCAACGAAGTTAGCGGTATGAGACCCCATACTTTGAATTATTGTAAATAATTAACCGATAAAAGCCCCGTCCTATTTTTGTCTATGATGTATAAAAAGCTTTATTTGCCGCTGATTGCCGAGAAGAGTTTGATTCGACGAATTGCATTTATTTTGCTATTTTTCATGGCAATTGAGTTAATCTTTTGCCTGACCGATTGCGGGGTTATCCTACACAGCGTGCTGTTGACTGAAGTGTTTAACGCGTGGGTACAAATCAAATGATGACTGAGAACGTGTATTCGAGCCCCGTTTCAGGCAAGTCACAACATCCTGCATTTTTTTTCGAAGTTCATTAGTGTGTCTTTGTATTTGTGGTTATTGGACTGTTCAAGTAATGAAGGCATTGGACCGATCACTGAACAGTAACGGCAGCAATTGGTACTGATCTTTGCGCTAATGAGCATCACAGCGGCCTCCTTCGCCGTTAATGTAAGCAAATCGTCGGCGAAGTAAAGTAATTGAGAAACTGGTTTTACAGCTTTTACGAGTACAACAATTGATAATACGCCTACTTGACACCAGAGGCGTTACAACAATTTAATAAAACTTTAACAAAAACGTGCAATAGAAGAGTTGTTTAAATAATTAATTAAGTTCTCTCACTTTCACCATCTGTCCTTTCTAAGCAATCATATTCGCAAAGAAGGTCACACATCGAAATGGTTGGTAGGCACTAATTGCCTGAGTTGTTACTTATCTTTAAATAAATATAGGAACAAAAAAACTGGCCCATCGCGAGCTGAAGAATTCATTAGCTGATCGAGAACCGAAGCATTGATCTCGTTACTTTATATACGAAGTTTCCCCGAGAGCCCAATATTTTACGTTAATCAGTTGGGAGAACAATTGAGTTCCCATGAATTTAATGGTTATCCTCCATAATTAGTATATATTCTATATAGTCCAGAATAACTTGGATAATTTTGTCTAGTTCGAGTCGAAAAAAAGCTTTGATATGATAAGTTGAAAGCTAACAAACTACCCGACGGCCAGAGAGTAACTCGGCCGTAACCCGGAAACATTGATGCGCAGATTGTATTATCTTGTAATCGAGAGCCAAAATGCCTTCAGATATTTTACGTTGCTAAGCGGGGAAAACTTTATTTTTTCACAGTCAGTAGAATTGGAATAATTGTAGTTGTATTTTTGCTATTCCAAAAAGATTCGAAGCGAGATTATTTTGAAACTTTGCAACCATACAAATGCTCACAGTTTTATTTTTGAAACGAATAACAGTTGTATTTACGAATCGAATAATAGTTTTATTTACGAATCGAATAATAGTTTCATTTACAAATCGAATAATAATTTTATTTTCGAATTGAATAAGTTTCATTAACGAAACGAATAAAAGTTTTATTTTCGAATCGAATAATAGAGTAAACACCCATGGATGGGCGGAGAAAGAATATTACATTTGGTAGTAGAAACTACATTAAAAGCTGAGGGACAACACAAAAGTATTGAGTGAATGTCACGTGGTTCATTCCGAAAAGAAAACACAATTATCACGAGATTTTTTGATCCCTTTAATAGAATAAAATAATAAAAATTTTCTTAACTAATTGTGAATTGAATCATTTTAAAATTTTTAAAAAATTTTTCAATCGATATTTAATTTTAACACAAAAAAAACGAAAATGGAAATTATTCATTTACACAATTTTTTAATTAATTGTCCCTTTAATTGTTAATCGATTTGTACGTTATCCTGAGGCAGCTATACAAAGGAGTAGCGAAATATTTATAATAAATTTGAATGTTCTTTTATGCAAAAGTGACTTCAAATTGGTTATTCAATTGGAAAATTATATAAATATACGAGTATCAAGAAAAGTTCGAAAAAGTGGTTATTAATAACATATATTTTTTCTTTAAATTATATTGATAATTGATTGTTTAAGTGTGGGTATTAAGGCCTGACCTACTTAAATTTGTATTTAAAAGAAAAACAAAATGTTCTCACTTACCAATTAATTTCAGCACAACCTTGAAAGATAAAATCAAAAATACAACAATTAATTAATACTTTTTGTTAACAATAAATACATTTATTTGTCTTAAGCTGCAAACTATTAATTCTAAGTAAATTATTATAAAGGCGAAAATTCTAAAAACTTTCAGTATCTCCAAGTAACCCTTGACAATATCAATGAAACGATTTCCAATAAGATTGCAACTCGCAAATGTTTAATGGATTAACCAACGTAACAAACGCTCGCTCCTTGAAACCAATAAGAATGTTACACTTGAACAAAAGTGTTTATGAAATATAAAATTTATCTCTCAAGTAGGTTTTTGTTTTCTATATTTATTTGAAAAAAGTGTGTGTTTCGATGAGAGATAACAAGCAAATTTTGTTTTTAAGGAAATTAAATTGTTTTTATAATTTTTAGTTGATTTGCATTTTATTTTATTCATTATTTAATTTAATTTTTTGCTCAATTCTAGTTACAAAGTTGCGACATAAATGCATTTATTTCTAAATTTAATATTCAATTACTTATTAAAGTCACTGCGATTGTTAGAAGACTAAACAAATTGATTTGTCTACTTAAGTTTCAGTGAAATGGTGAAATGCGTTTTAGCGTTGTTTTGTTGGTTTGTCATTACAAATATTTTTAGTTTTTTTTTATTTTTTTTTTTTCATTTTTATTTATAAGCAACAACCATATTCAAATACGCCTCTCCCATAAAATGTTAATAAATTACAGAAACAAGAAACAACAGCAACCACAAATAATTGCAAACACAAATAATTGTTAATCAACAGGCATACACTGAATATTTGTAGTACATATTTTGTATAGTATTTCCTCGCTAATAAATAGAGAAATATTTGAGAAATTTATGAAGACGGCTTAGTAATGAATGATGCACCACTACTCACTTCTATTTACAAATTAAATAGGGAAGTCAATATTTAAATATTTGCATGTTTTTTTGTTTTTCATTTTGCAAAGATTTCAGTAAATATTAAGGCCTGTCACAGTTTACCAAAATCCCAATGAAAGTTTTTATATTTTAGGTAAAAGAAACTAACAGCATGTTTTAGTAGAAAAATGCAATGAGTTTAAATATTTTTCATCGCATTGTCATTATTATCAGCAAATAAAATGAATTTCAAACTTTCGAACATAATTTCGAATTTTCGAAAAAAGTTTCGAATTTTCGAACATAATTTCGAATTTTTGCACTCACCTCGAAATTTGTTTTATAGCTGTAAAATCATTTAAAGAACCATAACTAAGCGTATTAAGCTACAAAATACTTACTGAAGTGGCTTACTTCGGCTGGCGCTTTTTCTATTTTAATTTCAATTTTTAAATTTGATTTTAAAAAGTTAAAATATTACAATTTGCATTTCAAAAACGTATGGTTTAATAACTACAATTTCCTTTAGATAACAAAATATTCTAACGAATTAATGAACATTTCAACATTAGTTCGAAAGGTCAGCTTAATTTTAAAAATTCTAATTGTTTAATTTAAAATTAATAATTACTTACAAACATTAAATACTTACAAACCTTAATTATTAGTAAAACAAATGAAAAATACTTATGCTTTGAATTGCAACAACTAAATTTTCAACAACTATTCAAATGTTAAGAAGCGAATATTTAATTAATTTATTAATAAAAAAAAATAAGTTTAAATTCTTGCCTGTTCTCCGATATCGAAACAATATTTTCTTTCGGACAATTACATTTGAAACAAAAACCAATTTTATAAATTTAAGTTTTAGTTTTAAAGTAGTTGTACAAAAAAAATTTCTTTCGATATCGACGAACCAGCAATTGATTTTTATAAAAAAAAAGTTTTATTAATAAAATTTTTTCTATGCAAAATACAATAATTTTCTAACAAAATTTAAAGAGCTTGAAAATTCTGAAATAAAATTCTTTCTACAAAAAATAAAATAATTTTCTAAAAAAAATTAACGAGCTCGAAAATTCGGAAAAAAATATATGCTAATAAAATTCTTTTTATAAAAAATTAAATAACTAAAAAAATTAAGTAAACGGCTTGAATATTCTGAAACAAAATTTTTTCTATAAAAAATAAAATAATTTTCTAAAAAAAAAATTAACGAGCTTGAAAATTCGGAAAAAATTTATGTTAATAAAATTCTTTTTATAAAAAATTTAAAAATTAAAAAAAAATTAAGTAAAAGGCTTGAAAATTCTGAAATAAAAATTTTTCTATAAAAAGTAAAAAAATATTCTAAAAAAAATTTAAAAAGCTTGAAAATTCGGGAAAAAAATTATTTTAATTAAATTCTTTATATGAAAAATTAAATAATTCAAAAAATTAAGTAAAAGGCTTGAAAATTCTGAAATAAATTTTTTTCTATAAAAAATTAAATAATTTTCTAAAAAAAAACAATTAACGAGCTTGAAAATTTGGAAAAAATTTATGTTAATAAAATTCTTTTTATAAAAAATTTAATAATTAAAAAAAATTAAGTAAAAGGCTTGAAAATTCTGAAATAAATTTTTTTCTATAAAAAATTAAATAATTTTAATTATAAATTGTAATTAGTTTAGCTTGAGGTCAACTATCAAATTAGATATCAATAACATTAAATAATTTTCAAAAATAAAATTAAATTAGCGAGCTTTATCGAAAGTTATTAGATTCATTCATCTAATTTTATTACATTTTAAATAGAAACAACATTAACAAATAGAAATATAAATTAATATATATTTTTATTATTTAATTCCATCCAAATTTCGAAAACTGAAGCCTTAAGTCGAACATTCAAATAACATTTCAACAAAGTTTGTTTCATATTGTTTTTAATTGAAAATTATTGACACTAAATATTTTGAGTCGAAAATTTTTAGAATAAAATATAAAAATCATGCCTCAATTCAGTTAAAATTTATACATTTCTGCATTTCTACTTGATCTCTCAAAAATAAATTTAATATAATTTGAGCATACAGAATATTTTAAAATTCCAATCATTGAACATTCGAAGTCGAACTTCGAATGAATAAATTTCCTAACATTTTTTTTAGTATCAACAAAATTTTTAAAATTCGATTGTCGCGAAAATGTCTACGCTATTGAAAATATCAATTATTATCTAATTCGGTTAAAGATCAAGAACAAATGTTAACTAACATTTGCAATTATTTATTTCGTATAAAATATTGATTAAAGCTGAATTCAGCAGATTTTGCAAATATATAAATTCGAAAATCAAAAGTAAAATGTAAATCATTGAGGAAACATCTTCGAAATTAACTTCATAATTCATGGTGCTACCCAAGGATGTGTGATTAATCGTTTAAACAAATTTATTGTTTAATCAGCATACTGATTAATTGATTAATTGAAAAGTTTCTAGTAATCCAAATGTATGATTAATCAAATATTTTTAATTTTCATTATTCACATTTGAATAATTTTATATAAAAATAGAAAACAAAAAGCATTTTAAAGAAAATTAATTTATTACATACAAATACGAGTGAATAAAAAAACCAATTAAGAAAAAATCAAAATAAAAAGACACAAATTCAAATTGCTAAACTATTAAAAATGTGAATTATTCAAAATTGTAAACAATCAATCACGATTATTAGTGTAAGATCGAACGAACGCACTTTCTGAGATCGAACATGAACCCCAACTTCGGTATATTTTTCAGACCAAACCCGAACAAGTACAAAAAAGAGAGTTGGAGTAAAAAAAATGTCAAGAAATGAAAAATACAAATTGAAATTTTTTCCCAACCCGTTGGCTTCTCTACCCGGTTCAATAACCGATTAAAAACTCAAGACTTAGAAAACCTGTGTGAAATGGGACGTCTAAAAACCGTTTTATTATTAAAAAAAATTATTTCGAACATTTAAATATGATGTGGCAAATTCGGAATTTAAAAGACTTGCAGACTTAAAATGTTTACACAAATGAATTTAAATATTCTTTTCAGTTAAATAATTAAATTTTGAGCATTTCTGATCGTACTTTTCGTTTAAATAACAAAAAAGCAAAAGAAAGAAAATCTTGGAAGTGGTTCCAGGGCCATGGAATTTTCACTAAATAACAAGAAGTTCAAGTATAAAATATTTAATAGAATTTAATAATTTGAAAACTGTTTGTTGCAAGATTTGCTACAGACAGCCAACCTTCTAATCCCGCATATCGTTCAGATCTTTGACTCACTTCCGTTCTCTGACAACCACGTGATATTTCACAAATGCTATTTTCTTTTCAGGTTATGAATTCTCTAAATTTGTGTCGAAAATTTTATTTCCAAAAAAAACCAACACTTGCACAAGGAAAACCTCCTAATTTATTATTTTGGTGACAAGTTTTTTCTTTATAATTTTCAAAATGCTGACGTCTAGTCTAAAATATTTAGACAAAGATTATTGTTAAAGTTTGATGGTGGAAATTTTAGCTCTTAAATAATCTTTATTACAATCATAAAATAGTTTAAATACGTTTCTGTTACCAAGGCTACCGCCAGCGAATGTATTTTTATACTTTTACAACTTATTTTTTTATAATTTTATTTTGTAAAATTTTGAAAATATTCCCCTACTTTTTTATATGCCTAAATGTTTTATTTTATTGCTCGTATAATTTTTGTATTGCACACAGTTTTGAAAATGTTATCAAAATGATTTGTGGTGTTTTTATTTTCATTTTATTTTTTGTTCAAATTAAGATCAAATCGAGATGTCTTTTTTTTGCTGCTGCTGCTTCAAACAATCTGATTGTGTCAAATGATTTTGCGTTAAATATTAACACGCAAACACACACGCATACACACCCACACACATTCGTAAAGTTGTATAAAGTCTGCGTTCAGACGAGTCATGTCTTGTTGACGAAATTTATTTGCAACTAACTTCAGGCTTAAAATTGCGAATGAGAGAGCAAAACATAATGACAGTACATGCATCTGAGTACTTGTCTGTTGTTCCCCTCGTCTCATTCTCAAGTCATTAAGTAGCAATCATGTTAATAAGACATGACTCGTGTGAACGCAGAGTAAAAGAAAATAACCACATGAGTTTTTATTGATGCGAATTTGCTTTACTTTACTTGAAAAGCTTGTTCATTACATGCTCTGGATAACATTCAAATAATTGAACATAAAAAGAAGGAAAGAAAAGAAAAAAAGCATTCTTGCCCAACAAGAAGGATTAATTTAATGCGAATCGGCTTTTATAACTCATTTGTATGTTGGTATACTAATAATAATTCTCGTATTGTTTTTTCATACACGTTTTGTATGAACTTGTATATGTACATATGTATGTATAGACAACCAAACTCAAACTCAAACCTGCAGCAATACATAAAACACGCATGAACCCTCATGAGCGCGTGTTGCGGCATTCAAAAACAACAGTGCTCTGGCATGCCATTGTTCCAGGGATACTCCCTGGGTATATTCTGTAAATCCAGTCGGATATATATATAAGAGCCGATTTACATTGAGGGTGATGTTTTGATGCGACAACGCTTACGTTCTCTTTTGTAGTCCCTTCTTAAATCCACACGCGTTTACTTTTTTGTCGCAAGAGTCCTGGGACTTTCATAAATTTAATTGGTCAATTTTTCTTATTCCTTCAATCGTAGCAGTGTTACAATAAAGAAACAATTTCTTAGTTTGTGAAATATAAAATTAATATGCTTACAGGCAGGCAATACTGGCAATAATTTACAAAGCAAAAGTAAAAGAAATTATTAAAAGCGAAATGATGATTTAATTTTAAGAAATTATTGAAGAAATTGTGACTGTGGAAAGTTTAAATTTAGATGATGCAAAAACTATTGATATAATTTTAAATTTGATAGACTGCTTTGAAAGGTCAAATAAAATTTTGTCAATTAGAAGAAGGCGAAAAGAGTGGGTGGGTAAAACTATGCAGGCTGGAGCGAGAGATACGGGGATCTTTTTTATTTCTGATGAAAGAAATTTTTCTTCGAACATTTCCTCATTTTTTTTATTAAATACATATATCTATGTTATTAATAGGCAAACATTTTTAAGGCCGTAATACTGAACCGATTTTGAAAAAATTTATATAATTTTACACGGGTTTTTACATACATAGATGTGCACAATGTTAATTTTATTTAAATTGGTACCATATTTAGCGAGATATAAGCGTTTAAAAGTTGCTACTAAAACATACACACTTATTACACATGCATGTATCAGCTTCAATTTGCTTTGCTTTTGCATAGAAATGAGAGAGAGCAAATGTTTAATAGTAACTTCTAAAACTTTGCAAAGTAAACTTTGACTGTGGAAAAGCCGTCTATGTGTTTGATTTGCACGTTGATCCCACAAAAGAACACTAAGACGGCTTTTCCGCAGTCAAAGTTTACTTTGCAAAGTTTTAATTCAGCTGGAAGAAGGACAGAGTGACGAATATTTTCTTATTCTGTCTTCCCTTCAACTGAATTAAAGTTTACTTTGACCGTGGAAAAGCCGTCAAAATTCGTCGATTTTAGCTCCGGGTTACAAACTTCAACTTTTGTTGATCAACTCGCAAATCAGCTGTAAGAAAAAAAGAGTTATTTGTATTTCCATCTCCGTCTTTCTTACAGCTGAATTACGAGTTGATCAACAAAAGTTGAAGTGTGTGAAGCGGGTCTAAATTTTGGGTGCCCGAAGTGAAAGTAAACTTTGCATGTGGAAAGTTTGACTAAAAGAATACAAATTTGAAATCGTGTTGAAAATGCAACTAAGGGAACAAAAATTAAAACTTATTTTGTAAATGATTCAAATTGTGAGGGGCCAAACGTAAAAAAAAATAAAAACAGTTTGACAATCTGCTGCTGCTTTTTCCTCACATCAGCTTAAAAAATTCTCCAGAAGCCCCAAACAACATGATAATAAAAAAATGTTGAGAGTTCTTATCAGTTAAAAAAAAAAATAAAAACAGTAACCAGAAAAACCAACAAAAAAAAAAACTTTGTTTGAACGAGTCATGTTTGCAGCGTAAGTATGCGAATGGAAACGGTCGCTCTCTTGAGGCGGCTAATGTTTTGTCTCTAGCTGGCAAGAGCCAAATGATTCAAACAAGTTCGATCGTTGAAATGTATGAAGAGAGCTGATTATACAAAAATATTGTTGAGTGTTAAAAGAAGAGAGCGTTGAGTTGCAGTTGGATCCATGTTGTATGAGCTAATTTTGTTGTGGGTTTTTAACAGACTGCTGACATGTTGGAGCTTGTAGCATTTTGTTTTTCTTTCGTTAGCTATTGGTGCCATGTTGTTGTTATTGTTGCTTAAAGTATTCGTTGCTAGCTGGTTTAAGTTCGATAGGAATTTTCTCTAGTGAAGCCCGCCTATTTTTGTTTTAGTTAGACAGTGGCGCTTGTACAGAATTGTATTGATACGATTGATGCACGCTCGTCAGTCATTAAACAGTTGTCGTCGCCTTAACTACCTGCTGTATTAGCAGTCGTGGTGTCGTACCACTTAGACGTTTCTCATTTGCGTGTGTCGACAAATTTTATATTCTATTTTACCCAGCTCAATAAGTGTTTAATAAGTACATTTAACTTGTGCTATTTAATAAACAAGTTGTTCATCAAAGCAAAAATAAAAATCATGCAACTGCTACAATTTAACTTGAGTTATTTGAAGAGAAATTTCAACAATCTTGATTGGAAGGGTGTTACTGGAACAACTAAAGCAACCAGCTGTAATATTTTTTTTTTCATTTTTAAGATTGAGACAAAACAATTATAAATTCTAGTTTAAACAATTTAAACAAAACGGCTAAACGAGTGCAACAGGAATGGAGCTCCGGCCTGCTAACGGTGAATGGGGATGGATACCTCCATAAAACTTATTGACATATTTTTTTATTTTATTTATTTTTTTTTTTCTTCTCATTTTTTGTTGCATTAAAATAAATAAAATATCTGAACATCATCTAAACGTTATTGGAGGCACGCTTTTCCAATTATGTACTTGTCAAGCAGAGAACAAAAGCAAATATTTAATTTAATATAAACAATTCAAATGCAAAAAACTTACACACTGCAACGGCAACAAAAAAATAAATAAACATTTAGCCAACAAAATCATCATAAAAATAGTGAAAATTAAAAAGAAAAAAAACTTAAATAAATAAAACGAGTGCAAAAATTTACTAATTATAATTTTGTTTTAAATATTTACTCTGCCTGAAGCTACAAATTTCTCAAAGTGTAAAATAAAAAACTTAAATAAACAAATTAAAGTTGAAATTTCGTGAAAGTGTTAAGCAAATGTTTTAAAAATTTATTTTTTTTTTCATAAATGTGTGAAAAAACACCGTTCCTAAATAAACGGCGAAAACATTTCAAAGGACATCTGTTCACATCTTACCGAGCAGCATTAGATTATAATTAAAATTTTTCTAATACTGTCAGGTAAAGATGTCGTCCGGGTCCTTATTCAGCAAACAATAAATAAAATTTCAAAGGATTAAAAATCCTCAATAAAAAAAAATTAAAATTAAAACAAATCTTGCCAAGATGTGTAAAATATAAAGTGATAAAAAAGTGACAGTTAAACAATTGAACAAACTTTTTTTTTAGTGCATGAAGTTCAAAGTTCAGTTGAGCCATTAATATGAACGTGTCCTGTTTAGGAAACTTTATTATGCAGCGAAAATTAATATTTAAGAGTTTTTCTTTTGCCAAAACTTTAAATTATTAAATAAAATTAAAGTGTGAAAAAATGTGAAAATGAAATAAAGGGTGTTTTTTTTTGTAGAGGTATAGAACTTTGAAATGGAATAAAAGAAACATGATTTTTTTGAATTGACATGAAATTTGCTTTATTCGAAAGACAATCCTCTGGCATTAAATTTAAAATATATAACTTCTGATATATGACCGGCATGGCTGGCTCGGACGTAGTCTAATCTGCAGGTTAAATTTTTTCGTTGACTTTTTCCAACATTTGTGGGCGTATATCGGCAATAACGCGTCGAATGTTGTCCGCCAAGTGGTCAAGCGTTTCGGCATTACCGGCGACTCCACATATCCCCAAAGAAAATAGTCTGGCGGCATTAAATCGCACGATCTTGGGAGGCCAATTCACGGGTTCGAAACGTTAAACTATGTAAGTTATCCAAACGTTTCTCCATCAATAAATCAATTGTGTCACGAGCTGTGTGCCATATTGCGCCGTCTTGTTGAAACCACAGCTCCTGCGCATCATGGTTGTGCAATTGGTGAACGAAAAAGTCTAAAATCATGTCACTATAGCGGTCACCACTGTACTGTAACGTTCTGACCAGCATAGTTTTGAAAGAAGTACGGATCAATGATTCCACCAGTCCATAATGCACACCAAACAGTCAGTTTTTCAGGATGTAATGGTGTCTCAACATACACTTTACAATCCAACTACGGCAGTTTTTGTTTATTGACGTATTCACTCAAACAAAAGTGAGCTTCATCGCTAAAGAAAATTCGCTTATAAAAATCGGACTCAAATGCAAACTTGTTTTGGGCCCGTTTACCGAATCCCCACCCTGCTAGGAGATCGTGTGGCTTTAATTGTTGCACGAGTTGGATTCTGTAAGCACGCAAAATCTTTAATACAGTGAATGGACACATATCCAATTCCTGTAATCGATGGCGGATAGACTGATTCGGGTCGTCCACTACGCTACGCTCTACAGCAGCAATAACTTCTTCTGTAAGCACTGTACAACGTCTCTGTGGATGCGTATTAGCATTTAGAGTAAATAAGCTGCAAAACCGTTCCATAGTTAATCGAATTAATTGCTCCGATGGGATCGTGAGTGACTTTTCACTCACGTTCATGCACGCTCATCCACGACCTTATATTTTTGGCTCACGTGAATGGGAAAAAATTACCCACGAAAAAAATAATTTAAAAAAAATGATTATTATAATTGCTGATCCGTTCTGCTAGTCTGATGAATAACTTGGTCCAATTTCATTGTTAAAAAAAAGAAATGCGTACAGACCAGATTTGAACTTGAGCCAAAGAATTCAATATAAATCAAAAACAGTTCAACTAATTACGTAAAAATTATTAAAAACGATAGTACCTGTCAGAGTCCATCTTTACGTTCCAGTTGGTTGAATCACTAAGAAATTCAACTGCAAAAGAAAAAAACCAGATAAACATCATAAATGGAAAACAGCTTGATCTCGGCAGCCAATGGTGCTGTTGATATTCCTAATCACTATTATCCACCGTTAAGAGTGGTAAATTCGAACAAAGAACGCTGATAAGGCGGTGTAGCGACCTCGAAATCAGTACTGGGGGCAACTTATGCCATTCGACATCGAACGAAATTTCCACACAAATTCCGATAAATTTTGTTTTGGATTTCGTTTGATATCGAAGGCCGTAATTTACCCCCTGATCTGTTATGCTAGTCGGATGAATAATTAATTGTTCCAGTATTGTTTTTTTTTTAATAAAAATAATTTTAATTTATCAATCAATAAGTAAATGGTTAAAGTCAGACTTCAACTTGAGACAAACAATTCACGCTCAATTTTTTTTTGTTCTCACATTAATGCACACGAACGTGATTGAAACAAAAAGTTAATCACGATCATGCGTAATCACGTGAACGGTGCCCATCTCCAAATTCCATAAACTCAAAACGTTGAGAGATGATGAAAACTCGATTTTCACAAATTGTGGTGAAATCAGTAACTTTCAATTCTTAACAGCGAGAGTTAACAAAAATATTCAACTACACAACTACAAAAAAAAACAAAGATCATAGCCAAGGCAGATTCACATCAGGAAGTCGCATCCGAATTCAGCTTAAAAATATGAACAGATCTGCCAAATGCGGTTGACAAATTTATACACTCACAATATTATTACAGTAACGGACTGTACGTTATTCAAGAAGTAATCCGTTCAGTCATTTTTTAAAAGAATAAACATTTAAAATTGTAAGCAATTTTATTTTTAACTGATTCTAACATTCATTCAAAAAAACTAAGGACATATTAATACGGATTTTCGGTTACATTCAATATTGTCAGTTGTTTTCAAGTGCTGGTTTTTTTCTTTGCTTGCTTTATTTGATTTGTACGAGATTTCCCCTCCTACACAAACAAACGAAAAATCTTTTATTTTTACGGGCTTAAGTCAATTAATTTTTTAACATTAAAAATTAAATGAACTTTTGGTTCAATTTAAATGAAAAATGAGTAGACCGGTTTTTAAGTGAACTTTCATTTATTTTAAATTACAATTTCAGTTAATTTTACGTACTGAATATTTTGAGTGTACGAAAAATAAAAAGTCTGAGGAATGTGTGAAAATAAAAATTGTTGGGAAATACTGGACATAGAAAGTATTTCGTATGCGACAGCTCAAAACGTATCTGCAAAGGCACAAATAGTGAGAAATAGGTTAATAACACATCACGTCAGTTTGTTGGGACTAGACTTGGGTCCAACTCGTTCAGTCGCTCGCTTTAGACAAATAGCTTTCATCAAAGCCATTTAAATTATAGGGGTTCGATGAATGGTTTTTGTCTAAAACGAGCGACTGAACGAGTTGGACCCAACTCTAGTTGGGACACACAAGTTGTAAAAGGAGCAGTTGCTGCTGCTCCTACAGCTGTAGCGATATCACTGTCACATACTTTATGACCAACCATAATATGCATAAGCAAACTTAAGCTACTCGTACAGTCAGAATTGAACGAAGTCTGTCAAATGCTTAAGCAAATTCAAACAGACTTTTAGGTAGCCATAATGTACTTAAGTGAACTTAAGGAAAATTTACCCATTGTTGCGAATTTAAGCATTATTTGCAGCTGTTCATTATTGAATTTTGAACAGCGTTACTATTTTAGCATTTAACTTGAACTTGATGCATTAACATTTTTAGAAAATATGCTATTATAACATAATTTGTTTGAAAACAAATTGTAATAGTTTTGGGAGTAGTATTTGTTTTACTTTTTTGTAATTTACATTAAACATGGATTAGAAAACCTTCAAGATAAAAAAAACAGATTAAATATTCATATGATCGAATTTCAAATATTAAAAAAACAGTTTCTTTAAAATTACTTCAGAGTACTGTCGCAAAATTATATATCAGTGTTTACATAATATTCTTAAGGTAAAATTCGACATGAATTTAAACTTGAGCTCTAATATACAATTCCACAGAAATAGAAGCGAAATTTGTAAAGAAACTTGCTGCTACACTCACAAAATACCAGAAAAATTCGATCATCTGATGGAAAAATCTCGAAGATATTTTAATTAATTAAAATTATTTTTCATCCGCAAACAATTTCATAATTTTACAAATAACTTTCTCTCATTTGAAACTTAAAATAAATCATGTAACCAATTCACAGTCATGGAGCCAGTTCAAAGTATTGCGAACGGCCTGTTTTATTGCTTTATATAAAAACTGTCATAAAGTTTAAATTCAAATGACAGAAAAAACATAGAAATTATTATTAAAGGAAAACAATGTCCATAAAACAGATAAATACTTGTTTCAAAAATTATTACTAAGTTAATTTTAAATGCACACACCACTAACCACATTATTTCCTTCTGTTTCCATTTCAGTCATTGCTTTTATATTTTTATATACAGCAAATTCTTAAATACTTTTTTCATCAGAATTATATGAATTTTTGAAAGTAAAATGATATTGATAGTAAAATTTTTGCTCGAATTCAGAAGAAAATAAAAAATAGCACACTGAAAAAATATAGATAACAAAATTGTACCATATAATATTTTTATAAAGGGTCCGCCAGATAACTTTTTTTTTTTAATGCTATACAAAAAAAACTACTGAATATTTTCTCAAATTTTTTTTTTTATTTGAAAGTACAATCCTTCCGGTTAATAATGAAAAATAATTTCATTCAAATGGGTGCCTCGGCTGGCCATGCAGTAGCCTACACGATCGGTCCAATTTTTAAGCACATTATCGATTGTGTGCAGCTGTATTTCACGAATATTGTACTTTAAAGCGTCAATTGTCTCTGGCTTGTCGGCGTAACACTTATCTTTGACGGCACCCCACAAACAATAGTCCAACGGTGTCAAATTGCAGCTCCGAGGTGGCCAAACGACATCAGCTCTGCGGCTGATAATGCGATCTTCCAAAACAGGGCGCAAAACATCGAGTGTAGCTTCGGTTGTGTGGCACGGAACGCCGTCCTGTTGAAACCAAATGTTGCCAATATCCTCCTCTTCAATTTTTGTGAACAAAAATTCGTTCAACATGGCCCGATAACGATCGCCATTGACTGTAATGGCCGCTCCTTGCTCATTTTCCAAGAAAAATGGCCCAATTATGCCTTTGGACCAAAATCCGCACCAAACAGTGACTCGTTTTGGGTGCGTCGGCTTTTCAATGTATGCGTGCGGGTTTTCTGTGCACCAAATGCGACAATTTTGCTTGTTTACATACCCGCCAAGATCAAAATGAGCTTCATCTGAAAAGATGATTTTTTTTTTGTAAAATCGGCATCTTCTGTAAGTCGATCGCAGGCCCGCTTAGCGAAGCCAAAACGCATTGGATGGTCAGTTGGCTTCAACTCCTGAACCAATTGGACTTTGTATGGCGTTATACCAAGGTCTTTATGCAAAATTCGTCTCAATGATGTCTCCGAAATGTTCAATTGTTGAGAACGACGGTGAATTGATGTTGATGGCGCTTCACGCACACTTTCTACCACAGCAGCAATATTATCGGAGGTACGCACATTGCTTTTGGCTTCTAACGCTTTGGTTTACCGATAAGGATGCCAGTTTTCACGAGATAACGAACATACGGAGCTGACGGTGCTTCTCTTCTTCCGAAATCCGTAAGCTATTTTCGCACACATTCTGCAACATTACCATGATTTTCAAAGTAATGTCGCAATATTTCCCAGCGTTGTTCAAGCGTATACACAATCATATTCGTTCAGCGGAAGGATAAAACAAATTATCTGTCAAATCAGACATGAGCTAAGTGTTACCATTCACGAAATAAGCACTAGTGGAAAAAAACGTTAGATGGCGGACCCTTTATAAAAATATTACCAACATAACATTTTACCCCATAGTACAATTATGACACAATAGAAAAATTTGTGAATTGGCTAATAGTATTTAAAATTTAATTTAACATTAAATTTTGCTTTTATAGATAATTTTAGCATGACATACTCGTATATAGCATTCTACCATTTTCTATTTTTGACAACACTTATTGTAAGCAATCATTTCAAACTAAAAGATAAACACGTTAAAATTGTTGAATTCTGATGATTTTAAATTAAAAATGAAAAAAAAAAAATAATTCAACGCGTTTTTTATTATATTAAATATAAAAGTATTCCTGGCCGCGCATTTCATTTTTTATAAATGAATAGTTTTTATGTAAATGCGTACGCACACAAATTCTAAAAACAGCTGATTCCGTACGGAAAATGCGTTCAGTTTCGCACTTTGCTTTAAGCAAATGACAGTTTGTAAAACTTAACGAAAAGTT
Organism: Gymnocheta viridis; assembly: GCA_956483585.1. Lineage (NCBI taxonomy): Eukaryota > Metazoa > Arthropoda > Insecta > Diptera > Tachinidae > Gymnocheta > Gymnocheta viridis. Next base: position 110,416,683 of record OY101441.1, read on the forward strand.
TCCTTAAGCACATTATAATTTGTCCCATACATTTTATATTGTAATCGGACAGTTGCTTAAGCTGGCTTATTCTAGTTGATGCATATTATGGTTGGGCCTTTTGATTGCTGTTACTAATAGATCAACGCTATCCACTTATTTAATATGTTCTATAAAAATATTTGCCATAACATTTTCTACAAAGTTGCTGAACATACTCTACACCTTAGATGTAATAAAAACATAGTTTTACGAGTATATGCAAGAACAGGCCAAAGCTGGGAAACTGAGACCGCATCTAAAATCAAATTTCGATGTGATCTTTCAAAATGCCGACACAGAATCACAGAATGTGATCTCCTCTACCAGAATCACTCGTCGGAACGCCGTAATTTTAGAAATAGTTTAAAATTGTTGTACAGTGTAATTTACAAAATAGAGCCACATGTAAAAAGTTTTTTTTTCGTAAGAAACGGGTTAATTAAAATAAAAAGTATTAATTAATATATACTTGCACATGAATATTTTTATCTTTTAACATCGTGCGGTTATATTAACAAAAAAAAAAAATAATCTAAAAAATGTTGATCGCCGAAATACAAGCGAATTCAGTCACCTGATCCCGCCCGAGGTCACCTGTTGGGAATTCGCCATGATCACGGCTAACTGTGAAACACTAAAAGGGGCAGGCGTCCCTATTTAAATGGAACTCTGGCTGCCATTCAGATGGTTCTAGACTAAAATAAAGCACCAACTGTTTGTGTTTCCTTTTTGAAGAACTAGAAGAAGCTGGATCTTTACATCTGCCTTTCTGACTGGCAGTTCCCAGTCCACGGTTTTAAGCCATGAAAGCTTGTCTTGGCCGGTCTTCTAGAACAGAGTTTGTCGACAAATTTTTATCTAATACCAAAAAAACCGGGAAAAATGATTCCGTAACTGTTTGATGGAGAGGTATCTTTTCGATATCACGGTCTTCTCGAACTATTTCAGAACAGATGATTCCAAAAAAATTATTTTTGCCCGACTGTAACAAGTGCTCTTAAATCTCTTCGATTTCCGCTTCACTCCGTTCTATAAATTATTCTATTTTTTTAAATATAAAATCCAATTACTTCCTTACATTTCACCAATCGTACCGATTCATCGATCGATTTAAAATCGACCGATTTCAAAGAACAAATTCTACTAAAATCAAATTATTTGAAGCATTTTTATTGTTTTCAACGTTTAGAATATTTTATTAGAACTGCAGTGCCATTTCACTAAATCGTTCGATTTGCAGCACACGTATTCGGCAATTATTCGTTTTACAAATTTGCACGATTTGAAATCGATCGATTTTCATCACTTGCTTGAATATCTTTAAATTTAATTACTTGAGTGCATCATAATTATCTCTGTAATAAACCAAAAGCCTGACGACATATAAAATAGCACTAATTAAAATCTCTAATTTCCTCATTTGCATTCTCGAATATTTCCTTATCTTAGCGAAAACTCAGAAGTTCGTTCAATCTCTACTTTAAAAATAAATAAAAAAAGAAACAATTTGAAACAACAACAACAACAAAAACACATCTGCACGACATTTTAAATATAATTTTAAACACAAAAATTATTACATTGAAACACATGAATAGTTTTTAAAGGAAAACACAAAAGACAAACGATCCGTACTCGAATTAAATGTAAAAACAAATTGAAAGATTTTTATGGCCCGGCCCGATATTGACATCAAAAAAAAACAAACACTTAAATATGATGTAAATATCGTTAAAAAAAAAGAATTTGTTTAAACGACAAAGATGCAGCAAAAATCACATAAAAAAGTTAGAAATAAACACTAAAAATTTAATTTTTAATTTCGTTCATAAATATTGTTTAACAAACAGTTTTATGGAATTCTACGTAAAGTGTAATTTATGTTATTCTGTAATGGAATACTACTATTTCGGAAAGTATACAAAATTTCGAAGGTAAAAAGTTGCTACTTTGAGCATTTGACTTTTTTATTTTAGGTCCAATTAAGTTTGAGTGCATTTTTAAAGTAAATCTTAAAGCTTAAATATTAATAATAATATTTGATTTGGAATGAATTTCCGTCATCCCACGTCAAATTTGGTTGATAAACAGACCGGTTTCGGCTATGTGCCATCTTCAGTGTTCTCTCAGTAACTCTCAGCCGAAACCGGTCTGTTTATCAACCAAATTTGACGTGGGATGACGGAAATTCATTCCAAATTGCATCAAACCCCGTCGGAAGAAAAACACAACACTTAATAATATTTGAATATTTTTAATTGAGGCTGCTTATGTCAGCTTTTAGGCGAAGCGCTATCTATATTATTAATATGCAAACACTTTTTTTAGATCCCTTTTACGGCCGTAATACTGAACCGATTTGGGAAAGATTTATATGTTTTTAAACGAATTTTTACATAAATGTGAACAATCTTAATTTTATTTAAATCGGTTTGATATTTAGGGAGCCATAAGCGTTTAAACTTGCTACTAACACATGCACACTTATTACACAAGCATGTACTATCGCTGCAACTTCAGAAATAAACAAAGTGTGAATGTGTGTTTGTCCAATTTGCTTTTGCATAGAAATGAGACAGAGTTTTAAGTTGTTTATTTAGAATGGTGTTTTTGTTTTGTTTTTTGTATTTTATCGTATTTATTCATCTAAATGTTTAATATTCATTTCTAGAATGAGGTCGATTGAGCCGACTCACAGTGGGGCCAAATGCATGAAAAGTGGCGATTAATTCAAAATATGAACTTTAAAATTCATGATCGTGTTTGGTACCGGGTGAAAGTGGATAAAATTCTGCATCACTAATTGCAAAAATTATACTTTTAAGTTGTTTGCTTTAGTTGAAGTGAGCACTTAAAGTTGAATAATTGTTATTTTTTTTGTGCATATTGAAAAAAAGTGAAAATTTTGATATTTCAATTGATAATTTTTTCTATTAATACTTCTAAAAGTTAAATTTTTATAATGGAATCGTCAACTTCAGGTAGTTTACGATATAGTACATGTTTTTTTGTTTAAATAAATGTTTTAAAAATATTAAATGTTAATAAAATAAAATTAGCCCAAAAATGGGCTATTTTTGATTTATATATGGAGTTTCAACAACTTTGTTTGTGAGCTTGCGTAAAATCGTCTATATAGTGTTATAATATGAGATCTCAACTAATAAACCCCAAAATATTTTTTTGCGATTTTTTGCGATTTTTGAGTTATGCTTGTTTTTGTGAAATAACTCAAGATGCTAAAAATCCACAAATATGAAAAAAAAAACAAAACAAAACAAAACATCAAGTTGTTTTTACTTTGTTTTGTCATTATTTTCGTTATAGTAGTTGTTATTGTAGCTAAAAAAATGTGTTGTTAATTAGAGATGGGGGCGTGAGTAACTTTAATTCACGCATGCTCACGTGATTGCGTATGTTGGGTTTGTTTACTATGAATAAAACTAATTAAATTATTTTACATATGTTTATGATATTTCAATGAATTTTACTTAAACATTTGTTAATTTTAAATTATTAGAAAATTGTATATGGCACAAGTGCACTATTTTGAAAAATTGAAGGAGGTCACGCTCCCATCCCTATTTATTATTGTCATTTATTTGAGTCCTACATAATAACTGTTGGTCATATACATGCATCATACGAGTAAAGTTTTAATTTTGTTTTAAGGTGGTGATATCAATCTACTAATATAATGATAATACATTTTTAAGAATTTCTATCCATCCGTAGGGTATTATTGATTCGGTACTGACACGTTTATTTATTGTTTTAGCTGTCAATGTTTTGTGATGTGATGTTACATATTTAAAGTGTTGTGAAAGTGTAAATTATTCGGTACAGGGTTAAAGGAATTACTTTTTGCAAATTTTAAACGAATAGAAATCTTATTAATTTTAGGAACATGTCCCAAAACAATTTTCATTCCTCGTCATGAGTTGCATAATTGTATGAGGAGTGCAGAACCTAAATCACTTCAGGATAAATTTAAACTTTTGAGATGGGAAGTAATAAAACGTGTCGACCCTTCGGATATGGTAGATTTTATGACAAGGTTTCATAATTTTTGCTCTAGCTATGAGATTCGGTGGCAAAAATGTCATAGAAAGAATGAAATTTTTGTAAAAAATAATAAGAATTGGCTGGATGCCTCAATCTCATTCAGTCCACCACCAGAACCACAACAAAAGAGAGGTCGCAATGATCTCTCATTTGAAGAGTGCAAAGAAAAAACAAAAGTTAAGAAATGTAAAGACATAAGAGATCAAATTTCTTTGCCTGTTTTGGCTTACGCCACACAAATGAGCTTGAGAGCTGCTGGAAAAATAGATGAGTCGAAAATTGTTAAGGAAATAATATCATCTCCAACAAAAGCCAAAAAATACCGAAAAAGTATAGAACAGGTACCACCACAGCAGTTAACTCCGGATGAAGCTCTGTCCGTTTTGGTAGAAGCGAAGCTAAGTCGCCACCAATATAATGTTATTAGAAAGGTTGCACCTGAGAAATTTCCATCATATAAATTGCTCCAAAAAGCTAAGAAAAAATGTTACCCAAAGGGAGAACAAATGAAAATTTCTGAAACATCAGCGCAAGTTAGCCTACAAGGAATATTGGATCATACCACTGAACGCCTTTTGTCGGTTAAAAATGCAGATTTAAATTCGTTAGACAACGAAGAAATCGAAAAAAATTACTTTATACACTAAGTGGGGCTTTGACGGAAGTTCAGGGCATAGTTCTTACAAACAAGCCTTTCATGACAGTAATGCATCTGATTCTTCTGTATTTATTACGTCAATTGTACCATTAAAATTAGTTTGTAAAAACAAAATCATTTGGCATAATCCTCGACCGTCTTCAACTAGGTTTTGCAGGCCATTAAAAATTGAATTTATGAAAGAAACGGTCAACAGTATTAAAACAGAAAGAGAAAGAGTGGAGACAGAAAAAAATGCTCTTATCGATACAGTAATATCAGTTGGAGAAAGAAAGATAAAAGTGAACCACAAACTAATTCTCGTTATGATTGATGGTAAAGTGTGTAACGCGATTACAGACACAAAGTCCACACAAAAGTGCTACATATGTGGCGCTACCAGCAAGGAGTTCAACAATATTGAACAAATGATTTCTAGAGATTCCAACGTAGACTTCATGGAGTTCGGTTTGTCTGTCCTACATGGCTGGATAAGATTTTTTGAATGTCTTATTCACTTGGCATATAAACTTCCAATTCAAAAATGGCAGGCAAGAAGTGACGAAGAAAAAAAAATTATTGCTGAAACTAAAAGTCGTATTCAACGCGAATTTAAAAAGAGAACGGGATTGATCATTGATCAACCAAAACCTGGTTTTGGTAACTCTAATGACGGGAATACTGCAAGACGTTTTTTTAAGAATGCAGAAGTATCTGCTGAAATTACTAATATTGATTTAGAGTTGATCAAAAATATGCACACAATATTAATTGTAGTTTCTAATGGTATTGAGGTCAACATTGAAAAATTTACAAACTTCGCTAATAACACTGCCAGGCTATTTGTGAAAAAATATCCATGGTACTATATGCCTCCTACTCTTCACAAATATTTTATTCATGGGCCTGAAATTATATCATTATCGCCATTGCCAATTGGTCAGCTAACCGAAGAGTCTCAGGAAGCCAGAAATAAAGATTTTAAAAGTTATAGGGAGAATTTTGCCCGTAAATGCAGTCGAGAAAAAACAATGGAAGATATCTTTAATAGATTTCTCTTAAGTTCAGATCCGTTTATAACAAGCATGAACAATAGTTCTAAAAAGAAAAAAGAGCTAATGCCAAAATCTGCATTGGAGTTGCTTGTACTTCCCAGCAATCAAAATAGCAATGATGAAGATGGAGATGAAGATGGAGATGAAGATGGAGATGAAGATTAAGATTATTGTAACGAATTAATTTATGATTATGAAATTGAATGTGAAGTAAATACTAACATTGAAGGTAATAATGATTATAATAAAATATTGTTGTTTTCAAAAAGAAAAAAAAAATAGAATAACCGAATTTAATTAAATTTTTTTTAAATAGTGTGTTTATGGTTATTTATCAATAAAAAAACAATTAGATTTTCAAATGTTTCATTTTTGAGCAAAATTTTAAAATTTCGAGAAAAAAAGGTATGATTTTAATTTAAAAATTTTCTAATAGAAATACATATAAAATATTTATTCCTTATTATTTTTACAAATATTACTTATTTTTCTTAAAGCACATTTAGTATGCTTTAATTTGCAATTTAATTGAATAATTTATAGCGCACCGTTCCCAAGTTACAGCAAAAAATGTGAAAAAAGAGGATTTTTTACACAACACAAAATGGCCCATAAAGGGTTAAAAAATGTGTTTTTTCACTCTGTTTTTTTTTTAAATGTTGGTTTTTTATGTATTTATAAATATCCATTAATAAAAAATATTTTTTTTTTTTAAATTACGACTTCTACGAATTAATCGCCACTTTTCATGCATTTGGCCCCACTGTGCGACTTACAGGGGAGGGTTTGAGCCAAAAAGTCAAAAATTAATTTAAAGAAATCCTAAAAACTAAATACGCAGATCGATACACAACAAAATTTTACATCATATTGTAAATTTTTCAGACTCTATGTTGCGATTTGTTGCTCTGAGACGCTGCAGAAGTCAGGAAGGAAAGTGAAGAATATTACATGCGTTTTTAATGTTTTTTTTCGGTTTCAAGATGTTGATATGATTTTTTTGTGGCTAAACGAATAAAGCTACTGCATTGATTTTTTTTACACTGAAAGATTTGTTCAATAGGTATTTTTGAGATTTAAAAAAGAAACTATTTTGAATATTAATGTTGAAACAATTCTTTGAAAATTTAGAAAAATATTAAATTTATACATTTTTTTTGCAAAAAAATAGAGTTTACAAGTGAAGGTAGCAAATTATGTTTTATACCACAATAAAATTTAGAATCTCTAATTTCAGACCCGAAAAAAGGTTTTCGCAAGTTTGCGCCATTATTTTTAATGTTAAAACAAAAAAATTAAATTTATACTTTTTTCCAAAAAAAAACAGGTTTTTAAAAGTGACGGTAGCAAATTTGCTAATTATGTTTTATACCACAATCAAATTTAGAATCTCTAATTTTAGACCCAAAAGAAAAAAGTTTTCGCAAGTTTGCGCCAATATTTTTAACGATTTTTTTTTAATTTTCAAATTTAAATTTTTTTTTTACTTATCAGGCACTTTTTCAAATACTTTTTTTAAATCGTAATCTTTTGTGTCTATTGAATTATTCATCTTAATTGTTATTCACATCACTTTCAGCACTTCACAATGTGATTACCTGCGTGTAAAAATCAATTTGCAAAATGCTTATTATCGGGAATAGTTATAAGGGGGTGTCCCACAGCCCCATAAAACAGTTATTTATTTACCGGAGCTCTAAACAAACATTATTTGTTAAAAAAAATATTTGTACATACCTAAATAAAGTAATTTTTAAAAGCATTAATCACAAAAATTAGATTAAAAAAGGAAAACATCGGCACATAAAAATGCATGGGTCACCCACCCATGGGTACCACAGTACTCACTAACTTGCACATAAGAGCATAAGTATAAAATATCCTTGACTAGTTTAGATTATAAGTAGGCTTTCGAAATGTGCTGTTTTATGGCATACAAATGTGGTCTTTTAAAATGGCTGCCAGGGATTATAATTTAATTAGCAATTTTTACAAAATGTTTACCCTGAGTCAATTGTCAAAACTTTGCTATTTTATATTGTGATAAATATTTTGTGTCAATCACGTGAGCATGCATGAACGTAAGTATAACAAAATTTAGCGTGAGTAACATTAATTTATAAATAATATTGCGAAAATAAATAATTATGCGAAAATTTTCAGAATTAAACAAGTTTCTTGTGAAAATGTGTCCCGGCACCCGCAACATTAAAACTAGTGGTCGGGAACAATCGATGGCACTATCGATACTATCGATGGTTTTTCACTATCGTATCACCATCGATAGTTTTCAATGCTATCAATAGTTTTTGATAGTTTTTGTTTTCCTCAAATTATTGTTTTACCGTTTATTGTCACTTTTCATACGCGTTTGACAGTAACACATATGACAGCACCTATTAATAAAAGATTGTAGCACGGTACGATAATAAGGTACAAGGCAGATCTACAAAAGGTATTAGCGATTCTACAACAATACAAAATTTGTTTTAAAAATACCTGAGCAACTGTCAAAACTTGTACATAATCGGGTGGTGGCACTGTTAGCACAGTTGAATCTCTAACAAATATCAAACACCATACAAAGCTGTGGTGTTTGGCATCAACCATGTTACGAGTATATTATCACCACAAATTTAATTTTACACAATTCACATTTAATCAGGTAAATCAGCTGTGTTATCGCTACTACCTTGTTAACCTGCCTTGATAAGGTTTATTCAAATCTACAACAATGCAAATGTAAACGTATTTTTGATTGTCAAAAGAAGGTGGCTGCAAAAGCAAGTAAAATGCGAACCAAGGCCTATTAATAAGCGAATCACTGTACTTCCATTGGCAATTGTCAAACTCCATATGAAAATGACAAACACACCTTTTTTTATATAACCATTAAAACAACAAACATACAATTTTATGTGTTAAACTTAGGTTTTTGAAAACAGATTAAGGTTTTTGATGTTTCAGTTGTGAGTTTACGTATTCTATGGTATGAAGTTTTGTGGATTTAAAAAGACTCTTACTGATTTTGTAAGCCAGGTCTTGTAATTTGTAAGAAATATTCTAAGTTTAACAGACTATCGAAAACTATCGATTGTTATCGATGGTTTCTAAGTAACTATCACATACTCTCGATAGTGTCGACTATCGATAGTTTCAGACCACTAAATAAAACTACCCCTCATATTAAATTTGTTAATATAAAATTGTTTTAATAAATATGTATGTAATAAAATGTGCTTGTCATTAAATCATAATCTTTCGATGGGACTTGTGCTTAAAGGCAAACAAAACAACAACGAAAAAGTAAAGTTGTCGATAAGCGCGCTGCTTATCGTTACCACTCACTCAATAACATTCATTAGAGTGTCAATAGTACATGATACTCACAGCTAAAGTTTCGAAAAGTTAACAGCCAATTGCATAAACTCTATTAAAGTTGAACAGAAGAGAGGGATTTGGAGTAGGTCTCTTAAACATGGAGTATTTCTTATAAGGAATTATTACAAAATATCGCTTCTTTATTGCACCGTAGTGATATCTCAAAAAAAATCGTTCTTTAAGCTAAGATCCCATTACCCAGCAAAAATTACTGCTTCCCTAGAAGCGTTTTTGTAAGGGAGAAAACATTATGGAATCTCTTTAATAAGGCATGATTTTTGTTGGTAATGTACTCATAAGTACCGGTTCACACACAGCAACTTTTGCAGCACATCTTTTGAGTTTGATGGAGAGAAGGGGAAGAAGAGTGGTATTTGGTACGGAGCAGATTGTACTAGTGAAGCTCGTTTTGTTGTGCCATTCGCAATTACTAAGACGAAGTTAGATGCATGTTATTATTTGACTTTTCTTTTTATTCTTTGCTTCGCTGTAAAAATATATACGAAAATTAGTAAAAAAAAATTCTCTGGGTGTACATTAAGGCCACTTCGAAAGGGAATTGTGAAAGAAGTTTAGATTTAAAAGTGTGTGAACCGGGATTAACAACATGGCTGAATACAAACTGTGAAACACCACAGCTTTATATGATGTTTGACATTTCTTTACTAGATTCATCTGTGATGACAGCGCCACCCGGTTTTGTGTATGTTTTGACAGTTAGTCAGGTATTTTTACAACAAATTTTGTATTGCTGTAGAATCGCCACTGCCTGGTCGATTTGCCTTGTAAGAGGCTTTTCACGAATTTCTTAACACAATTTTTGTAGTTTTAAAACTTTCTTCCTCTCCCCAAAGACGTCTTCATCGCAGCGCATTTTAAATTTCTTTCCGTATAAATTATTAATTAAAGAATTAATTAGTTAATTAAACAAAAAAGAAAGACAGACCTCAAGCCGAACAATTAATTCCTTCATTCATAAATTATAAAAGGTCTACAATATAACAAAAATTATTAATTTTATAATAAATTAGTATCCCCCTTTGCGTCCAGAATGCGTTACGTTTTATGTGAACAGCCTTTAACTTACAGAAATAAATAAATAAAAATGTCCAAATTGTATTTGCACTTTATAAATCTAATAAAATCCTTATTTCGGTTTAATATCTGACATAATTGACAACGAATTGTGTTTTTTTTAAACTATAAAATACAATAATAATCACCCTTATTCCAGTTGTCGTTGTAAATTTCATCAACGTTTGTATTTCAATGTCACTGTTTGTCGTAGGGGCCGTCATTTCGTTATTTATTTGGCATTCTATAACAGCCTGATTGCGACGATGACAATTTATCGATTTTTTTAAACAAATCAAATAACTAACACATCTCTAGTATTTCAAGTAGCTAAATTATTTTAGGTGCTTTTTACGGGAATTGATAAAATTTAAGTATTTTAAATTTTTATTCGCTCTTTTTCCCAAAATTAATATTTTACATATTTAGTAAAACATTAATAATTTTGTTAAAAACAAATTGAAATCAATTAATCAGCAGCCAATGGCGCGGAATAAAAAAAAATTTTCTAATAAAAATGAAAAATAAAAAAATTAGAATAAATAAATGGGTAAACTCGGGTTTGAACTTGAGCCAAATTAATCGTTTCAATATACATATGTATATACATGGCCTTATTCACAGACGATTAATAAAATTATTGTAGGTTTAATGTTGGATTTTTATATGGAAAAACCGGTTTAATTGTAAACACTAACTTTATTAATCGTTTGTGAATAAGGCCAACAATATATATAAGTTCGACTAATTACTTACAAACATTAATTATATTTAAATTATTTTATTTTGATTTTTTGCTTGTGATTTAAATGCCGAATCAAGTGATGAAGAAAATAAAAAAAAATCTTAGAAGGAAAACTGCTCAGAAAGAATTCCAACATCTACAACTTACAAGATGAAAATTAAGTATCGAAATCAAACTTCTGCAAAATAACAGTTTGTTACTTCATGAGCATTTTTTTGAAAGTTACTTTCGACAAAATAAAGCAGCTTTTAAGAATGTGCTGAATGCTATAGAATGTCATTCAAAGAATGGAGTTCGATCTACATTCATATCTAAGAAAATTCAATTTGCACCTACATTAAGGCTTTTAGCCCAGCGTGGGAAATGATTTTAATTTGAGTCTGTCAGCTTCTTCCAGAGGGCTGAGAGTACATTGTTTAAATCGTCCACCACCGGTTGAATTGCTTTGTTGGTTATATTTTTTTCTTTTTTACCTTAAATTTTAAGTCTCATCAGACTAATTTTCATATTCATAAATTTCATTAAATTACTGTAACGCACTACTAATTATCATGGTTATCTTACTATCAGCCACCCATCCGCTAATCTTTTTGGCGGACCAAGCGCATTTGCAATTTCTTACCAATTTGCTTTGAAACTGCAGAAAATCGTACCTCTATGAAATCCTACTGCAAGAGAAGGACTTTTCTTTGCAACTCTTCCACAAGTTTCTGGAACTGTTTTATATTTTTCGTTTTACTTTTTTCCATTTTGCTCTAAACTCTTTCAAATCACTTTCTAGTCGTTAATAAAAATTATGACAACAAAATCGGAGTCGTTTCAATACAATAATGCCGTCGCAATTTCATATAGAATGCCAAATATGAGCAAACACTTATCGATAAATAACGATTACGACAACTGGAATAATAATTAAAAACCGTCAACGGAAAACGTCGTCGTCATGTAACGATTACGGCAATTAGAATAAGCGTGAATGATTCAATTTATTTCAAATAGCAATGGACAGTCGTAAAGCAGGTCTGGGCGAGTAAACAGCACTCACGCGTTTTAAGCAATTATTATTTTTTAAGTGCAAACAGGCCACTTTTGTTTAGTGGCCTTCGAAAGTTTTGCATCTCACTCTCACGCGTGGGATTAGCGGTTATCGTCGGAGTACAGTTCAGTTTTCTAGCAATCACATGCAAACAAACTTGAAGTTGTGAAGTACCAAATAAAACTCATATCAATACGGGAAAGTAATCTGTGATTACCGGTTCATACACAAGTACGTACAAGGTGGGCCAAAAGAAAGGAGTCATCGGGCCATTTTTTTTCAAGGACAACTTAAAACTCTGTCTCATTTCTATGCAAAAGAAAATTGGAGAAACACACATGCACACATTTTTTATTTTTCAAGATGCAGCTGATACATGCATGTGTAATAATTGTGCATGTGTTAGTAGCAACTTTAAACGCTTATAGCTCCCTAAATATCGAACCGATTTAAATAAAATTAAGATTGTGCACATCTATGTAAAAAAAAACCTTTATAAAAAATATAAATCTTTCCAAAATCGGTTTAGTATTGCTGCTGTAAAAGGGATCCAAAAAAAACGTGTTTGCCTATTAATAATATATAATTATTAGCCGATCGGTCTCATTGTGCGGTATCACTTTAATATCTTAATCTAGTTTTATCATTTTTACCACTTCACTCAGCGCACACTGACAACTGAGTTTGTTACTCAGTGACAACTACAGTTTATTATCATCGATTTTGTATTATTTTGTTTAATATCTCACAAATGTTAACAATTGTTTCAAGTATTAAAATCAAAAGAAAGCAAAGACTTTTTGATTATCTTAAAAGTTTTAAAATGTTTGTTGAGGTTGTTGAAATTATTTTTCCTTTTACAATTATCAATTGTTTTTACTGTTTAAATCGATATTGTTTTATTATCTTGCAGTTGCGGCAGTTGAGTCTGTGTTTTAGAAAAAGTTTCTATTAAACTCGCATTTGAAATATTTTATTAACATTCACTGCTCTAAATATTATCTGTTGTTTTCATTAAAAATAATTTGCATTTGAAATGGATTTTAGGATTTTTAGTTTAAGTTTAAATCTGGCTGCAACAACTTCTTTTTAATTTTATAAACTTTTTTCAAATTATTTTTGTTAACGAAAGTTTTATTGGAATATTTATTGATCATTCATTTTTTTCAATACATTTCAAATTAAAAATGGAGGTAAAAACTTCAGGAGTGTGATATACATTTATATATTCATTACATTTGAGGAAATTTCTCAAATTCGCAACTTTTTTCGGAATTTCACGTTTTTTTACAATGTGGATGACTT